>CM066034.1:842572923-842926791 GCA_033557465.1 Ichthyophis bannanicus | reverse complement strand
GGGGGCCCAAATACGGCATGCAATGGTGGGTATGTTAGAAAAGATATTGTGTTTGTTCAGGGCACAGAGGTTGTTAGCTTACCCCATAGGTCTTGGAGGGTCAATCTATCATCACACATGTCTCCGATGTCTGCACGATGATATGGTAGGGGACGATGTTTATGTGTGTAACAGCACCCCATCCCCGATGAACCCATGAACCCTCCTTCAGAAGCTAACAAACACCTGCCACAGATATATGTCCCCACACCATTCATGCCAAATGTGGTTGTCCGGCCATTATATACACATAATTAGAAAGCCAAAAACTATGACACACATGGAAATCAGTGATGTTCGTTCCAATGATCAACTCAGCAGGTGTGGGTTGCTTTTGGACCAACACATACATAAAACCTACAACATGACCACTTGTTGTTCAAAGGAGTTATGGGGATATTGCACATTGTCTATGGTGTTGTATAACAAAACATGTGGTCTGCCACAGCAGGGCGACAGCCTGCCAAAGATAGCAATCTTCAATTTAGAATACAGGCGTCAATCCCAACCACCACCCAAATTATGAACATGTGAGGACATATGGTCTGTTGCCCATGGCCGCCAGACCCAATGACATGTGACGAACTAGGCTTTCTAACATGAGACACACACCAACAACAGTGTGGCGTAGTGTAGCAGACAAAACATTGCACACCACGGCTGTGTGTCTTATGGGGATACCAGCAGGCAGAAGGTTGATATCTATGTCACTAATGCACCCAACCTTTCAATTACCATCAACAGGTGTGAGGAATCTAGGAGAGAAAGAAGGGCCGGGAGCTCTAGCTAGCAGCGCCGCCACACCATGACAGCTACCTGCAGCATAATCAAGGGTGAGAGCTCCCAAAAGGTTGCATCTGAGTCTTCTCAAAGTGTCACATAAGTAAAGATGGTTGTTGCAGTAGTAACAGATGTTGCAGTTTGCCAGAGTTGCCAGAAAAACCTGTACTTTGGACACGCCATAGGTAGACGTTGCGTGACTATGTGAGACCTAACAGAGTTCCTATAGCTTGCGGACCATCCATGCAGATGGTGATTGTCCCAGAGGAACTGCCCACCACAACCTCTGACACCCCTCATGAGACGTCCCCCACACCACATGCAGCCGCGGTGGTGTCCCTGGTGGGTGGTCCTCATCACATCGGAGGAGGGGGAAGGGAGAAGAGGAGGAGGAAGGAAGAGGAGGGGAAGATGAGATGGGATTTGTAGGAGGAGGAGGAGATGAGGAGGAGGAGGAGGAGGTGGAGGAGGGAATGAGGAGGAGGTGGGGGTGGGGATAGGCGCAGACACAGCCACCTGTTTTTTTTACATGCAGATGTCCCCCACCAGGGGCCAAGATGGCCATCTGGAACGGCGATAGGGTGATAGGGGGGGGGTCCGTGGTTGCCAGGGGGAGACAGGGAGAAAGGGGAGACAGGGTGTTGGGGAGGTGGAGGGTGAGCGGCGGAGCAACCCGGGAAGGGCGAGTCGGGGGGGGGGGCGGGGACGTTTGAGAGTTGAGGAGGGGCGTCAGGGGGGGAGAGAGAGGGGTTGGCCAGTTGAGGGGGGATTGTGCCGGAGAGTCAGGAAGTAATGATTGTGAATAGGGGGATGTCGAAGAGAGGGGGTGGGGAGAGTTAGTGATGTCGAAAGAAGACAGGCATCCATCACAGGGCACTGTGGGCTACCTCAGAAACAAAGGTTGCCTCAAAATATGCAGTGCCCCACCCAAGGTCTACGCAGATGCAATCCACACAAACAACCTGGCACAATGGGTGTGTGTGGTGGCAGATGCGTGGAAAACCTGTCTGCTCTGGGGCCATGAATGCGATGGAGCAAACGGCTACTTCCACCAGCTGAGCCACTTACAGCAGGGGTGTGGCGGGAGGTAGTGAGAGGGTGGTAGACGAGGTGATTGTAGTTGGTAGGATTAAACCATGTCGCCAAACACCCTCTCAATGGCGTCACCTGGCGTCAGTAATGGTGCTACGTGACGTCCCACATAGTTGCCCTGTGTTGCCCTGTCTTTCCATCAAGGGCGGCATGTGGAGGAGGGGGGGGGGAGGGGGGGGGGAAATGTCGGGTTGCGGGGATTGTGGATGGGACAATGTTCAGGGCAGTCTGTGGCGAGGGAAAGGGCGGTGGGGAGGGGGAGGAGTGAGTTTAGGGGGGGCGGGGCATGGTATTATCACTCCTTCCTACAAATGGTACATAAGTCTCATACAACCCCTCTGTTTTGGATTTGTTGTTATTAAACATATGTTCAAAACACCCATGTCATGCTTTGTGTGCATCATGCAGCCTCGGACTATGGAAAATCTGTCAGCATTTGTTGATTTGATTTTTTGTGGAGACAATATATGTCTTCGAGGGCTGTAGGTAAAACATGCTAGCGAGAAACTCCCAGCTGTCTCCACAGTACATTTGGGGGTGCGGGCGGTGGGGGGGACCATGTGTGTAGGTGTCTGATAAGAGGTTCCTGTGTCAGATTGTTACACTGTCGCCACCTGTCCCAGAGGCACACAACTCCACTACGTTAGCGAATACATGAACCACAATATGTCAACATTTATGTCAACAAATGAATGATATGGGTTGTGAAGCTATGCCCACCTGTCACATGCAGCAACATGGTGGGAGTGTAGGGGCAATGCGGTCATTAAACTAGGCACGGCAAGGGTTAGCACATCTGCCACAACAATAGGTCCGTGTATGAGGGGTTGGACCACCCTTGATTGCAGTAGGGCAACCGACACAGGCAATGCGGAACATAGTTCCCCTGTTTGGACATGGATGTGTGTGCACACTGTGCCAGTACAGCTCACAGACTGTGCTTGACACTGCTAGGCACACGACACCTTGCAATGTACTGTCACACCCCTCATCCGCCACTTAGCCTTCGACTGCTTGGTATGTTTGGCTCATGCAGGGTGGTGAGTGTGCCGTTGCTTGTATTCAATACACAGCACACATAAGACCTACTTTCTGTTAGTAGGTTTTATTCCCGTCCCTTTGAGGTTTTCTACTTTTACAACAGAAGAAAGGTTTTTTTGTTTTTTTTTTAATTTTAGACCTAACTTGGCTTATAATCAACAAAGAACTGGGATAACACAAATAGCTTTCTTCAGCATATAACTGTTCAAACAAAACAAAAGAACCAACATGCCCTACTTTGTTCTGTTTGGCTAGGAGAGAGAGCCGAGGAGAGAGATGTTTGTAGCCTTTGCTACCTGCACCTAGAAGTTAAGGTTACACCAAACCTTTACCTTAAGGGGTACCTTCAGGTTCTTTTGAATAGTAAGAGAACATTCCATTAATGCAGTATCGTCTAATGTACCATGAATCGTCATCAGATTCCATCAAACTGCTGGGTCCGGAGGAATCTGCATTGCCCACGTCTAATGTTGGACTAACTGTATGGGCAGATTTGCCTCATTAGTTAGGAAGTTCCTCTTCCTCTGAATAGCACTGCATTCCCTGGAGGAAGGTCACAAACTCTGTATGCTGTTTTCCAGAAACCCTGCCCCCGCTGGTGCTTCAGTGGATAGCTTAGCGTCTATGCTTAGCTTGCTAGCTGCGTAATTGGGAATACGCTCCCTGCTGGGTCTGCCTCAGCTCTCCAAATTCAGCTGTACCCGATTGCAAACTGTGTAACGGCGTTTCTATGGAGTAAGAGTTCACTGTAATAAGGGATTGTCTTATGCTTCTCTCGGTAGGTGAAACCCCCCTTTCTTTTAATACATTGTATAAACAGGAGAACACGTGCTATCAGCCTCTGAATGTCTAGGCTTTGTAAGGGTAGTTTGCTGCCTCCAAGACGGTTCTCTCTTAGAAGGCAGATATCCATTATATCCCTTCTTTTCCCCTGAATCTGCACTGTTGTAGGTTTCTATATTTCACGTGCCTTATCTCAGGAGCCACACAGGTCTCTGGCCTCTTTCCATAACTCCTCTCTAAAAGGATTGCCTACTCGGCTCCTCTCTCCAGGAATTGCCTGTGAAGAACGCCCTCTCTCTCCAAGGGTTGTTGTCTCTCTCCAAAGCTGCCCTCTCTCTCACAAGCTTGCTTCCCAGCGAAGGTGAGCCTCTCTCTCCAAGATTGCCTGGCACTCAAGATAGCCTCTCACTACCCAAGGTAATCTATCACTCCAAGGTATAGTCTCTCTCACCAAGGTTGGCTCTCACTACAAGCTTGGCTCTCCCTACCAGGCAGCCTCCCTACTGAATGTTTGGTACTCCGTTTTATCCATGTATATTCTGACTCCCACCTTTCTTCAGCTGCGCGATCATTAGGTGTGTGTGAAGCACGAGTCCCGTGGCCTTACTCCCAGGGGTTTGTGTCTCTCCAGGCTCTGGGCACGTGTGCTTTCGCTTGTCCCTGGCATACTGTCACGCATTCGCTTCATTCATCCTGTCACGTTTTGCCTTGATCATTCATACTGTCCAGCATGTCTTTCATGGCTGCCTTAGAGTCCACCCTGTGGACATGTACGCATTCATGAAACATAGTAGACCGCATGTGGCTAGGTGGGTAGCGGCAGCACGGAGACCGGTTTGCAAACTAATGTAGTCCGGGCCTCCAACCCCGCCATGGCATAGATACACACGGGAACACATGGTCAGTCACTGGACAAACCCACAGGTTATGTAGGTTAAATGCCAGCTGTTTATTGTCACAGCATTTACGTCATATTAATGTAACCTTTACAAACATCTTCAATGATAATGTGTGATTTTCATCCCAGCCGTGTAATGTGACACACCGAATGAGACATAGGAGTGTCATCTCTTGAGCCTTTCAAAACAAAACAACATAAAACATCCCCAAAACAAGGTAGAAACATTAGACATAAATGCTTTGCAAATAGATCATTGACCACCAGAAGACAGGCTTTGAACAAACATATTACAAACGGATGACAACATCATAGTTTCAGATCTACGTGGTCGGCCACGCCTGCCACGTTGGCCCCTCCTCCCCTCGTGGGTCAATGTGTCCACCTCATGAAACCTCCCTGGGGTGGGTGTGGTAAAACTGGTGGGGGGTGGTGGGTGTTGCAGGTGCAGCTCGGCACAGGTAGCACCACCTTCAAGTATGCCTCAAGGGCTTCACATATCCGTTTGGCAGTGGCATCGGCTCGCTATCTCCGCACGTGACTGGACGCCAGCTACTCACACAACTCCCTTGTGTTCTGCTGCACTGCCATGTGTATCCTGGGCCAGAAACGGGGGGATTCGTCCCCCGTATGATGCCTGTGCTATGGGATACAGGGTGGTCAATTGACCATACCTCTCCCACTAATACACCGTCAGGGTACACAAACAGTTAAATGCACATACAACATTATTGAATATGTGATAGAAGGCACGAGATCCAATGTCAACATGGATAGAGTTAACATACATATTTAACAAAGTGTTAGAGGTTTAATGAAAGCCTAACTGCCAATGGACAGGACCTGGATGTGTGAGGCCAAAACCACAATCTACAGGATCTGACTACACACAGAACATACTACAGACGTCACAACAGGAGTGTTGCAATGATAACTATCACCTTTCCATTGTGTAGGGGAGTGGTGCAGCATGCAGCACACACAAATAAACTGTGATGAGCAGCATTATGGGAGGGTACACGGGGACGGTATTGGAACACGCCAGCAATACCAGGGAGAGACCACAGTCTGGAGGGTTTATCACCCAATTGCTCATGGCATACAGGGGATAGTTTTGCAAAATGTGTGGGATGCAAATGTGAGGGACAGGGATTGGACAGCTGACGTTCACACGTGGCAGTGCTGCTGCACGTATGTGAGACCTGCGGGTTTTTAAAACACCTTATGTAACACAGAGGGCGGTTTGTGGAGAGGATACATTAGGCAATGTGATAAACATGGAGGGTGTGGATCACAGCTGCCAGAGGTCCCAGAGGGCCACAACCATAGGTGTGACCATAGCAAGGGAAAAATGACGGTGCATGATGGGACATTACACAGACTAGTGGTACGAACTGATTGCAGGACAGTGAAAAGCCTGAGTTGACACGGTCTGCTTTAGGATGTCAGTAGGGCCATCGATAGGTGGTGGCTGTTGTGTGTCAACTTCTTTTACAGCTCAACATAGGCATTTGTCAGACCCATATGTGTTGATGTGGGAGGAGTTCCAAACAGGTGTTAAGCCAGCATCACATTGAGACCCTATCTATTTGCACAGGGAGCGCCATTTCAGGTGTGTCAACATGAATTAGGACACATTTGTACCCAAATCACGCAGGTGATGGTGGGGGCCCTACCCACCTCACCCCGCTGAGGTGTCCCCAATGGACACGACATGGTTTTCCCTGCCACCTCTCCCAATGTTCTGTTATGTACCTTCAGAAATGACTGAGATGACATGTAGATGGAGACTGTCTACCTTTCAGTTTCTGTTTAGGATCACATAAGCGTATTTAATGATTTGCCTAGGTCTCTGTGAGACACACGGGTGCGATGGATAGGATATCTATGCTCAACCTCGTGCCTAGAATAGACCACAATGCAAACTATGTTTGTGTCTGACAAACCTTATGGCCCCTCCCAGAGGGAACTAGCAGAGTGAGGGCGTGTTCCCCCCCCCCATATGCCTAATGGGTGCAAAAAACATGGCAAGTACACAGTGAAAATTGTCACATTCCATCACACAGCAATGGGACTGTGTAGGTGACGGGCGTGCGGGACATGCGTCGGGGTTTGGCATGCGTTGGGTCCCAACACAAGTATGTGTTCCTGAGGAGGGTGTGACAGGTAAGATGGCATTTGTGTTGTGCTAGGACCCGTTAATGGTCTATTGGGGAGTCTGGAGCAAGCATGAGGTTGTGGAATGCACGGGGGGGGCCCATTGTCCTGCTTTGTACGGATATTGGATAGTCTCAGAGATAGATTTCCCTGCACATGAGATGTTTGGGGATGTAGTGTCTTACATTGTCTGGTGTGTCTTCTGGGGTTCGGTTCAAATACCGATGCCTGTGTTGTGTGCACTCCTATTTGTAGCATCATTGGATGTTGTTTATGCTTACATCACGTGTGTGATGTTGATGTTGAGTTTGACATGTGATGGTGGTGTTGTTGTATGACATGAACTATGTATGGTGTTGATGGGGACATTTGCCCTGAACTATTGGCTGATGATGTGATTCCAAAACTGTTAATGGATGACTTGAGGTTCCCAGGAAAATTGCCTGTTGCCAAGGACTGCAAAGCATTGGATGCTGGTTGAGTCAGGAATCTGCCAAGGCAGTTGATGCTGGCGAATGAAAACAAGAATGGTGATGGTGCCCTGACCACTTTGCGCCCAGAGACTTATATATGTTTTGGGGGGGGGGGGGTGATACATCTACGCATTACCACCTGTTCCGGTTGAGGTTGAGGGAGTGGGTTTTGAGTAGGCCATGATAAGAACCGTGAGCAACCTGTGAGGGAACGTGCTTTTGGCGGGGGCACACACCATACTGTGAGAGCGCTGGGTATGTTCAGGAAAGCAGGATAAATGATTTCTGATGGACACAACAATATTTTGGAGGCGGTTCTTGCTAAACTAGACCATGTGACGATTGTCACAGGGTGGACATGAGGGCAGCATGTGGCAAAGACATGGAGCACGCTATGATATGATCAAGGACACCAAGTGAAAGAGACCACATGACGTGAAGGAACATGCTTGACAGTTGCCAGGCGACAACACACGACAATAGCCACACGTGTGCCCAGAGCCTGGAGAGACACACCCCGAGGACTGTAAGGCTAAGTATAAGGCACGGGACACTGAGGTGTTGGTAGTAGTAAGGGTGGAGTAAGGCACGGGACCGTATTGAGTCACGGGCACGGGACCACTGCTTCACTAAATGTGAAAATGACCGCAGCTGCTGAACGATAAAGGTGGGAAGTCAGAAAATACATGGATTTTTCTTATTTTTAATTTTTTTTTTTTTATTTTATAATAAAAAGCGGAACTACCAAACATTCAGTGGGAGGCTGCCTGGTAGGGAGAGGCCAAGCTTGTAGTGAGAGGCAAGAGTGGGAGAGAGAGACTACCTTGGAGTGAGAGATTACCTTGGAGTGAGAGGCTATCTTGGAGGGAGAGATTACCTTGGAGTGAGAGGCTATCTTGGAGTGACAGGCAATCTTGGAGAGAGAGGCTACCTTCGAGTGGGAAGCAATCTTGGAGAGAGGGGCAAGCTTGGAGAGAGAAACAGCCTTGGAGAGAGAGGCGTTCTCACAGGCAATCCTTGAGAGAGGAGCATAGTAGCAATCCTGGAGAGAGGACTTGTGGAAAGAGGCCAGAGACCTGTGTGGCTCTGAGAGAAGGCAAGTGAATATAGGACAACTACATCAGCAGATTCAGGGGAAAAGAAGGGATATATAAGGGATATCTGCCGTCTAAAAGAGAAGAGTCTTGGTGGCAGAAAACTACCTTATAAAGCCTAGACATTCCGAGGCTGATAGCAAGTTATCTCCTGTTTGATAAAGGTGGTAAAAGAAGGGGGTTTCACCTACCCAGAGAGAGCAGAGGAAATCCCTTATTACAGTCAACTCTGAGCTCCAAGAGAAACGCCGTTACACAGTTTGCAATCGGGTACAGATGAATCGGAGAGCTGAGGCAGACCCAGCAGGGAGCGTATCCCAATTACTCAGCTAGCAAGCTAAGCAGTGACCTACGCTATCCACTGAAGCACCAGCGGGGGCAGGGTTCTAGAAAACAGCATGCAGAGTTTGGTGACCTTCCCCAGGAAGCAGCGCTATTCAGAGGAAGAGGAATCTCCTAACTAATGAGGCACATCTGCCATACTTTTATTCCACATTAGAAGTGGGCAATGCAGATTCCTCCGGACCAGAGTTGATGGAATATGAAGATTCTGGTACATTAGAAGATACAGAATTAATGGAATGTTCTCTCACTATAAATGAACTGAGTACTCCGTAAGGTAAAGGTTTGTGTAACCTTAATTCTATGTGCAGGTAGCAAAGGCTACATACTCCCTCTCTCTCTCCCTAGCCAAACAGACCAAAGTATGCTGGTTGTTCCTTTCTTTTGTTTGACGTCCTATGCTGAAGACAGCTATTTGTGGTATCCAGTTACTTTATGTTATAAGCCAAGTTAGGCTATTACTTTCTGTTGTAAAAGACGAAAACCTCAAAGGGACGGGGAATACAACACTGACAGAGGAAAACAGTCTTATGTGTGCTTTGTATAGATACACGCACGGCCAACTACCACCCTCATGAGCCAAACCATACCAGCAGTCACGGCTGGGGCGGGTGAGGTGTGACACGATGCTGAGTGAGCACACCTCATGCACAGTCCTGCTGGATGTGACTGGGGCATTTGCAACCTGGAAATGGCAGCTAAATATGTCAGACTACACGTGTTTAGGATATTTTACTAGACATATGGAGGTTTAACATAACTACAGACATTATGTTGTTCAGTGTGTTTTTTGCAAGCGACAAAGTATGTGTCGCTGTAGTGATTGATAATAGATGTCATTATTGCGACCTCAGATCTCATTCACATGTTACCCTCTACACTGTTGGCTCTCATTCCATGGTTGCCTTATTTGTCTCCGGTGTTAATGTATCTCCTAATGTAAGTGTGTGTTGGTAGCTGGTGGATGATGTTGTAAGCTAGTCTATTGAAAGGCAAATGAGGGCAATTGAGTATCACACTCAGAACAGACATTGGCAATTGCTACCAAAACCCAGTACGTTCTGTAATGTCCTCTGTGATCATGTCAGTGTTGTGGTTTGCAAGGTTGTGTATGGTGATATCTGTATGCAGGTATTGGGGTCAGGATACAGTGTGTATGATATTGCCTTACATGTGCAGGCGTTGTAGAGGTTCCACCTGTGTATTGTCATGTGCAATACATTAGTCCTCCTTTGTAACCATGTGCTCATTAATATGCATGTGTCATACTCATCATTGTATGGTTACATACAACACCCATGTCACGTTAGCCACCTATGATAATGTGGACCATCACAGACTAATGACACATAGACCCTCAATCAGACTGGGATGTATTTGTTCACAGCGGATGCGATTTGGTGATGGTTTGGTGGGGTTGCTGACAGGGAACATGTTTCTGGGCTTGACTGTGTGCAATTCAGTATATGTTATTTTTGATCCTCCCTGGGAAATAGCACTATGTGTTCACCCAAAACAAACAGATATATAGGTGTATGCTTAATACACCTCTGGGACACCTTGTATATGGGTGACCTTCCGCATTTGATGAGATCGCTGCATATGCTATTTGCCCCTTACCTGGGAAGCCAGATTGTGGGTAATGTTGGCTTTGTGTGTACCATCACTGAGGAAGGTTACATTGACTTATATAGGGTCTTTGTTTTGGGTGACTATGGGTTATTTGTCATACTGTTGTTTACAAGACATGTGAGTGTCTGCAAAGAGGCTTACTGGTGTCAGGCCAATGTCTGCATCTCGTAATTAACTGATGACCTGCTGCAAATTACACACCATTGCTCCTAGGTACGCAGCTGTGTGTCTCACCTGACCGTAGGCTGTTGTGATTTTACAACATGCTAACCTCATTTACTATAGGCCAGAACATTTCTTCCACACATGTCCCATATAACTGACCCATACATGTAACACTGTGTACAGTAACGTAGCAACATCCAGCACACAAACAACAACTACAGATTAGTGCTGCTTGTGTTGTGGGTTGTGACAGTCATTTTTTTACCCACCGTCAGCATCGCGATGTGTTGATGCACCATAGGCCTCATCTCTGCCCTCATCATATGGGACAGATGTAGCTGTGTCTACGGACACGCTGGGTTGTTGCGTCTGCTCGATTGCTGCAGCCCCCAGTGGTGATATGGTGTGTATGGGTTGATCCAGGGACTCCGCACCTGCACTTATGCTGCCCCCTGAGACTGCAGGTTCTGCCTCGAACAACTCATTGGGATTGGGATTGGGATGTCCACCTGCTCCTCCTCCTCCAAAACATCCTCCCCCTCCTGCTCCTCCACCTCCTCCTCCTCAGCCACCATTGCACTGTAGTCACCTGTATTGTGAACAATCAGAGAGAGAACAGCTATGTTTCAGCAAAACACATATGTGTACATGTGTGCTACAGACACCACAGACATGATGTGTTGGGTTGGCGCAATTGTGCTGCATACAGTACCCAATACACCATCCCATACGCGTGTTTCCACACCATGTAGTTGTTCCTGCGGCACATGTGTATGCTTTGGCTTAGCAATGATTGCATGTTTGCCATGTTTCTGGTCATGTTTCCATTCCACATGTTTCACCATCCCCTCCATTTCGGCATCTATGCCAGATATGCAGACACATGCCTATGGATGCCCACACCCTCACATCTGCTTTTGCCATACACTGTATGTCTGCCTTGGATAGTGAATATGGCACATATGTGTTCAGACATGTTATGTGCTCATTGCTACATGTGATTGACAGGGACCCATTGTGCAGCGGACGACAGGTGGCTTGCTCCTCTGCCCCACTGAGATGCACATGTTGCACTGTGTTGATACAATGACACACAAACATGACATGATCAATGGCCCCCACACTCATACAGGGGATGGCAATCACAGGTGCGGTGTTGGTGTGGTCACCGTTGTGTGTGGGTTTCATAGTTACAGATGTGTAGGGGATGGTTTCTGAAACAAAGTGTTTATGTTGACCAGGGACCTGTCATACAAACAGGTTGGAGAAGGCTTTTTCACAAACATGTGCCACCAGGATAGCAAAATGAGGTTGGATTTGTCACACATCTGTAGGTGTCTGTGCAGATGACAGATCTCTGAGGAATGCTAATAGTTCCCCTGAACCTGTAGGTGACACTTAGTGTACATACCTGCTCGAGGATGTGCCGTATCTAGGGCCTCAGGAAGTCCACGCAGGTACATGTGTCCCAAACGTGTTGCCAGCTCTTGTTCAAGGGGCGACAATGTTGGTATAAAGGGCCCCCCCCCCACCTGTGCCCATAGCATGCTGTCTCTCTGCAAGCATGTGCTGACGTACCCCTCGTTTGATATCAGAGTACCTTTTTTTTAGACCTTCCACATCACGTGGGAGTCACCCAGCCTCAGACAGTGCCTCGCGTACATCCTCCCACACTGCCATCCTGGTGGCCACTGTTGTGCGGCTGCTCAAACGCCCAAATAAGACATCATAGTTTTCTATCACATGTGACAGTAAAATATGGTTCTCCCTGTCACTGAACCTTACAGCTCTCTTCCTCTGTGTAACAGGCACAGGTATCCTTTTCCTTTTGGCCCTTTGCCTGTACTCTACCTGCTGTGGCCCAACAGATGGTCCTGGCTGTTCCTGGCTAGGCTGTGAGGTGTGTGCCCTGGGTGTCTCACCAACAACTTGCTGCCCCACATCCTCCACCCCCTCACCCTGATCCTCTCTGGCGCTGTCCCTCTCCATCTCCCTCTTCAGCACAGGATCCTCGCAAATAAAACAACGCACCTGAACAGAACAGAACACAGACGGAAACAGAGGGGACAAGGCCCGACAAATACAGCACAGATTCCAGAACACAATAGCACAGGTAACCTTAAAGGCCAAAAGGAAATATTACAACACCCAACAGTAATGGTAACAATTATTCTCTCTGTCTTGTGTGGCCTACTCCTATGGCAAACCGTCCCCTTCGAATTCCCTGTACCTCTCTATCTCCCTCCTTTGCCTGAAGCACGTTCAGCACAGCTTCTTGCCCTATTAGTCCCTGTGACTGTCTATCTGAACCCTCCCTGTGCAGCACTGCCAACACAGGCTCTCTAGCTCTCTCTGTAACTCTCTTTCTGTTTGTGGAACTCCTCTAACAACCCTAATAGTGTGCCTAGTGCGCAGCCTTTTTTATAGTGTTTTTAAACGATTTTCTCTTTGCACATGCGCAATTGTGCAGGTATGGTGCTCGTGCGCCGTCCTCGTGCACGCTTACGCATGGGCGCCGTCCTCGTGCACGCTTACGCGGACATACGCACATGCGCCCTGCGACACCTATTGACGTGTGACGCATGGGCGTCTGTGTGCGTTTTACGCATGCATGTGGCGATGCGCATGTGCGTGACACGACGCACAGGCAGACACCCATGCGTAGGTTGGCGCATGTGCGCCACGCAAGAGTGACGTATGCGAGCATATGCACATGCGCGTTAGACGGTAGGGCAAAAACACCAACCCTATAATTGCCGTGCCATGCCTCTCCACGTTGTGGGTTGTAGGCGAGGAAGAGTAGGAGTGTGTTTTGAGACAGAAAGGAGGTGAATCCAAACAGGTGTATTTGTCAATTCTGTTCTTGTTGTTTGTAGTAGTTATGTATTTTCCTGTCTGTGTATAGTGTGGTGTGCCTTTTGGTTTGTAGACTGCTTAGTTTGATTTGTCTGTGTGTCTGAGTGTGTTTGTGTAGTTGGGCGGGAGGAGTTAATGGCACATATCTTTCTTCAGTCATGTGTCCTGTGTAGTGGGCAGATGCTGCGTTTGCCGGACAGGGGAGATGGTGTCCATGGAGCTGTGGCACAGGGCATGGGTGTAGTCACGCAGCAACTCAGTCCTGCAGCTGTGGGGGCTGTCCAAGCTGGTGCTGTTCGTGCACGAGGCAGACGGCGTGCCGAGGTGCAGGCTCGGCAGGAACGCCTCTACAGGCCCAGGGCCCAGCTCCAGGACATGCGAGAGGACCAGGTCATCTCCCTTTACCGACTGAGCACAAGGGCTATTAGGGAGCTGTATGAGGATCTCAAACCTGACCTCCAGCCCCTGACAGATCGGTCCCATGCCATACCAGGTTTAGTCAAGCTCCTTGCTGCTTTACATTTCTTTGCCTCTGGCTGTTTCCAGTCATCTGTGGCCGCAGTAGGTGGTATGAGCCGCCCCACCTTCTCACGCTGTCTCCACCAGGTACTGCGTGCCATGGTCAGCCGGGTGGGGAATTACATAGCCATGCCCCACACTAGGCAACAATGGTGGACCCTGAACCAGCCTTTGAGGCATTATCCGGGATACCTCTCGTGATGGGAGCTATTGAGTGCACACATGTTGCCCTGGTCCCGCCTAGAGACAGGGAGGTAGCTTTCAGCAACCGCAATCACTACCATTACCTGAATGTTCAGGTTGTATGTGATGCAAATCTGCATATCTGAATGTGGTCCCTAGGTTTCCAGGGTCCACCCATGACTCCTATATCCTGCATCACTCGGCAGTATTCACACAATTTGAGGATCACCGTTACGGGGACTGTGTATTGCTTGGTGAGTATGTCAGGATCACCTATCGGTTTTATGACTTTCTACATGTGTGTATTTGTAGTACCATATGATGCAACATGTTTATATCAGAACATGCAGCTAATATTTGAGATATGTTATATAGAGGACTGCTGTACGTTTCAACTATTACAGCCGTCTCTAGGTCCATGTACACTACAAACATGAACCATTGAACATGATCATCCTAATAGTATATGATCATAACATGCACATGGTGTACATGTGAAGACACCCCTGTGCTTATGGCCCTGGTGTTGCTGATTTCCCCAAAATGTGTTTTGGAGGCACCAGCAAACATGTCTTGGGGGGGGGGGGGTGGCCCCTCACATACACCTGTGATACTGTTTAATAGTTGCCTCCTAATTGTATGCCATTTAACATTGATGTTGTTGATAATCCATACAAGTAACCCGTGTCATGTGTGTCTTAGTGTAACCCACACACTCTGTAATGCAGTTGTCACCCTGCAAGCCAAGGATAACATGAGGGGGTGTAGAGCAATATCTTATGGGTGGTTTTTAAATGTTCTACAGGCACAACATGTGTGCATATCTCTGTCCACACTTCTTGGCTATGTCACAGCTGGGTGGAAACACAACATAGGTGTTAACGTACCTTTGTGCACTGTAGATGCGCACAAGTTAGTATCATCTTGTCTGGACATCCTCATATATGTTAACATTATTGATTTGTGACGGCTAAAGCAAGGGCAATACGTGGGTGCATACAAACAGGTTACACAACCAGCTACACAGGAGGCTACTTTGCGTATGTATATGTTTTTGGCCCTCACTCATGAGGGGTACAGTATGCATTTTTGACATCCACAACTTCCTAACAATTTAGACAAAATGGTTAAACAGCAAAGGATGGCTATTACAGTGCTTTGCCACCAACACTGCATGTGGGAATGTACTGACACATATGGATATTTTTACCCTACACAACATGATGTGTATAGGTGATATTGCGTACATTGTGCCATAGCTCCCTGGCATACATGTTGGGGGTGGGGGTGTCGGTCACGTAGATGTCAACATGTTTTACAAGGGTTACAGTTCAGACATACACTTGGATTATGTGATTTGTGGATTGCTGTTGGAGTCTCACAGTGGCGGTGAGGCCGATCTGGACAGTAACTGCATGACAATATGCATGTCACACACACCCACACACACCCACACACACACACAATCTGTGAAGGGATAGATGGACATGTTGTTTTATTTGTGATGGGTGTACGTGCTCGAGAGGCCATGTGCTCATTTTAAGTCATTTTCTGTCACCTTTTGGTTTTTCCTTTCCAAATATACTAGTTGTGGTGTTGTATCGTTCAGTCAGAATGTGTTGTGCATTGTTTTGTCACGTGTATTCAAGTGGAAGTAATGTTTGAAATGAGCTCCTGCATTCACATGCAACATTTCTTTCTGCAGGTGATGCAGGATATGGGTGTCGCCCCTGGCTGCTGACTCCTGTGCGTCAGCCACGGACACGTGCAGAGCGGAGGTACAATGAGGCCCATGCCTCCAGTCGCTCAGTCATTGAGCGCACCTTTGGCATGTTAAAGAGCCACTTCAGGTGTCTGGATAGGACAGGTGGGGCCTTACAATATAAAGCACACACTGTTGCCGAGATAATCATAGCCTGTTGCATCCTGCACAACATTGCTCTCAGGCACGATATCCCTGCAGAGATTAATGAGGATCTGGAGGAGGATCCAATGTGCCCCCCTGAGCGTGCCAGTGCTGACACACGGGAGGGCACAGCAGTCAGGAGGAGGGTGATTGCAGACATCTTCTCATGTACGTATTGGTTATCTTCCCACAATAATGTTTTCTACTATGTGCGTAATGGTTAGTGAGTTTGATGTTTTTCTAAAGCTAGAATGTTGATGTCACACTCCATGTGCATTAGAAGCTCAATGCCAACATCACATGTAGGCATGAGTGTGACACAATGAATGTGTGCAGGGCTCAGCAGCATTTGTTGGCAGCTGATGTGTGTGGTTGTTGTTATTTTTTTGGGAAAGTTTAACAGTCACATTCCCATCTAGTGTCTGCTTCTGGGAGATGCAGCTGTTGTGCACATGCAGGTATTTGGTAAGATGCTATGGTATGAGCACAGTATCTGCCATATGGTGTGCTTTACACGTTGTGTGTTTGTCTGTGTTTGTGAACATTTGTCCTTTGGGGAGTGTAAATATAACAACAAATAGTGTGGGTTTGGTGGTTGTTCAGCTCCTCTGACATGCCTATGTTTGTGTTCTCCTCATGTGTGTGGCACAAAGTCATACATAGCAGAGTACACATGCTTAGTGCAACTATGTCTGGATGGTAATAACTATGTCTGCGGACTGTAAATGTGAACCCTACAGTGTGTACACATGTACTGGTAAACACGTAGATATGACCTGGATCTGTTTAGGGATGATGACCTGCCATTGCCCATCACGGGGGTGGGTTTGGAAAATGTTTCCAGTGAAGAGTATACCGTCACTGCAGTGATGCATGTCTACACACATGGTGAGATGACACAGGCCAAAACAGCAAGGAGTGGGTAGTGGTAGCCAATCTGGCCCATATATGTGGGAGTGGCTTGTGTTATTACAGGTTTTTAATTGCGTACAGAAAATATCTCGCTGATGCTATCACAGCATCTGACATCATGCATGTGCTACAGGCTGTGTATGTGTAGGTCAGGGGAAATGAGTCTATATGAGTAGATACATTGCAAACACGAGCAAGTGTTGGTTATGCTGGCATAAAAACATAGAGCTAGGGGACAGGTATTTCTCTGCCCTACACATCTGGGATATGCATGCTTTGACATTGTCATTGACACACAGTGGGATGGCATACAGCCATCATGGTTTACTGACAGACAGACATGTGTGTGTGTTGTTGCCTACATGATGGCAATTTGGAAAACTATTTGGGCATGTCATCTGAACATAGGTGTCATTATTACTGCATGTATGAGATGTACGCAGCAGGATATGTATTTGAGCAGTGGATACAGGAGGTCCACCTGCATATTTCCTATGTGTTGTAGCAATTGTCAGTGGGTTAACATACACAATCTGGTCACCATAACACAGGGACAGGGGTCAATGTTGGCAATATGGTGTGTCACTGGTATTATTACGAGCTTGGCATGAGGTCGACCCATGCTGGTGGCACACACATCTATTTCTGTGTGTGTAAACGGACAGAGAGTTAACACACGAAAGTGAGTGAGATTACGGACAACATAGAGATAGCCTACAACACCTCCATGATGCCTATTACATGTGAGACATCTGTGCATTGTGATAGACAGCAGTCACTCAGTGTGTGATGTTGTGGGGTCTGACAGCTGGGGGCATGAAGGTGCAGTGTCTGATACACAGCTTGACCATGACATATGTTGGCTTCTCTTGTGTCTCCAAATGCACAGGACATACTTTGTACGGATACTGATTTTGAGATGCATTGCCATGTGACTCTACCTCCTGGAAGATGCAGTGATTTTGGGTAGGTCAATCTACATAGACATTGTGTGTGGCTGTGGTCATGTGAATAATATGTCTTCTGAGATTTCTCATATTGGGCAGATGCTTGTATTTCATATTTTCAAACCTGTGCCTCACTAACCCATCTCTCTCTGTGTTCAATCATATCCCCATGTGCTTGTGTTCAGCATGTCCTCTGGCACTGTCTCCATGCGACATGTACAACATACATGCATGTGTGTGTAGGTTGTGGTTTGGTGTAGTTTACTGCCACTTTCAACGTCCCCAAAACATGTACTATCAGACAACAAAACGCTCTCATAACATGTTTCCTGTGTATTTATATCTACAGACATCCACATGTGCACATACAGGCCATGTGTTAGAGATGGGACGCTTAACTTTACATACTGTGTGTGTGGCTGGTTTTATAGGTTGCATGTGTGATGATGGATTGATCAGACATAGTACATTTTCTTCTGCTGTGAGGGGTCTGTGCACCTTCACATAATTGCCAGCAGTCATAGCTCATACATAGGGGGGTTTGCCCTGTGACCATTATCTGCATGTG
Source organism: Ichthyophis bannanicus (assembly GCA_033557465.1). Taxonomy (NCBI): domain Eukaryota; kingdom Metazoa; phylum Chordata; class Amphibia; order Gymnophiona; family Ichthyophiidae; genus Ichthyophis; species Ichthyophis bannanicus. The sequence continues at coordinate 842,908,404 of CM066034.1, read as the reverse complement.
TTGTGTGCTGTGCATAGACATGTGTCTGTTGTTTACAGTAAGCACTGGTGTGCAACTTTGGTGCCTTTCAGATATGAACATGATGGTGACATGTATCAACAGTGGTTTGACCTTGTGATTCTACTCCTTTTGATGACATTGTCCCCTTTCATTGTGATGTAAGCTGGCTGTTTCGGGGCTCAAGGGCTTGATGACATACACCTGTTGCAAACACACGGTGGGTTTCACCTTTGTGATTTTGATTTGTGCAGTTGTATCTAACTGGTGATGATCTCATGTGTGCCTCCTGTGTATGTTAGATTTCCTTTATGCTCACATTAACAGATGCATATTGTGTGTAGCTATGAGACACTTGTGTGACATGAGCATGGACATGACCATATCCATGTGCCACCCGTGTCTATGGTTACCATTACTTATGTTGGCCACAATGTTTTTTTTAGTATTGAAATCAGGTCATGTTTGCCTATGTATCCCTTTATTAAGAATATAGTATGGTGTGACAGTCTGACATTTGTGTTGATTTTGAAATGTGTCAAACAATAACATACTTATCCTCTCCTGACACAGCACAGAGGACATACCAGACACATCTCTTACAGAGCATCTGTTGTCACCAACAACCACCTGATGGATGACAGAGCACCATGCAACTCTTTACCACAACATTTCCCCAGTGGATGTTTGAGCTATGAGAGTGGATCACATGACTGCGAAGGACAGTATTACTCTTTAACTGCTGATTTCCCCATGACATAGGTGTCGAACGCAATGTTGATGCTATGGCTGGGTAGTGAGTGATGCTCAATGTAGTGGACACACATATACTTTGAAGGAATGTGCCATATTGCACACTGACACGTGACTATGCATGGCCAGAGTTGATATTAAACTGTTAACGTAACCTGCTGAATTGCAGATACTATATTGACTTTGGACACTGATCCGCCCTTGTGCAGCAGCAACTGACATGGACAGTGTAGGTGCTACATTCAGACACAGTTGAGCTTTACAGGACTTTGTCCCAAGGGTGTGTCATAGCACCCACGATATGATGCTGGTTTCCTTACAACACCCATGTTTTTGGCATGTGACTGATGATGGGCCACTCCTCTTGTCAACATCTACCTGCTTTCCACCTGCACATGATACCGCCTTTACCTCCACAATGCTTTCCGAGCACACCGACATCTTGGACTGATGTTGTCATTGACCCAATGGTTTTGAGGGGCATGTGTGTCATCACTGTATCATGTTCCAATGTGACTGTTGCTTGTGCATATGACTGACTGTTTGTGAGACACAGCATGTGGGGCTATGACTTATGTGTGGTTCACTGTAATATGTTTTTACAAAATGTCCTTCCTCACATGCTACATCTTGTGTTTGTTTACTGTGCATACATGACAGTGTGCATATATGTACAGACCTTCCATTTGCCATTTACACGGGCCAGATTATGCCATGTGTTAGGGACACTCACATTGCCACATTATGTTTGTAGTGTGGCAGTGTGTGTGGCCATTCAACTTCTTCACTTGTGCATTCCATGTATCATGCTATATGTGACAACACAGTGTCTAACCAAACTGAAAGGGCAGGGTGACCTCCTTGATGGTGTTCTATGTGCATTGTTCTGCAGGATGTTTATTTCGGATTATGTCTGTGTTCATGTGGCTGTGCTACCTGTTACCATATGCTAATTGTGATGTTTATGATTGGTTTTGGCCACATTCTGACTGGTGTTTTTCGTAGATCAGCCATTATGATGAGAGCTTACTCATTACTTGTATTGCATGTTTAGTGACATGTAAAACATTTGCCAATATAGGTTTGGATGAGTGTCTGACTCCTGTGTGGTCAGATGTGTATGGTTTGAGGGACAGATGAGGTGTGTTGGGTCCGCAGCATGCAGTGTCTACTCTGTACCTGCACTCATATGTTGTTAACACATTTGCGACAAACAACAACAGGTGTGGGCAGGGGGGCTGCTGCCGGGTGCTCAGCATGCACCTGATGCACATTATATCTTGAGCCTTTAATGTGTGGTCAACAAAGTAACCTTACTGTAGGAGGTGGATTTGTGAGCTGCTAAGGGTGTTTCCCACTTTCACAGGGGATACGGTCAGCCTTCATATTATGATGCCACTGTCTACACTGTTTGTGATGTGTTACGAAAATAAATAAATGTATTTGACAGACATTTTCTCCGTCTGATGATTGATCATGGTGACAGACCTGGACTGCAATGTGTGCCTTTGTATCAGTCCTGACTCCTTGTGACCCACAGAGTACATTGTTCTCTTGTCAATGTCACTGTATGTAGATGATGTGGTATATTTTGTCACACCTCCTCCGCCCCAGCATTGACTGCTGGTATGGTTGGGCTTTTTATGAGGGTGGTAGTTGTGCCTTGCTTCTGTATATAAACCACGCAGATGCACTTTCTTTCTTTTAGGGTTTTATTCCCCGTCCCTTGAGGTTTCTTCTTCTAACAACAGAAATTAACAGCATAAGTTGGCTTATAACATAAAGTAACTGGATAACACAAATAGCTTCCTTCAGCATATAACGTCAAACAAAAGTAAATAACAAACAGCCTACGTTGTCTGTTTGGCTGGAGAGAGAGAGAGAGAGATGTAGCGTTTGCCACTTGAATATGGGAATTAAGGTTACACAAACCTTTACCTTAATGAGTATTCATGTTCTTTTGTAGTAAGGGAACATTCCATCAATTCTGTATCTGCTAATGCTCCTGATTCTTCATATTCCATCAATTCCTGTCCGTTGGAATCTGCATTACCCCCTTCTAATGTGGAATAAAAGTATGGCAGATTTGCCCCGTCAGTTAGGAAGTTCCTCTTCCTCTGTGTAGCACTGCCTCTCGGGGGAATGTCACAAAACTCTGTATGCTGTCTTCTAGAGCCCTGCCCCCGCTGGTATCTCAGTGGATAGCTCAGGTCTCTGTATGGCTTGCTAGCTGAGTAATTGTGACACACTCCCTGCCGGGTCTGCCTCAGCTCTCCAGGCTCAGCTGTGCCCGATTGCAAACTGTGTAACGGTGATTCCCTTGGAGCTAGGCGTTCACCGTAATAAGGGATGTCTTCTGCTTCTCTGGGTAGGTGAAACTCCCTTCTTTTAAGACTTTTATAAACAGGAGAAAAGTTACTATCAGCCTCTGAATATCCAGGCTTTTTAAGGGTATAGTTATGCCTCCAAGACTCTTCCCTTTTAGATGGCAAATAGCCCTTGTATCCCTTCTTTTCCCCAGTACCTGCTGTTGCAGCCTTCTTATATTTCACTTGCCTTTTCTCAGAACCACACAGGTCTCTGGACTCTTTCCACAATTCCTCTCTCCAGGATTGCCTACTCGTCTCCTCTCTCCAAAATTGCTTCCTTCTCAAAGGTTCCCCCTCTCTGAATGTTTGGTAGTCCGTTTTATCTATGTGTTTTCTAACTCCACCTTTCCTCAGCTGCGCTCCATTAGGTGAAGCAGAGTCCCGTGCTTTACTCCCTGGGTGTGTCTCTCTGGGCTCTGGGCACGTGTGCTTTTGTTGTCCCTGGCAACCATCAAGCATTCTTCCATTCATCCTGTCACTTTTTCCTTGCTCATTCACACTGCCGTGCATTTTCTCATGCTGCCCTAGGTCCACCCTGTGACAATGTTCAACGTAAATGGGGGGTTCCCAGACTTGCCCTATGACACAGGGAGTGCTAATGTGACTTTATCACTGGTTGTTTGGGGGCAAAGCCACTTTTCTATTCCCCATGTTACTTTTTGGGGTCCTTTACTGGTCATGTACATGGTGCACATGTGCTCACATCCTTGCACAGTGCCAGCTGTGTATGTGGCAGCCATATGGCACATCACTGTGAATGAATGGTTGACATACACACACCCTTTGGGGTATTTTTGTTACAGTGTGCTCATTTTGCAGTTTGTGGGATTGTGTACAGTAATGTGTTTGAACTCTGTAGTTTGGGGTTTATCTTCCGCTTGTTTGGTTCTTTGGCACACTGGCTTAAATGCACCATTAGGTAACAACAGGTCCCTCCCCTCTACACACACCCTTCCCTCTTTGCACTGTACAACAGGGTGCATCCTGTGTGCTTCATCCCCTTAACATATTCGTTGTTACATAGGTCTCTTACTTTATGGTTTAAACATGCCACTGCACGTAGTGATTTTTTTTGGCTGTGATTATGGTGGTGTGTGTGGTGCACCTTATTGCATGTTGATCTTTATCACGCCACGATCATCATTAGTCACCTGATCCACAGAGCGTCATGGGATGCCATGGTTTTAGTTTGTTATGGATTTTACATGCTGTATTCACTACAAAACATTCCCTTGTGTTGGTGCAGTTGTCCCCGATGCCACATACAGAGTGGACATAAATATGTACATGGCAGATGTGCATGTGCATTTGCTCATTATGTATTTTGGTGGTTTGCTTGTTCTGACACCCAGCAGGCGTTTGGGGTACTGATATGCAGTGTTTTTTGTATGCAGCTTTTGCTAATGTGCTCAAATTGGCGGTTTGGCCTACCGTTTTAGGCATGGCCATTTGTGGTGGGGGTAATCGGTGTGCTCCCTGTCTGCTGTCTTGGATTTGTATGCTTGTCCTGCATTGGTGCGTTTCATTTGTCTGTGTGTCATATCTGTGGTGATATGTGGTATGACCACATAGTACCCTCATCTGAGTTGTGATACATCCTTGTGTCCATCCTCTGTCTGCCAGCTGTGCGCCATCTTACCCAGATGTGCATGCTGCTTCCCCACATCGTGACCTCCATCATATTCATGCATTGCAGCTCACCCTGCTTGCCTCCCCTGTGTGTGCTCAGCCTAGCACCTGTACTCCACAGTCATCCTGATATTTCAGTTATCCTGCCATTGCAGCCACCTCTGCTGGCCACATCTTCCCATCCTCTGTCACACACAGTCATTACAGCATGGTACATTTCCATCACTCTGTGCATGGATCTCGTTGGCCACAACATGTTTGTCCATTTTTATGGCTGTCACATGGCCTGAAGCTGATATCTGCATTCCATCAACTTATCTACGTCGTTCTTTTAGTTTAATATTGTCTATGTTCCCTGCTCTGTGCAGTGTTCATGTTACATGTGTGTTTGGCACATACGTCTTTTCACATTCAAATTGTGCAATGTTGCTGTTGTTGCCTAACATTGCTGATTTCACCTATACATCCTTAGGGCATCTTCTGCCACACCTTGGATTCACACAGCTTATGGGGTGCCTACGATAGTGCCTTGGGAGTTGGCAGACTTTAAACATGGCCTCAGGTAGATATTAATGGTTTGCTTTGCTAACGGAATATGTAGAGGATGTTCCATCTGATGCAACGTAATCTGGCCAATAATATATGGCACAAGGGTGTAGTTCTCTTTAGATGGACGCACGGATTTCTGTACACTTTCACACAGACATGGAACATAACTCAGCTAACCTGCTGTCCAGAAAATAGTATACCATGACCCCTGCAACATCATTGACTGTCTTCAACAGTTGTGAGCATACATTACATAGGGGTATGTTGTTTTTCACCATACCTTGTATGTAATGGGCCTATGCTAGTTTTGGGATTTCAATATGCAAAGGGTATAGGGCATTTTCCCCGATAATAGTGACTCTGATCCCCTGTTCATATCTGTCCCCGGGGCCTGTTTGCAGCACCTCCTAGCTAAATCAGTAATGGCAGATGCAGGTCTGCCATTGATGATTTAGCAAGGAGGGGGGGAGGGGCTGCAGACAGACCCAGGCGACTGCTTACAATGACATTCACTCGGCACCCCTGTTAATATCAGTCACCAGGGGCTGGCTACAGCCCCTCACTACTAAAACAAGGAAGTCAGACCAGGGTCAGCACACCTACTTACCATTTCCATACATCACAATGCACAGTGCTGCCATCAGAAACAGTGCTGTGACCTTTACCTGCCTCATAGGGCACCCTACATGGCGCCCCATCGGCCACGCTTTCAACAACATTGTACAGTGCCATGGCGGACAATCCATTTACAAATGTGTCATTTGAGGTAACCTCAGGGGCATGTTATGTTACAGTGCTGTGACAGTACATGTGCTTGAATAAGCTATTGCACAGATATACGAGATGTGCCTCCTAATGCAATATTAACCCTACCAGGTACGCACTCAGCAAGCCATGTTCATTTGCCATTGTTGGGGATTGCACCCCTAACCATTGCGATGTGATTCTGTTTCTGGGCTTGCACATCAGCGCACCACCATATGGCTTACCAACATTATTATGCTTCCAAACTATTAGCACACACCCTTATGCCCAGCAGCACAACGCCTTATGCCACACATACTTTGTAAAAGAACACCACAGCCAGTTTCCTTCAGTGTGCACTGTGGGGTATCGAACCCATGCTCCCTGCACCTTTGGGCAGTGTTCTAACCATTGTGCTGTGGCTCATCTCTTCTGCTTTCATATCACTGTGCCACTTATACCTCCCGGGATTCACAGGCCTCCAAACACATTCGCGCGGCGCTTTAGGCCCAGCAGCGCAACGCCTTAGGCCGCCCATACTTGGTGTACCTTCTAAAATAACACCACAGCCAGCTTCCTTCGGTGAGCACTGTGGGAGATCGAACCCATGCTCCCTGCACCTTTGGGCAGTGTTCTAACCATTGTGCTGTGGCTCATCTCTTCTGCTTTCATATCACTGTGCCACTTATACCTCCCGGGATTCACAGGCCTCCAAACACATTCGCGCGGCGCTTTAGGCCCAGCAGCGCAACGCCTTAGGCCGCCCATACTTGGTGTACCTTCTAAAATAACACCACAGCCAGCTTCCTTCGGTGAGCACTGTGGGGTATCGAACCCATGCTCCCTGCACCTTTGGGCAGTGTTCTAACCATTGTGCTGTGGCTCATCTCTTCTGCTTTCATATCACTGTGCCACTTATACCTCCCGGGATTCACAGGCCTCCAAACACATTCCGCGTGCCGCTTTAGGCCCAGCAGCGCAACGTCTTCCGCCACCCATTATTTATCTGCCTCCAAAACTTACGCCTCAGACAGCTATCTTCATTGTGCACTGTGGGGGATTGAAACACTGAACCCTACACCAGTGGTTAGTGGGCTAAACATTGTGCTGTAGCTTTGCTCTCATGATTGCACATCAGCATGCCACTTATTCCTCCCGTGCAGCCACTTCATGTGCTAATGTGCAGGGCGCATATGGGCGGCCCGCACCTTACCGCATATGCAAATCACGCATTTCCTTCTTCAGCGCGATACGCCCACTCCTTATATGGCACCCGCACTCTACCGCGGCCCGCACTTTACCGGGATCTTAGTAAACATGCCCCTTGATCTTTTGGCTGCTTTTGATCTTGTGGATCACTCTTCTCTCCTTTCTTGTCTTCATGATTTGGGTCTTGGTGGGGTTGTTCTTCGATGATTTCATTCTTATCTCTCTCATTGATCATTTTCAGTAGTCGCTAGGACTTCATCTACTTTGTCTGTAGTATCTCTTGTTCTTTCTTTTCTATGTGGGGTTCCTCAGTGTTCTGTTTTGGTCCCCTGGCGTTTAATATTTTCTTGACTCCATTATTGCTTATTATTCAACAATACGGTATTTCTTTTTCATTGCTATACAGATGATATTCTTCTGGTCCACCATACTAATCCTTTCTCTCGGGATCTTACTCTCCTCAATGACTGTTTAGCAAATATTTCACAATGACTTTCTGACAATTTTCTCTGTCATAACCCTACTAAATCTCCTGCTCTCTGGGTGTCTTTAAGTCATCCAGCACCTTCATTAGCTCCATCTCTTCCTAGTGGTCTGATTCCTTTAGTTTCATCAATGCATTACTTAGGGGTTATTCTTGATTTGTCTCTGTCTTTTCACCTTCACATCACTGCAGTAGTTCGCCGCTCCTTCTTTTTTCTTCGTAGTACAAGTGCTGTTTGTCTTTTCCTTTCTCCCTCTTCGTTAACTATTTTGTTACTCTCTTTGGTGATTGCTAGGTTGGATTATTGTAATATTATTTATCTTGGTCTCCCTCAGTCTCGGGTACATCAATTGCTACAAAATATAGCAGTACGCATTCTTTCTCATGTGTCTAGATATGAGCATGTCACTCCTTTCCTGCAGCAAAATCACTGGCTCCCTGTCAGATTTTGTGCAGTTTAAACTTCTTTTAATTGTTTATCACACACTTCATTCTGGGATTCCTCTGTATCTTGCTGATTTATTAATTCCATATTCCACTCATTATCTTCTCTGGGATACTCATATTTACCGATTACACCTACAATCACCTACTCAGGCCAAATTAACTTCCACTCGTTCATCTGCATTTTATTTTCTGGCACCTGCATTATGGAAATCACTCCCCCCTGAAATTTGGTTACATAGTATCATAGCAAATGACGGCAGATAAAGACCAGCATGGTCCATCTAGTCTGCCCAGCATGATGGCAAGAGTAGTTGCACCTACCGCTCCGTGCAGGCCACCCCCTCCCCACATCCCTGTTTAGGGGTGAACCCACCACTCCATGCAGGACACCCCTATTTGTTGAGAAATTAGATGGTTCAGTATATTTTGATTCTATCCTTTTGCTGTAAAGGGATCCACTGTGTCTGTCCCATGCCATTTTGAATTCCGTCACCATGTTTGCCCCCACCACTTCCATTGGGAGGTCATTCCAAGCATCCACCACCCTTTCTGTGAAAAAGTATTTCCTGACATTGCCTTTCAATTTACCACCTTGCAGCTTCCTGCTATGCCCTCTAGTTTTACAGCTTCCCTGTCTGTGGAAGAGGTTTGTTTGTTCATTATTTCCCTTTAAGTATTTAAAGGTCTGAATCATATCTCCCCTGTCCCTCCTCTCCTCCAAAGTGTACATTTTATTTATTTATTTGGTTTCATTTGTATACTGCTACTTCCAGCGATCAGAAGTGGTTTACTCTACACAACAAACATTGGTTAAATATGGTAAGAATCAACAATTTACATTTTCATTGAGGTGTACTTGACTGTACATTTATACATATTTACATTTTATATTGTTTTGCTTGCTTTTTTACAGATTTGAATATTGAAATTTTGTTTTCATTTATACAGAGTAAGGCATCTATATAGTATTTAAACAGTATGGGCCATGTACAGTTTTGTTTCAGTGGTTGCAATATATACATTTTGGTTGCAACAAATCGGTTCTTAATACTTTTGTTTGTTTGGGTTGCGAGGTTATGTTCATTCTGGATTGTTTATGTTAAGTTGTAATGATCCTGGAAGAGGTGGGTCTTTAGTTTTCTCCTAAAGTCCTGTAGGTTGCTGTTTGATCTTAGTTCGTTTGTTAGCTGATTCCATAATGTGGGTGCTGAGTACATAAATGCTCTGTTGCTTGTGCAAACATTTACAGTTCTGGTGTTAGTTGAGACGTGAAGGGTGTTTAAGTTGAGTCCTTCTGCTTCTGTTAGGGGGTTGTGTGGTGATGAGGTTGGAGAGGTAGGATGGTGCTATGTTATGTATCAGCTTGAATACAGTTACTAATAGTTTGTATTTTATGCGGGCTGTAATGGAAAGCCAGTGTAGCTCAATTAGTATAGGTGTAATATGTTCGATGAGTTTTCTGTTGAGGATAATCCTGGCTGTGGCGTTTTGCGCCATTTGCAGTATGTTAAGGGTATTTTTTGGCAACCCTTGGAGAATGGCGTTACAGTAGTCTAGGTGGGGAGTTATGAGTGCTTGTGCTACTGTTCTGAAATCAGAGTGTTCGATGATGTTGCGTAAAGGTTGGAGGACCCTTAGTTTATGGAATATTGCCTGGTTAAGCATCCAAAGATGTTTCTCCATCCTTAGGTTTTTGTCGAATATTACTCCTAGGTATTTTATTTCATTCTTTATGTTGTAGGTGTTGTTGTTCATGGTGATTGCTGATGGAGGGTTGAAATCTGTTTTTTTGGAGATGTACATTACTTCTGTTTTCTGGTGGTTTATGGACATATTGTTTTGCTGTAGCCAGGTTTGCATTTCATTAAGGCATTCCTCTAGCTGGTTGTAATTTGGATTGGTCGAGTCCAGTTGGGTGTAGATCATAATGTCGTCTGCATAAATGTGGTAAGTGACCTTGTGCTTCTGAAATATTGTGCAGACCGGTTTAATGTATAGATTGAACAGTAAGGAGGACAATGCTGAGCCTTGTGGTATTCCCTGGGTTTGGAGGAATGCCTTCTCTTTTTCCTTATCGAATTGGACTTGTTGCATTCTGTTCGATATATGGGATATGAACCAGTTTAGGGGGGTTCCTGTTATTCCTATGGATTCCAGCCTGTTGATGAGGGTTTTGTGGTTTACTGTATCGAATGCTGCAGATATATCTATGAATATTAGAATGTACATCTTCTTTTTATCTTCCAAGCGTTTGATCATGTTTAGGTCTTCAAGTCTCTTCTCATAAGGCTTCTGACACAGGCTCCAAATCATTTTGGTCGCCTTCCTCTGAACAGTTTCTAGTCTTTTTACATCCTTTGCAAGATACGATCTCCAAAATTGAACACAATATTCCAAGTTTGGCCTCACCAGTGACTTGTACAGTGGCATAAGTACCTCTTCCTTTCTGCTGGTGATTCCTCTTTGTATGCAGCCCAACATCCTCCTGGCTTTTTCCACCTCCTTGTCGCACTGTTTTGCCACCTTGAGATCTTCAGAAATAATCACTCCAAGGTCTTTCTCCTGATCCATGCACACCAACCTCTCGCCACTTATCGCGTACAATTCCCTTGGATTTCTGCTACCCAAGTGCATGACTCTGCACTTCTTTGCATTAAATCTTAATTGCCAAGCATTAGACCATTTGGCATCTTCATTTCTCTCCTTCAAGTCCCTTCTGAAAACACATACTGCTTATGACTTGCCTATTTAATTTGGATGAGTTGTTTGTCTTGTGTGTCCCTCTTTTGTTCTTATCTTTTGTGTGGTTTGAATGACTCTCCACTTTCCTGTTTTTACTAGAGTTCTTTTCTATTTTATTATGTTTATTTTAGACATTGTTGTACACCATTCTGCTGAGACCCCTTGAAGGGTGGTCTATCAAATAATAAACCATAAGCCATAAACACATTGACCATTTGGTAGCCACTCTCTGCACTGACTCCATCCTGTTTATATCCTGTTGATGGTGAGGTCTCCAGAATTTCACACAATAATCAAAATTAGGTCTCACCAAAGACTTATACAGATGCAATATCACCTCCTTCTGCCTGCTGGCCGTTTCTCTCCCTATGCACCCAAGCATCCTTCTGGCTTTTGCTATCACCTTTTCTACCTGTTTAGCTACCTTAAGATCATCAGAAACATTCACCCCTAGGTCCCACTCTTCTTTCATGGACAGAAGTACTTCACCCTCTATACTGTTCTGCTCCCTTGGATTTTTGCAGCCAAAATGCATGACATTGCATTTTTTAGCATTAACTCTCAGCTGCCAAATTCTTGACCATTCTTCAAGCTTCACTAAATCCCTCCTCATGTTATCTACTCCTTCCTGGGTATCATCTGCAAAGAGGCAAACATTACCCTATAGCCCTTCAGCAATATCACTTACAAAAATGTTTAAAATAGGTGGGGCGGAGCCTGCGAGGAACCAGTATGGCCGCATAAGAGAGCTTCTCCTGGCCCCTCGACAACGAATCCTGCTTATTATCATTTTAGCCTGCTTGAAACGCAGCGAGTCGGAGAGCCAGAGCTCGAGGATGTCATCGGGCAAACAGACCCGCTTGGATTTCGCCGCTGCGGCGGCGGCTGGCACCAAAAGGTCCAAATCCGATCCACTCTCGCCGCAAAAGATGGCGGCTCCCCATGAGACGGCGGAGGGGTTGCAAGAGATTTTGAAAGAAGTGAGAGCGGTCCGCTGTCGGGTAGACTCAAACGGTGAGTCCCTGGCTGCAATGCAAGCGGGCCTAACAGATCTAACTGCACAAATGCAGCAACTCACACAAAGGGTGGATAGCGTGGAAAGGGTCGCTGCGGCGCATGAGAAACAACTGACCTTGCTCCCGCGACTTAATCGCAAGTTTGATGGGCTGGAAAAGAGTCTCGAAGACATGAACAACAGGGCTCGGCGAAACAATATACGGGTACTGGGAATTGTCGAAGGTGCCGAAGGGGGAGACCCTGTTCGTTACTTGGAAGCACTGATACCAAAGCTTCTGAAGTTGGAGTTTGCGCGCCCGTTCGAGATCGAAAGGGCTCACCGGCTGCCCTCCCACGCTAGTCAAAGTGCTAAGTACCCGCGCCCGATGATTCTATGTGCGCTCCGCCACCAGCACGTCACTCAAATCCTAGCGGCGGCAAAGGCAACACAGCCCCTCCAGCATGGAGGTCAGAAGATAGCCTTCTACCCTGACTTCAGCAAACCTACTGTTGAGCGACGGAAGCACTTTTTAGCATTGCGGCCTCGCCTCCAGCGTCTGCAGGCTAGATACGGCCTGTTTAGCCCAGCGAGGTTTAAGGTGACTCTGAATAATGAGACAACATCCTTTGATGATCCTGCAGTCCTGGAGAGATACATCGAAGACCAGGAGGCCTTGCAGATGCAATCCACGTAAACAGCATGAACGTTGAGGTTGGATAATGGTTTGAATAATCCACGGTCTTGCCCTATGGGAACTATCCTTGAATTTGCCTGGAGTTTATGTTTGAGGCCTGACCTCGGGCCTGGCTCTTATAGGCAATAGCTCCGGTCTGTTGGAGGGATTCCAGTCTGCCCGCAAGAGCTGCACGGCCTGGCAGCGAACCTCGTGGATGTTGCGGAGTGGACAGTTCAGAAACCTAATGCTGTATTTATCATGTTTGCTTTTTGGGTCTCTCCTTGTTGGGAATGAATGTGTGAATGAGAGAATTTGGGTGGGTGGGTGAAAATGGGGCCAGTTTGCGTTGTACTGGATGTCCCTGTGGTCTTACCCAGGATGTTCTTGTTATGGAAGGGGGTTTTTTTTGGGGGGTGGAAAGGGCTGGATCTCGGGGAAAGAAACAGAGTTGTATACAATGGGGGATTCTGTGTTGGATCACGGGCGGGGGTCTGACCAGTTTGTATAATATGCATGTAATATTTTGTAATCTAAGAAGTAATGACTGATCGGATTAAATTTATGTCCCTGAATGTGAAAGGGATTCAGACACCAATTAAAAGGAAAAAATTACTAGCATATTGTGCCCGGCAGCAAGCAGATGTCATTTTTTTACAAGAGACGCATTTAAGCTCACAAGAAACCGGGAAGCTAGCGGGCAAGAAATATATCCTAGCAGGTGCCTCCCCAGCAGACCATAAGAAAAATGGGGTTGCCATACTGGTGCGGAAAGCGGTGGGAGCCAAGACAGTTAAAACTAGCCATGATGACGCTGGGCGATGGTGTAGATCATTGATACGGGTCGGGGATGTAGATTTGCAGTTGGTCAATGTGTACGGCCCTAATCAGGACGACCCTAACTTCTTTAGCGCCTTAAATAGCATGCTGCAGAGGGAGTATTCAGCCCCAATAATAATGGGTGGCGATTTCAACCTGGTCAGAGAATCTTTGGTGGACCGCAGCCCAGCGAGAGTGGTGCGATCATCCCGAGCAGACGGGGCCCTCTCCGCTTTGATAGCGGATTGTGGCCTAATGGATATTTGGCGATTGTTGCATCCGACCGAAAAAGACTACACTTTCTATTCACCAGTACATAACTCTCTCTCCCGGATAGATTACTTTTTAGTTTCACGGTCATTGGTTTCGAGCAGCTGTGAGGCGACAATCATGGGTAGAACGATATCTGACCATGCGGCTATCACGATCAGTGTTCTGGTCACAGCGGCTGCCAGAGGGACCCCTGAGTGGTCATTCAATAGGGCCTGGCTGGCGGAGCCCGCCTTTCAGAACGAGCTGAGGACCGCCACTAGGGAGTATTTCTTGGCCAACAAGGTCGAGGATACAGCATGCTGGGCCTGGTGGGAAGCCTTCAAGGCGTCGCTAAGGGCCACTATTACTAGTTATAAGATCAAAGAAGCAAAGCGGAGAAAGGAGCAGCTGTTGGTCATAGAGCAACAGATTAAAGCGGGCGAGAGGCTCTGGATTAGGTGCCCTAACCCAGGGATACTTCTCCGACTGCAAAGATTACGATTCCAGTATAATGAAGTGTTAAGTTACGAGGTAGAGCAACTTATGCTGAGACAATCGGCTAGATATCATATAGAACAAAACAAAGCTAGTAAGCTACTGGCGAGCACTCTGAGAGGACATAGGGAAAGGTCGAGAATTGTGTCCCTTGTGGATGATAAGAGGACTCAGCTGTTTAAGGATGAGCAAATTTTGGAAGAATTCACTAAATTTTATAGTGCATTGTATTCCTCAGAGGTGAGCGCCAACTCTGAAGAGTCCGCCAGATTCTTAGATACCTTGAGCCATCCTATATTGGAGGTTCATCAGGCTCGGCAGCTTGACATGCCCATTTCCTGTAAGGAGATAGATACTGCCATCAAAGCCATGGCGGCGGGGAAGGCTGCAGGCCCCGATGGGATACCAATTGAGCTGTATAAAGTTTTGAGTGCAGAGTTGATCCCCTATCTGGGGATATACTATGGAGAGCTGGAAAAGGGACCTGAGCGCTCTGGTAATTTTTCTGAAGCCACAATTGTGGTATTGGAGAAACCCGGAAGGGATCCCAATAGTGTCAAAAACTACAGGCCTATATCTCTACTGAATGCAGATTATAAGGTATATGCGAGTATCTTAGCTAAACGGCTTGCCAAGGTCATCGGAGGGTTGGTGCACCCGGATCAGTGCGGCTTCATCCCAGGTAGGGCGACCTCTGATAATGCTAGACTGTTTTGTAATCTGCTTGATAGAGCAGCTGTGGAAGCGTCCCCTTTCGTTGCCCTCTCGCTAGATGCCGAGAAGGCGTTCGACAGGTTAGAATGGCCTTTCTTATTCTCAGTATTGCAGTGGTTTGGTTTAGGGCAGGACTTTATTGATAAGGTCAGATTGTTATATGCCAGGACCCGTGCCAGGGTCTCAGCCAATGGCTGTCAGCATCGGGCCTTTTCCCTCCATCGGGGTACCCGACAGGGTTGCCCTTTATCTCCTCTACTCTTTGACCTGGCACTTGAGCCCCTTGCCATAGCTATTCGGCAGAATGCGGATATAAAGGGCTTTGACTTTGGGGGGCTACGAGTGAAATTATCTGCCTATGCCGATGATCTGTTGTTATTTACTCAACCGTCGGAGATATCGCATATATTGGAGTTAATACAGAGTTATTCAAACATCTCGGGCTATAAGATAAACTGGGACAAGTCTGTTGCTTTTCCACTGAACAGTTGCTCGAATGCAGAACTGATGGCCCCATTCCCATTTAAGTGGCAACCGGGAGGTATCAAGTACCTGGGAGCTTGGTATGGTGCCTCCGTGGAGGGCACTATTCTTACAAATATGAGGGAGCTTGCCCAAACAGTTCGTAACACAACGCTGGCGTGGTCCCCACTACACCTTACCTGGTGGGGTAGATTGGAAGTTATTAAAATGGTTTTGGTGCCTAGGATTAACTATGTACTGGGCATGCTTCCCTTCTCCCTGCCAGCTGTGGAATACCAACGTTTAGAGCGGAGTCTTCTGAGATTTCTCTGGAAGGACAAGCAACCTCGAATTGCCAGCAAGAAATTAAAGGCCTCTAAGGAGAGGGGGGGAGTGCACTTCCCCGACTTTCAGTGGTACCACTATGCGTTTCTCTTAAAGCAGGGCGCCGTGTGGTTGGGAACCGAGGAGGAGGAGGCCCCAAGTCCAAGTTGGCTTAAAGTGGAGTCCCGAGTGGCGGAACCCTACCCTTTGAGGCACCTGCTAGGAATGTTACACCCGGCGGAAGGGGGATTGGGGGCGGTGATCCGGGCCACCCAGGAAGCCTTTCTTCAGCTTTTAAGATTAGCTGGCAAAGATGCCTTGCCTTCCCAATTGACCCCACTTTGGTGGAATCCGATATTTAAAATCAGAGGGAAGAGATTTGCCTGGAAAGCTTGGCAAGAAAAGGGAATTTGGACCCTAGGACACTTAGTGGGGGGCACCGGCTGGAAGGACTTTTCTGCTTTTTGCAGTGAGTTCTCCATGCCGCAGAGCTGTCATTTTCGGTGGTTGCAGCTTAAACATTGCATACTAGCGGCCAAAGTTAACATTGACACGCTTGTTGCTGAGAGTGCATTAATTACCAATCTTAAGGCGATGCTCGAGCGGAGGGGTATGATTTCAGGGCTATATGCTCTCTTTAGGGACTATGCTAGTCAAAGTCCAATTGGGCTGTATAAAGTATGGGAGACCGACCTCCCTCCTGGGCTGCACCCTAACTCATGGTCAAAAATGTGGGGCCCTGTAACGCGGGCTTCCCGCTCGGCGTCTATTACACAATCTCTGTTCTTCTTGCTGCATAGGGCATATATCACGCCTGTAAAGCTTTCCAAATGGGATGGTTCCTCAGCCGGGACATGTTGGTCCTGTCGGAAGGAGAAAGGTACATTTTTGCACATGTTTTATGATTGCCCTTTTGTACAACACTTTTGGGTAGCGGTTTGGGGTAGAATACAAGTAGTACTGAACATTACCTGTGCACTCTCCAAGAAAGCAATCTTTCTGAGGTCTTTAGAGCTACCTCAGGTTGACCGCAAAAAGAAAGCTTTTCTGCTCAACTTTCTGATAGCCATTGCTTTTAAGTTGATTCTCTCTAATTGGAAGAATCTGGTGAACCTCCGCGTGGGGGAATGGTGGGGAATGGTTTGTCGCTATGCCAAATATGAGAAGCTCTACAGCAAGCTCCATCACCCCGATAGAGGGGAGTTAAGCTACGACAGATGGTCACTATTAGACCAATATGTTGCCAGATCTGTAGTGCTTTGAAGCAGTGGCTTCCTTTATTGGGCTGAATGGGCAACCCTGAGTCTGAGGAGTCCCTTGGCGGAAGGCTTGTTTGATGTCATGCACCTTCTTAGCTGGAACGACCCTCCTCCTTCGCTTCTTTATTATTTTTCTTTTTTCTCTCTTTTATTTCTCTCTTTTATTCCTTGCCTCGAGATCCTGGGGGGGGGGGGGGGAAGGTGGGGGGGGGTAGCGAGGAGTTATGTTGTATTAACAGGTTGACATGCAGACTGACTATGTTACTTGTATGCTTATATGTTGGAAAATCTCTAAATAAAAATTTAAAAAAAAAAAAAAAATGTTTAAAATAATCAGACCAAGGACAGATCCCTGCAGCACACCACTGGTAACATCCTTCTCCGTAGAGCAGAGCTACTCAAATCAGGTCCTGGAGGTCTGCAACCCTGCAGGTTTTCGGGATATCCCTAATGAATATGTATGAGATACATATGCATTAGAGATAGCCTGCCAACCTGACTGATTTGTGGCCCTCCAGTGGTGGATTGAGAGACCTCTGCCTTACACCTCTGTCATTTAAGATTGCGAGTGGGCAAGGTGCAGATGTCCAAGACATCAAAAAGGTTAGATAGAATTTGTCACATTCCTCCTCGCTTCTCACCACCACCAAAATATTGTCTATTAGACAACATTTTGGTGGTGGTGAGAATCGAGGAGGAATGTGACACATTCTATCTACCCTTTTGATGTCTAGGACATCTGTACCTTGCCCACTCACAATCTTAAATGACAGAGGTGTAAGGCAGGGGTCTCCAAATCCAACCCTGGAGGGCCACAAACCAGTCAGGTTGACAGGATATCTCTAATGCATATATATCTCATGCATATTCATTAGGGATATCCCGAAAACTTGCAGGTTTGCGGACCTCCAGGACCGGATTTGAGTAGCTCTGCCTTAGAGTGAGCCCCATTTAATTGTACACTTTATCGCCTCCCATTCAACCAATTTCTAACCCAGTCAGTCACTTTAGAGTCCATCCCCAGGGTGCTTAATTGATTTATAAATGGCCTATGCGGAACAGTGTCTAAGGCTTTATGGAAATTTAAGTACTGTACATAACATTTATAGCTCTCCCTCGTTCCAATTCTCTGGTCACGCAATCAAAGAAATTGAGATGTGTTTTACAAGACCTGCCTCTAGTAAATTAAGCTGCAGTAAAATCCAAGATTTTATGACAGCTTAGTAACTAGGGGCCCAATATTGTATTGGGCAGGCTATGCGTCACTACGGCGCATAGCCCTGCCTGCCGACCCTTAACATTGGATAGTCAATGCCGTGGCAACAGTATTGAATATCCGATATTGTTGCACATGCCTCGGAGCTACCGAGGCTAATTAAGTAGTGGCGATATTGCACTACTACCTGATTAGCTAAAACTTCGTGAGCCAAAAGCTGGCCTAGATTTAGCCGCTGATTGCTAACCAGGTAGCAGTGCAATATTGCTGCTACCCTATTAGTGGCAGTCTCCACCTCTACTCTGCCCCGGAATGCCCCCAACATGCCTCGATTCTAACCACAGAGCATCGGGGCATGTAGCAGGCTTTGAAGGGGATATTCAAAAGCACTAACCATGTAAGTGCCATTGAATATCCCAATTTAAAGCATTTAAACGGTTTACTGGGCTGTAAACTGTGTAAATGCCCTTCAACCGTGTAAATGCCCTTCAAATATAGGGCCCTATATCCCTTCGAATTGTAAAATAGATTTCAAATTTCAATTTTGCTAATTTTAAATCAGAAACTTCTATTTCCAAAGCACAGCAGCAGTCAGCCAGGGCATCATATTTAAAACTGCAGATAGTCTCATTTCTTACAAACTGTTAACACAATTTTGTTTAAAGCTTTTCAGCCACTTCCAGGAAGAATGAGCATATATTCCTCAAAGAAGTAGGACCCCTTTCAACTTTGGGGTTAGTGATAAGAGCTTTTTCCTTTAAAATAAGTTTTTTCACTCATAAGCATCAAGTGAACTTTTTCTCAGAATCTCCAGAGTAGCATTCTCAGAAATGCTCCCCAGTCCATTTGCAGGAGCCAAAATGCTGGCAGAGCTCCAGAGTCTCAATGCATGGAAGGCTTTAGAATTGTCAGGAATAGGGTGACATTCTAGGTAAGAGGGAAACCTTTCGGGAAGGATGGACTCCACCTTAACCAGGATGGAACCAAGCTGCCGGCATTAACCTATTAATAAATGTAATAATCTAATACTCACAGCGTTTGAGATTGACTATATTACTAAGAAAGAAAAATATTTTTTAATTGTGCCAATGCCACTTATTCCAACTATCTATATTAATACTAAAATACACAAATCCATGACAAATCCACCCGGCCGCCCTATAGTGTCAGTGATTGGACCATTTTGCAGTTTTTAGATTTAATATTGTGGCCATTTGTAACCCAAACGTGGTCCTATGTAAGAGATTCAGCACACGTCATTGAGATTTTATCAGATTTTCACAACTTTAGTCCTAGTATTATGTTAATCACCTTGGATGTTGAGTCCCTATACACTAATGTCCCACAAGCAGAATCTCTAGAGATCATAGAAGAATGTTTACTTAGAAGACCTGGTCATAGACGTATCCCTACTGCTTTTCTCCTTTCTATAGCATCATTTGCATTATGTGAGAATTATTTTTGCTTCAGAGATCTTTTCTTCAAACAAATCAAAGGCGTAGCGATGGGCTCGTTGATGGCGCCAGATATAGCAAATTTATATATGTTTCAATTTGAGGAGAATTTTTGAAAAACTATATGTATGAAACCAATATTAAACTTTGGATTCGCTATATCGACGACATTTTGATTATTTTGGACGGGAATGTGGACACACTTACTAATTTCAATTCTTGGATCAGCAGCCTAGATATGAATTTACGGTTTCAGGTAACATATGATCCACAGCAAATACCTTATTTAGATCTAATAATTAAGAAAGGAGATAATTTTGTTACATCTTTATATAGGAAACCCACGGATTGTAACCATCTATTGCATTTTAATTGTTTCCATAACTCAGTGCTGAAGAAAAATGTGCCTGTTGGGCAGCTTCTTAGAGCTAGAAGAGCTTGCACTACAATGCAAGATTTAGAAATCCAAGCCAACATAATGAAGAAAAGATTCATAGCAAGAGAGTATCCGATACATCCTATTGATCGAGCATATCAGAGAGCTAAAGAAGCATCTCGTGAGTCCCTCCTGAAGCAACAGGATAAAAAGAAGGATGTGGGACTAGTATGCCCTCTTTTATATTCAGTCCACTCAAAGGATATTATGAAGATTTTACAGAAAGAATGGCACTTGATTCAGGCCATGCCAGGTTTTCAAAATATACCGATTACAGTCGTTCACAAATGCAATGTTAATTTGAAAAATTTGTTAGTGCCATACGCATTAACTGAACAGAGATTTTTGTCTAGATATAAAGGCCAATTTCAATGCGGCCGATGCACCATATTCCCCCATGCGATGCCGATAAGAGATAAGTTCATACACCCCATTAAGAAAGAAGAATTTAAGATCGAAGACTTTTCAAATTGTGAAACTACTCATGTAGTTTATGTCATACAATGTCCTTGCAAGAAATTATATGTGGGGAAAACAATCAGAAGTGTGGGGGTACAGATGGTGGAACACAAGAGTTGCATCAAGAGAGGCGTGGTGGATAAACCTCTTGTGGCACACTGGCAAGAAATGGCACACCAAATTAATGATTTAAGATTTTTTGTCATAAAAAAGGTAAAGCTAAATTTGAGAGAAGGGGACATTGACAAAACAATAATGAGATTGGAACAGAAATGTATTTTTAAGCTTGATTCCCTATCACCTAATGGTCTAAATTTAGAAAGAGACCTATTGGTGTTCCTTTAATAAACAGGGCCAGTCTGCATTGGTACAGGACGAGCATATACAGGCAGCATATGGCAGTGTTTGACCTCCCAGAAACCAGGATATATACCCACATCACTGGAGTAGTATATGCTTTAAGCGCTATGTGGCTACTTAGCCATGCCATGATCACAGCTCAGTCAGAGTGAGAGTGTTCTCATAGTGTGAACTGCTGTGGCCACTCAGGCCATGCACGTGGCAGGCAGCCACTATGAAGTCTCGGCCATTGACCCTACCTCTGAAGCAGACACATCTTGGGAAAACTGCTCTGTTTATGCCCATACTCACAATCCTCTGCTCCTAATCATGCACATTTGCAGACTAATGCTGGGATCAGCCTAGGCAATGCGAGGCACAGTGCAGTGCAGAAAGCCACAGAACTCTGGAGAGGCATACACACGTGCACACACTCACATCAATCACCATGCTGTGAAAAAGTGGGGATGGTTAACATTCCTGCCTGCCACTTTGCTCTCCATATCAACTCAAGCATCGTTAATATGAGTTCATTGTGCAAGCGCTAGTGGTGCCCTCTGACATTAATGCCCGCTCAGTGCTATCAGGCTGATTTTCTATGCAGCTGTGGATAGTGGAGTCTGTCTGTGTGGCTAATGGGTGTCTACACCCTTGCTGGCCAATTCATTCGGGGTTGCACATGCTGGTGCTGTATCTGCGCTGTAGGCTAAAGTTTATCCACAGGGACATGCAATACATGAGCGACAGCAGGGTCGTAAACCTGTGACCCTCTACTCATATATAATGAGCTTTGTATGTTGAGCCACAGAGCTGTCATATAGCTACACCAATTTCTGGGGCTGACATGTTATCCATTAGGCAGACCTGAACACATGCAGCGATACAATCGGCACAGAGGACCATGATATTGGTTTTGTCTGCTGCAGATGGGTGCTGCTACACCTGCCATTGATACCCCCACACCATGTTGCCATGCCAGCATGCTATCAGTGGGAGTGGTGCGCAGTAGCAACCGGTCCACCATACAGCTTTGTCAGATGCCTAGGGCGCCAGGTCCAGATGGGTGGGGCAGAGGCTCATGTTGACGGGCACACTGTCCCCACAAAGAACTGTCATTGCCATAATCCCATCACTGCCTGCTTCTGATGCATCTTGAGAGAGAGCTATGATATTTCCACAGGTGCCTGCATTTTGCAGCTCCCTGTAGTGCTACAGCTGCTGGCGCTAACATCCTCTTCCTCCAGAGCTGACATCAGCAGCAGTGGGGGGGCTGGCCAGGGTCCCTGCCTAGAGTACCAGGAAATCTTAACCCGTCCCATGTGGTGCATCACATTTCCAAAGCAGCAGCATGACTATCGATGTGGGATCATGATGGACATCACAGATGTGCCACCTGGACAGCTGCCTGGTCTGTCTTGTACCCCAGAAATCCCCATTACATGACTGATGTTCCACCTCCTTTGCCACATTTTCACCATCAATATGGTGCCCTTTCATACTCGGGCTTCTATCCTGTTACTGCTAATGAAGCACTACTATCACTCTCTTGAACTCCGCTGTCTGTGCAGATGTTTAAATGTGCTCTCTCCCCTCAAAATACACCCTTTTCACGAGGTTTTACTTAGCATTAGGGTTCCCAGCATTAAAAGACTTTAACACACGTTAGTGCAACAGGCATTAAGGTAGCATTGGTTGTTAATGCCCACTCTGCCTACTGCACCCTTAACACTGCAGGAGCCTTTAACATCTGTTAATGCAGCTTTTTCTTAGTGTTAAGGGCACAAGGGTGCCAATAACAGGCATTAACATCACACTTGCTCCCTTAACAACCTGTAGTAAACATACCCTATAGAATGTGAGCCCTTTGAGTTCAAGGGAAATATATACAATACCTGAAAGTACACCACTTCGACTTGTAGAAAAGCGGTATGTAAGCCTAATAAGATAAATAAACAAATAACGGGCTACTGAAAAAATAAGCAAAAGGAAAATTTATATCCCTGAATCTCCAGCAAATGTTTCTAGCACATCCTGGCCTAAAGGTATGGATACAAGCACAGTTGTTAGCTGATGGAGTTGATTCACCAGAGCCACTAAAGTCATGCTTTCAGATATCCATGATGGGGAATGTCATGTTGGGCTACCCAATGTGTGGCCATAATGCATAGAAATGTAGAAGGGTGATTATCTGCAGGTCACAGCAGAGCCAGGACTGTGCGAGCTGGGCAAGAGTTCTGAGTAACACCCAGGCACAAAACGAACAAGTGGGAATCAAATGCTGGACCTTTGACTATGGAGACATTATACCAACCAGTAGGCTACACCTCACACAGCTCGACACAGAGGCGTAGAGCCTGCAGGTCTCTGATCAAACTGTTTGCTGTGTGTGCCAGTTTAGGTTGGGCCCTCCACTACCCATGAGGCACTGCACATGCAAAACAGCGGTCTGCAGTTGATGAACCAATGGAGAATGTAGTGATCCAGCACATCAGCTCAGTAAGACGCACTGATTACATGTGTTACATGCACATAACTACTGCAAGCCATGCTGTCACCCTGTGAGTGAGGATGGGTGCCCTGAACCTGGCACACTGAACAAGCACTGTTAAAGATGGTCTCTGCTGGCCATGCTGCAGGTCCACATCACTGTGTGTGGCAGGTATTGCCTTCAGTGTGTTATGTTTTTCTCTTTGTTTCCTGCATGCGTGTAGTATGCTGTAGGCCACAGCAACAGCTCAACCCTGTGTTCTAACATTTTGGACACTAACCTTCTGATAACAGTACAGGTGAG
This sequence comes from Ichthyophis bannanicus, assembly GCA_033557465.1. Lineage (NCBI taxonomy): Eukaryota > Metazoa > Chordata > Amphibia > Gymnophiona > Ichthyophiidae > Ichthyophis > Ichthyophis bannanicus. The sequence continues at coordinate 842,884,791 of CM066034.1, read as the reverse complement.
TGCCCACTATCAATATGCTAATGTTATGGATGGCCACTGCAGTAGGGGGGGGGGGGACCATAAATGCTGGCATGAGGCTACTGCTATTGCCTGTTACTACCCTAGTGAGTAGGCCATGGAACACTGCTGCCCCAACCCCTATGAAGAGAGACTAAAAAGGTTAGGGCAACCTGGAAAAGAGAAGGCGGAGGGGAGAAATGATAGAGGTCTATAAATTAATGAATGGAGTGGAATGGCTAAACGTAGATCGATTATTTGCGTCATCATAATATAGAAAGACTAGGGGACATGCAATGAACCTACAGGGTAACTTATTTAAGACTAATAAGAGAAAATATTTTTTCACTCAACGTGTAATCAAACTATGGAATTTGTTACCAGAGGATGTAGTAAAAGCTGTTAGTGTAGCTGGGTTTAAAAAAGATTTGGACAAGTTCCTGGAAGAAAGGTCCATAAGCCATCATTAAAAGGAAGCCAGGATATCACTACTTGATCCAGTACAAGCACTGTAGAACCTGTGTCTTTTGGGGAACCTGCTAGGTACTTATGACCTAAATTAGCCACTGTTGGAAACAGAATACTGGGCTTAATGGGAGAAGTGGCCTAGTGGTTAGGACAAGGTACTTCAGGCCGGAGGGCTGGGAGTTCAAGTCCCACCTGGGGACAGCAATCTCAGGCCAGAGGGACTGGGATTTCTAGTCCTATAGGCACTCCTTGTAGTCTTGGGCAAGCCACTTAACCCTCCATTGCCCATGTTCCCTGTAAGTATTAGTGTATGTGTCTCATATCCCCTCGTGTTAAATGTATCCCCCAATTGACCACTTTGACCCGGTGAAAAGTGGGATATAAATACAGCTAAATAAATAAAAAATAAATAAATATAAATACAGCTAAATAAATACAATAAATAATGGACCTTGGTCTGACCCAGTATAGCATATCTTATGTTCAGTGCACCTAGCACTTTGTTCCATGCTTGTCATCCATAAACAGCAATTACATCCACATCACTAGAGCCAGCCATTACAGTAGCACTATGTGGATACATAGCCAAGCCATGATCACTTTTTGGTCATAGTGAGAGTGCCATCTCAGCATGAAATGCTGTGGCCACCCAGGCAATGCATGTGGAAGATGGGCACAATGACGTCTCAGCCATTGACCCTATCATTGTGGCAGACACATCCAGGACAATCTGTGCTGTTTCAAGCGATACCCACAATCCTCTGCCTTGCATTATTCACATTTTCAAACAAAGGCTGGGAACAACTCGGACAATGTGAGCCACAGTGAAGTGCAGAAAGCTATGGGACAAAGGGGAGCAGTACACATACACACACATATACACTCTCATTGGTGCACTGTGCAAAAGTGGGGATGGTTGGCATTCCTGCCTGCCACTCCTATCTCCATGTCAGCTCAAGGATTGATAATGTGGGCTCTGTGTGCAGATACTATTAGCGTGCCTTGGCCATACTGCTCGTTGTTACTGCCCGGTCAGTGTGCTATTAGCCTCCAACTAGCTGTGGATGATGGAGTCTGTCAGTGCTGCTGGTGTGTGTTTCCATCCTTGCTGTCTGCCTCTTTGGGGGTTGCACAAGCTGAAATTGTACTTGCACTGTTGACTAAACCTTGTCCACAGGAACATGAAATACTGAAACCCCAGTAAGAACCTGAACCTGTGACTCTCTGCACATAAACACACTGACTGCATGTATTGCACTACAGTACTGTCATATGGGATAACAGTTCCTGTTGCTGACATGCTTCCCTTTAGCTGGCCTTTGGAACATACTGCAATGTGCTTGGTGCACAGGACTAGAACAAGGCATCTGTCTGCTGCAGGCTGTTGCTACTGCCCATGTAACTACCACCAGCACACCATGCAGACATGCCCACATGCTGTCAATGGTGGAGGTACACAGTCCCAGAATGTTAAACATGCAAGTTAGGCAGGTGCCTTGAGTGCATGGCCCAGATGGAGGGGTAAAAGGCACACATGGATGGCCACGCAGTCCACCCCCACCAGCTGACTATGCAGGGGCCCCATCATTGCCTGCCACTGATGCGTCTTGGGGGGAGGATGGCAGCCACCATTGTGGTATTTCCCCAGGCAACTGCATTTTCCAGCTACCTGTAGGGCTATAGCTGCAGGCACTATTGGCCTCTTCCACCACATCTGGGTTCAGCGACACCGTGGGGGGGGGGGCAGGATCTCTGCCTAGGGCGCCATGTCCCTTGGACCACCCCATGTGTCAGATCTCCTTTCCACAGCTGCCGTGTGTCTGTGTTTCACCAAATTCACTGTGTGATCATGATGGACTTCACAGATGGTGCGGATGGGGCGATGCCCCTATGTGCGGAGGTTATAATGGTTAGGCCCCTTCAACCTGGAGGACAGATGGCTAAGGGGAGATATGCTGGGGATCTATGCATTACTGAATGGTGTGGGACGGTAAATTCTGATCAGTTGTTTATGCCATCAAAATGTGGGGGGACAAGGGGACAGGCAAAGACATTACAGTGTAATGCATTCCGGACTGATAGTGGCATATAGTTTGTCGGGCAATGCATAGGCAGTCTCCGACACTCTGATCACGAAGACATCATAAAGGCTCCTTGTGTAACTGTGCTTAAAGAAGGTTTGGTTAGGTTCCAGGGGACAGTCATTGCACCATTATGCAGGGGGTCACTGCAGATCCACAGCTTGCCCCACTACAGGCATTGAGAACATGGGTACATTTTAAAGATCCAGGTAGGTACTTGTGAGCATGATTGGCCACTGGGGGACACTGTGGGACAGAGGATGGGGGCTTGATGGACCATGGTCTAACCCAGTATGGCATATCTGCAGATCCACTGTTCTTATGCCAGTATGTGCCACTTGGGCAGCTGACTGGTCCGCAATGTACACCTGAACCTACCACTGCATTACCAATGTGCCATCCCCTTTGCTCCATTGACATCATCAGCATGGTGCCCTTTCCTACTTGTGCACCATGTTGCTGCTGCTAATTTATTTATTTATTTATTTTATTGTTCTTATATACCGCACTCTTAAAAATAAGTGTGGTTTACATACAACAGTATTGTGCCAGAGAGGCATTCACAATGAACTGGAGACTTAAACTTGGATTTCAACTGGGCGTAACTATGTACATCAATTTCAACTTATCTACAAACTGTATCTACATTATTTACATCCATTGACAGTGGTTCATGTGTTCGTGGTTGGGTGTATGCTAGAGGGTGTCAGGTTGGAGGGCTGTGAGTAGTGTAAGAGAAAGAGATGGTGTTTAAGCGCTTTTCTGAATTGGGCTAGATCTGTTATGGCTCTGACGGCTACTGGGAGTGCATTCCAGCAGCTAGGGGCATAGAACTGAAAAGCTCTGTTCCTTGTTGACTTGGTACATTTTGTTACTTCACTGGTGATCAATAGGGTATTGGTGGTGCATGTTCTCCTTTCTCTGTTTGCTGACATGGGGTGGACAAGGTCCATTAGGGCTGAGGGGGCTAACTTGTTGATGACTTTGAAGGTGATGATGATTACTTTATAAGATAGCCGACAGTATATTGGTAGCCAATGTAGATCCTTAAGGACCGGGGTGATGTGATCGCCTCTGGCGGCTCCACTCAGGACACATGCGGCAGCGTTCATAGCTAGCTGTAGGTGATTTAAGGTGTTTTTGGGAAGGCCCTGTAGGATTACATTGGCATAATCAAAGTGGGGGATCACTAATGCCTGAAAAACTGAAGTCCTCAGATTGCAGCAAGGGTCAAAGATGTAGTAGTGTTCGTATCTTGTGGTAGATTCATTTAATAGTGTTTCTGATGTGTGCTTTGAAATTGAGCTGTTGGTCTAACGTCACGCCTAAGTAGCAGATACTAGGTCTGTCGAGAGTTCTACATCTCTTGTCTTTATGGTTGCCAGAGGCGAGAAGGACTGGTTTCTTGTCACAAATAGTACATCGGTCTTGTTAAAGTTGATCTTGAGGCTTTGGGAGAGGAGCCAGTCGGTTATGGCATCGAAGCAGTTTATAAGATGGGTGAAGTCCGGATCTTCAATCGTAAATGGGGTAAAGAGCAACACATCATCCGCATAGAGCAGGCATGAGATGTTAAATGAACGAATAAGAACATAAGAACATAAGATATGCCATACTGGGTCAGACCAAGGTCCATCAAGCCCAGTATCCTGTTTCCAACAGTGGCCAATCTAGGTCATACGTACCTAGCAGTTTCCCCAAAAGACACAGGTTCCACAATGCTTGTACTGGGTCAAGCATTGATATCCTGGGTCCCTTCTTAATAATGGTTTATGGACCTTTCCTCCAGGAACTTTTCCAAACCTTTTTTAAACCCAGCTACACTAACAGCCTTTACTACATCCTCCGGTAACAAATTCCAGAGTTTGATTACACGTTGAGTGAAAAAATATTTTCTTTTACTAGTCTTAAATAGTTTACCCTGTAGCTTCATTGCATGTCCCCTAGTCTTTCTATATTCTGATAACGTAAACAATCGATCTACGTTTACCCGTTCCACTCCGTTCATTAATTTATAGACTTCTATCATATCTCCCCTCAGCCGTCTCCTTTCCAGGTTAAAGAGTCCTAACCTTTTTAGCCTTTCTTCATAGGAGTATCCTTCCATCCCCTTTACCATTTTGATGGCTCTTCTCTGAACCTTTTCTAATAACGCTATATCCTTTTTAAGATACGGTGACCAGAATTGCACACAATATTCAAGGTGCGGTCTCACCATGGAACGGTATAGAGGCATTATAATATATTTTGTTTTATTTTCCATTCCTTTCCTTATCATACCTAGCATTCTATTTGCTCTCTTGGCTGCCGCTGCACACTGGGCCGAGGGTTTTAACATGTTATCCACAATGACTCCTAAATCATTTTCCTGGATGGTGGTTCCTAATGTGGAACCTTGCATCGTGTAACCATAGTTTGGGTTGTTCTTCCCTAGGTGAAAAACTTTGCACTTGTCCACATTAAATTTCATCTGCCATTTTGATGCCCAGTCTTCCAATTTATCAAGATCCTCTTGCAATTTTCCACAATCCTCTTGGGTTTTAACAACTTTAAATAGTTTTGTGTCATCTGCAAATTTGATAACCTCACTCGTTATTCCACTTTCCAGGTCATTTATGAATATGTCAAAAAGCAGAGGACCCAGCACAGATCCCTGGGGTACACCACTATTTACCTTTCTCCATTGGGAAAATTGGCCATTTAGCCCAACCCTCTGCTTTCTATCTTTTAACCAGTTCCTGATCCACAGTAGTACACTGCCTCCTATCCCATGACTCTTTAGTTTTGCCAAAAGTTTCTGATGAGGGACCTTGTCAAAGGCTTTCTGAAAGTCCAGATACACTATATCAACTGACTCACCTTTGTCCACCTGTTTATCCACACTTTCAAAACAACATAACAGATTAGTAAGACAAGATCTTCCTTGTCTAAAGCCATGTTGGCTGTCTCCCATTAGGCCATGACTATCTAAATGCTAAGTAATTTTATTCTTTATGATGGTTTTTACCATTTTTCCAGGTACTGAATTATTTCACATATCGTTTGCATATAGATATTGAATAGGAGTGCAGAAAGGGACGAGCCCTGGGGTACACCGTGATGTTGTTGGAAGGGCTGCAAGGTTGTGGTTCCTGTTCGCACCTGCTGCCACCTGTCGATTAGATAGGATTTGCACCAACGCCATGCAGATTCACATCCCTTTATCTTGAAGACGCACTAGGAATTGTTCATGTTTTACGGAGTCAAATGCAGCAGCAATGTTAAGGAAAATTAGCATGTACCCTTGTTTGATGGAGTCAATCCCAGTGATAAGTGTATTGATGAGGGTGGTGAGGAGTGTTTCGACACCGTGGGATTCTATGAACCCGTGTTGGCTTGGGTTGACTATCAGTGTCGGACTCCCTTGTCATTTCATCACACTGCTCATGTTTAAATAGTCTCTCTCTTCTCTGCAAACACCCTTTCCATGAGGTTTCACATGGTGGTATGGTTACAGGCATAAAGGATCTCTAAGGGGTGTTGCATAAGAGGAGGTAAGGGAACACATGGTGTTACTGCCTACTCTCCATCCATTCTCCGCCCCTTCATGCCTGCTCTCCGCCTCCTGTTCCCTTTATACTATAGGAGCCTTTTACACATGGAAACTCGGCTTTTTTGCGGCATTAAGGGGATATGTGTGCCATTACCACATGCAAATGGCATAGTTGCTCCTTTACAGACGTTTAGTAAAAATACCCCTTTCTTTAGTAAGAACATCCAATGTCCCTGAGAATCATCAGGAGATTTCAAAAAATGACCTGCCTTAGGAGAGAAAGATTTGAAAGTGTTTGCTGTTTCTCCAGAAGAAAACTCACCAGGTAAAACTATATGTGTTGAAGAGGGTTTCATTTCAATATTTGAAGACTGCTGCATTTTTAAATTTGATATGAGGGCTGAAGTCAAGGTAGAGAAAAACTAACCCATTTGAAGACATTTTCCTTGAGAGTCTTCCCAACCCCTTGACCATGGCATTATGATATTTTTTTTCAATTCATTTATTTATTAGCAAAATTCAAATATTCCCTACAAAATAGGAAATAAGAAGGAAAAACCAAAAGATTAAGGGGTATGTTTACTAAAGGGTGGTAAGGGAGCTGTAGATAACGAGCATAAATGGCAGCAATAAGGGTGTTTCCGTGTGGTAAAGGCCGGGGCAAAGGAGTAGGTGTTCCAGCGGTAAGGCTGCAAGGCTCCACTTATCATGCACTAACAGGGCATTGGGCATTAAGGTGACAAGCGTGCACCTAAACACCCGAAAATGGCTGTCACCCTAATATAGGATAAGGGAGCACCAGCGATAGTCAAGTTAAAGCTAATGGATGGAAGGACAGGTAGAAGCAGATGGACCTGAAGATCCATGGGCATCCTAGGTGGCAGTCAATAAGTGGATGAGCATGTGGGAGGTAACTGTACTGATTCAGTGAGGAGTGCCCATGGAATATGCTGTAATGGCAGTGTGTGGCATAGGATGGAGAAGGGTATCCCCCTGAGGAGCCAGAATCGTGATGATGTGAGCATCAAAAGGATGATGGAGCAGGAATGGTGCAGATCTGTCACAGGAGAGGCTTGAGTGATACATTGAAATGAGGAAAAAATTCCTGTGTGGGCCATGGTGTAACAGCTGGCAGGAGAATACATGACTGCACATAACCGGCAGATGCTGATGGATGGGCTGAAGGAAGGATGGCAGTAGATAAGAGTGTGGTATGGGCCTGCAGCCCCAATGTACCTGATGTGACCTCACAAATGCAGTCGTAGTGTGTGGGAAAAAAGTGAGGCCGTGCCATGGGGAAGCCCAGTACCTGCTATGTGGGCCTCACACCCTCCCAACCACCATACAACTCTCCTGACAAATGTGCATACAATTGGACAAGAGTCACTCATACTGGCCATATGGAACAAGTAAGGAAGTGTGATGATCCTTGCAAGTGGCCATCCCAAGGATAGGATGTGACTGCATGTAATGCATAGATGTAATGGAACCAAAGCTCTTCAGTCACAGTTGTGATGAAATAGTCAAATAATGTATTTTTTGTTATAATTATGTTTATGTATTTACTTAACTGCTTTTTTTATACCACTTATTCATTTTGTAACTTAAACTTGGTAATGTACATTAAAACCAGGGACATTGATAACTGGGATCCTACTGAGGCAATGGAGAGTTAAGTGACTTCCCCAAGGTTGCAAGAGATGCTAGTGAGAATTGAACCATTGCTGCCTGGTTCCCAAGCTAGTACTCTAACCATTAGGCTCAACAATGGGCTATAGCAAAGCCAATAAAGTCATGCTCTCAGAAGGACATGATCACGACTTGCATGTTTGCAGACCCAATGTGCTATTGTAACACATAAGAAAACATATGAATGTGTGACTGCCAGTCAAACCAGACTCTGGACTATTCCTGGCATTAAAATGAACTGAGTATCCCACAAAGAAAACAAGTGGGAATCAAACCCCAGTCTATTGATTGATGAAGCTAGTGCTCTAGTATAGTAGTGTCTAGAATCAAAGAGACTGCAAGTCCCTGCCTGCAATGGGTGAAATGCAGGACATAACACAACATGGCTGGCACTTTCTGAGACAGTGGTACACCACACCTAGGGCTTTCCTAAAGCAGCATGCATGCAGTAAGTAATGTACATGACATGCAGTGCTGTAGCTGAACAACAGATACACTGCTGCAGGAAACATCTCTTGTCCAAAGACCATGGCACATCTGAGGTCACGATGCCTGTCCCTCTACTGTACCCTCAATGATAAACAACAGTCACACGCAGGGGTCTGCTGCATTACAGTGTGGCACTAACTCCAGAGGCAGCACTTGTGAGGGGCGTGTAGTCCCTTGTGACCTGCTGCACACTGTGAGAAAGGTACACCTGCACATACAATGAACTCAGACCACAGTAATGACCCTTGCAGTCCATTGAAGACCACCCTGAACTCCCGGGGGGGGGGGGTGCATACACACATCTCTCACCATCATAGATGACAAGCAGGCATAGGGCAATGCCCCAGTGATCACAGTCACCACTATGACTGCAATGTGTGTTCTGGGTGCCGGTATAGGATAGCCCCTCCGGTACCCATGATGTACTACACATTTTTAACAGCTTTCTACAACTGATCACCAAAAGGAGAATACAGTGATCCATCATATCAGCTCTGTGTACTTCCTGCACATTACAGCTACGAATAGTGCTACGGAAATGTTTCCAGCAGTCACCCTGAATGTGTGTGTGTGGGGGGGGGGGGGGGCACACATCATCTTGTCTCCAAAGCTTGCACCTCTGGAGCAGATCTATGTCACTGCTAGTGCGCTGCAGATATTGTCTGCAGTATACAAAGCTAGTCACGTAGTGGTCCACATAATTACAGTATGCCAGAGTGGCCTGTCTGAATTGGATTTTCAGGGACTCTCCTTTGATGTCTCGTATCAGTCACTAAGGTTGCAACAGCTGTTTCCAAGGAACCAGGATGGATGGGAAGCACTCATCATACAGATGCAAATGCCTAGACCATAGTTATGAGCACAGGAACAGCTTGTAGCCACACATTTGGGGAATTCCAATCAACTATATCAATCATAGTCAGTCTGCATATGTTGGCCAATACTGGGCTGTGTCAACCATTTACCTACCAACTGTGCACAGACCACATACTGCATATGCACAGTGCAACCATGTACACCCTAGCTTGGTACAAACAGCATGGACAGCAGAAAACAACAGCACTCAAATCATTTCAGCTTGACACTATAAAACACAGTGTGGATACATAGCCATGACATGGTCACAGCTCGATCAGGCAGCATGAAATGATGTGTGCACCCAGGCCAGGGCAATGGTAGACCGACACTAAGATGGCTTAGCCATTGACCCTATCTACGACTCATAAACATCCTGTGCAAACCACTTTGTTTCATGCAGTACCCACAATCCTCTGCTCCTCTTTATGTACCCTTTCAATCTGAACCTGGGAATAGGTTATGAAATGCGAGGCACAGAGGAAAGTGGGCCAGAGACAGGCTACGAGTACATGCTGGTCCACAGTGGCCTATGTCCTTCACATGCCACAATACGGTGTCCCCCCACTCAGCTTTTGGCAGTGAGGATTGAACATATTGCCATGCTTGTACTCCCACAAAAAGTCATGACCCTAGCCATGGACACTGCAAAGCTGAGCAGTGCAGCACATGTGGAATCATGGCAGGGTGGACATGGGATTGAATGTTGGAACAGTTGCTAGAAACATATACGCCACCATATTCTGCTTCTTTGTACTCTAACATCATATTTGTGACTGTCATACTTGGTGCCCAAGGAGAGCCAGTGAAGCTGTCATGCAGGATCCCTGATGTAGCACATGCAGACACTGAGTAGAGTCACATAGGTTCTGGCTATGTGAACATAGGCTTTGTCCACTAATGTCACCTATGAAGGGCACAAGCTAAACCTATATGGTACTGTTCTCCGCACCCCAACCCCCACCACAACATTCACCTCTAGGCACTGTCTTCCCATATGGTAGTGGATGATGCAGAGACCAACATGACATCCTGTGCCACATTTTGGCAACTGGAAGTGTGCACGCAACATTTAGAGATCTGTGTCCCTATTAGGCACACAGATGCATTTGGAATCTCATTTGGGGTAATAGGTACCCTACTTCTGGATGCTTTAACCAGTGATCATAAGATAGTGTTGAAGTGTTGGTTTCTGTGTGTGACTATGCTACTACTACTATTACTTCTACTACTGAACATTTGTATAGCACTACAAACCGTATGCAGCACTGCATAGACACATGTAAAAGACAGTCCATGCTCATAAGAGCATACAATCTATCCTGCTATGTACCGCCCTCTATGTGCATGCACTGCACGGATCACAGGGACCTCTCGCTGGCATTATGTCAATGCATCATGTGAAAAGAGCAACATGAATGCAGCTAAATTGCAGATTCCTGCAAGTGTCACCAACTGAGTGGATGGATTGCACATTCACAGAAGCCAGCCCTCCCCCATACCTGCTTCCCAATAGATTGTGGCTGCACCATGTTGGTGGACACTGTTGCCATGGATACAGCTGTTATGGCAGTTTGAAGTCATCTGGCCACTCACCTGTGCACATTGGTGTGTCCTAAGGCCTGGAGACTGTGTCAGAGACAAGGTTGCAACACACATACATATCCCCTCTGCTCACTCCAGTCAAACCAGCAGATGATTTTGCAGCTGCCCAGTTGGGAGGTACATGTAGGGGAATGCAGTGGTGATGGGCCTTGTCGATGGTATAACTGGAAATGCATTATAGCGTCACAGCCACAGGTCACAACTGTTTACAAACTAACCTTCTTGTAATTGCTGTATCACACAGTATGTGGACTTGCTGTATAGCCTATCCACAGCATGTTGTATGCACAGCCATGCAGCCTGGGCACCACATGCAGGCACAGTACATTGCTGAAGCTCACAATATTCTGGAGACACACACACAACCCTGCTGTGCAAAAGTGGTGCTGTTTGGCATTCCTGCTTGCCCCTCAGCTTCTCAAGCATTGACAAGGTCTGTGCAGTGGGCAGGCACTATTAATGCACTTCTGCATGATCAGGTGCTGTCAATGCCTGTGCTTTCAGCTTGGCCTGCCATCCAGCCATGGGTAGTGCAGCTTGTCTAGTTTGTGGACTCTTGCTGGATGATTTGTTGTAGGCTTCACATGCTGATGCAGTCCCTGCATCATAGGATAAAGATAACCCACCATGGCATACAATTCCTGACCCTCCTTTCATATGCACACTAGCCATGCATGTGCAGCCACAGAGCAGCCTTATGGGTTTAGATGTGGTCATTGTCAGGGTGCATGTGGGCATGAGTCGGGGTGTGCCTATGTCTGCTTAGATCTCTGCATGCACTGTGCCTTACATGTCTGACAAGGTGTGTTTGGTGGGTGTGGGAGAGGGACACTGTGTTAGGTCTATATGTTGCACTGCCTTGCTGGTACAACTGACATTCATGTCTTACATATGGGATTCGCCCATTCAAATGGGCACCAATGGTACATAGCAGATATGGCTCAGATGGTTGTTACAAACTGCATTATTTCTTATGAAGGGGTTACCAGTTCAAGCACAGCTTATAGTTGTGATCGGACTGGTGGGCATTTTTCCTCTGACATGGCCTGTTATCTTATTGCATAGTATTCCTGCTTCAGTGGCATTTTTCCCCTGCCCACATGCACATTTCCACTCAATATGTGTGGGTGGGGGGTATCCTGATCCCAGGCCTATCCAATCCACTCAGATAAGTAGCCAGGTGCCATAGTCTAATGCTCATGGTGGAGAGCATACCAGCCGATCTCTCCCTCCCTCCCTCCCTGCCATCATGCCACACCCACCACTTCAGTGCTGCAGGTGGCCTCCTTGATGTTGCACACATGCAGCTAGGCACACTATCCCGCTCCTGCTCCACTCCACCTGAGGATGTGGGCACACGTGCTGCTAGACTTTGATGGGGGGAATCACCATGCGCTCTGCTGTTCCTGCTGCTGACATGCTCGCCAGCCAACTGACAGTGGCAAATGTAGCATTGCACTGGATACACAGGTCCGAAATAATGCTTTAATCTGCAGCAGGCTGCAGCCACTGCGACCGCCACCACCATTCTCACATCATGCTGACATGACAGCATGATGGCAGTGGGGGTTGCGCATCTTCTTTTTGATAGTGGCAGCATGTCTGTGTGCACTGCCACTGTCACTGTGGTGTCATGCCGGACATCATAGGCAGTGGCCTGGACAGCCTTATGGGTCAGCTAGCCACACTGCAGCACCACATGGCACCTCCTTTGCGAAATGGGCACCATCAACATAGTGCCCTTTCTTAATGAGGCACTATGCTCTTTCTGCTAATGGAACTCTACTCTCACTTTCTAGGGATCCCCTGTATGTGGTGCCCGTTGCAGACATTTAAATAGGATCTCTCCCCTCAGAAATAACCCTCTCTGCAAGGTTTCAGATGGTGTTAGGGTTCCCAACACTGAGGCCTCTAACGCTGTCAATGCCCTCTTTCCTCCCCATTAATGCCCACTTTCCACCTCCTTCTCTCTTACTGCTGCAGGCCTCTCTAATGCTCATTAAGGCAGTGTTATCAGTGCATCCTGCGGCATTAGCCGCTCATGGATGCTGATAACATGCGTTAAGAGTGCACTTGCTCCCGTACCACCCTTTAGCAAGCATATTCCTAAGAAAACAAAGACAACAGGATTAATCTATTCTCATGTGACCAAGGAGCAAATAAGTAGTATTACAAAAAAAAAAGGAAAGCAAAAGGAATATTCAATAATAGGAAGGCTTAACATGAATCCATCTAGAAGATCTCCCATTTTCTTACTCTAGCCATCTCCTACATTCATTAGCCCAGACCTCTTAATTGCTCTGGGTAAAGAACACCTAACAGTTATTTGCATATTTCTCATTTGCAAGGAAGTTAAACAGTAAAAGAAGCATCAAGAGCATGAATATCCTGAAGTATAGGCATTAAAAAAAAAACATTTGTTCTCTCTGATGTAAATCTTGTAACATCTAGGAAAACCCAGACCCTTTGTCCTAGAGACAAGATCTGAACCTAAAATACAGCTTCATAACCATATCCATATCTTAGGAGAAAAGAAGCCAGTATAGTAGCTCTGTTGGCTTCTTCCAGCTCAGATCCTTTCAGTATCATCATTAAGTTCAGACTATCGGAAGAAGTGTGGACTCTCCTGAATACTACTTCATCACTTTCCCTCCTGTGACTAGGTATGCATTTATTTATTTTAAAAGTTGTATATACCATCTTAGTGATGATACATCATTCACAATACATAGACACATAGTTGCTAAGCTCGGTGCAAAAGTTGTTATGCACACAATTGTTAGACCATTGGTAAGAGTTCTAGTTCTATGTATTAAGGCCTATGCCACTGTATAAAGTTCTTGGATGTTTTATGTAAGAAGAACAGGTTTTATATTTGTTTCACTGATTCTTTTACATTGTTTTTTGTAAACCGCACCTGATCCATGGGAATGTGCGGTATATAAGTGTTTGATAAATAAATAAATAGACAATCAAAGTTTTACAATGTGAGAAGGCAAAAAGAGACTGAAATACAGAATATCCTTTCCATTACTGATAAACTAATCTCAAATATTTAATAACACAAAATGCCTGTCTACTGGAAATATTAAAGCTTTAACCACTTTTCTAAAATTCAGTAAATTGATTTATTCTCTTAAATGTCCCATTAAAGCATTCCATCACTCAGGACAGATCACACTGAATACCTTCGCTCTCTATTTTGCCTTGTGCATATAGGTCATATCAGGAATTTCTAAGAAATTATCTTGGAAAAAGGTAGTGTTTTTGGGCTATAATTCCATATAGAGTCAGAGCGGGAAACCCAGCTGCCTTCCTGCTCTGCAGCTACAGCCCAATCGGGGCTCAGGACTCGAATTAGGTGAGGCGCGAGGGCGGCAAGGCAAATTTCCTGACAAAGAGCCGTGTATCCAATAAATGAAATAGTGGAACAAATCAACTGCAATGGAATAGCTGGACAGAGACACAAAACTCCCCAGATCTCTCATTGCAAAAGAACCAAAGGTCGCTTAACCAAGGTAACTGCCTGGAACTCAAAATGACTTTATTCACACACCCTATGCAAACTAATTGCATTCTTCCAAAGACTTCTGCTATCCCCTGCCAACACAAACAAACCTTCACAATAACTAGAAGTTTCCTCCCAGTTCTCCTCCTTACACCCTTCTACACTACACACAATCCACCCCACTCACCATAAACTTGATGCAGCTACACACACTTTTTCATATGATCACACCTCACTTTCATGAACCTTCACAAACTTCACACAAATGGGCTATCTGTAAAAGCCTCATCACAATAAACACACACACTCTTATATCCCAGCATAAACCACATATAAACCCAAACAGATTCCCCATGATCAGTATAGAACTTATAAATGCCAGATTAATAAGAAATAAAATTAACACTCTGGCAGGAACCATATAGAATCACACCAAACAGATATATTATGTATCACAGAAACATGGTTCACGCACACAGACAACGTTCTCCTCAACCAACTCACACCTCCCACTCACACGGCATTCAGCTGCCCATGCACTCACAAAAGAGGAGGAGGCGCCCTTATCCTTGCAAGAAGCAACTTCAGATTAAAGACTCAATCCGCCTCAAGTACTATTGCCTGTAACATGATTATCATCGAGAATATGCAAATAGCTCTTAGAATTACATACAGAGCTCCGAATGCACCTCCAGATGAGCTAACATCTACCCTGGAATCCATCTGTGCAGTCAATACACCCCACAAACCTCTAGTCATTATGGGGGAATTCAACCTCAAATCTGCAACCAACAATGATGCTGAAATCTTCCTGTCTGCAATGAACTCACTCCAATACACACAAATTATCAAAGCCCCCACACACATACACAGATCCTCACCAGTTCTCATCTTCATACCCAGCCAACTTATTGAACACAAGTACATCATAACCCCATCAATAATAACATTGCCATGGTCAGATCATCACAGAATAAGAATTGAGATACAACAGGAACAGAAGCGAGGGACATCTTGAACAATTTTCAGAAGAGTGTGTTCATGAGAAACTAGCTCAACTTAAAGTAGACAAAGTGATGGGACCGGATGGGATACACCCTAGAATACTAAGGGAACTTGGGGACGTTCTAGCAACTCCACTGACTGACCTTTTCAATGCCTCGTTGGAGTCAGGAGTGGTGCCAAAGGACTGGAGAGAGGCTCATGTGGTGCCTTTACACAAAAGCGGAAGTAAGGATGTGGTTGAAAACTACAGGCCTGTTAGTTTAACTTCGGTGGTGAGTAAATTATTGGAAACGCTGCTAAAAGAGAAAATAGTGAGGTTTCTGTAGTCCAGCAGATTACAGGATCCGAGGCAGCATGGATTCACCAGAGGCAAGTCTTGTCAGACAAATCTGATTGATTTCTTTGACTGGGTGACCAGGAAGTTGGACCAAGGGAGAGCCCTAGATGTGGTGTATTTAAATTTCAGTAAAGCCTTTGACACTGTTCCTCACAGGCGACTTATAAACAAACTAAGCACCCTAGGGATGGACCCTAAAGTTACTGCTTGGGTTAGAAATTGGTTAGGTGGGAGGTGACAAAGAGTACGGGTAAATGGGGCTCACTCTGAGGAGAAGGATGTTACCAGTGGTGTGCCCCAGGGATCTGTCCTTGGTCCGATTCTTTTTAACATCTTTGTTAGTGATATAGCGGAAGGGCTGTCGGGTAAGGTTTGCCTCTTTGCTGATGATACCAAAATCTGCAATAGAGTAGACACCCAAGAAGGTGTAAATAACATGAGGGGGGATTTTGCTAAGCTTGAAGAATGGTCTAGAATTTGGTAGCTGGGATTTAATGTTAAAAAATGTAAGGTCATGCATTTGGGCTGCAGCAATCCAAGGGAGCAATATAGTATAGGGGGTGAAGTACTTTTGTCCACTACAGAAGAGCGGGACCTAGGCGTGGTTGTGTCTGATGATCTTAAAGTAGCTAAACAGGTAGAAAAGGCAACAGCAAAAGCTAGAAGGATGCTTGGGTGCATATGGAGAGGAATGGCTAGCAGAAAAAAGGAGGTGATAATGCCTCTGTATAAGTCTTTGGTGTGACCTCATTTGGAGTATAGTGTGCATCTGAAGACCGCACCTTCAAAAGCATATGAACAGGATGGAGTCGGTGCAGAGGGTGGCTACTAAAATGATTAGTGGTCTTCATTATAAAGCATATGAGGACAGACTTAAGGATCTTAATATGTACACCTTAGAGGAAAGGCGGGATAGAGGTGATACGATTGAGATGTTCAAATACCTCCATGGCATAAATGCTCAGGGAGAGAGCCTCTTTCAATTGAAAGCAAGTTCTGCTACGAGGGGACATGGGATGAGGGTGAAGGGAGATAGATTCAGGAGTGATATGCAAAAATATTTCTTTACGGAAAGAGTAGTGGATCCATGGAATAGTCTCCCAGTGGAGGTGGTAGAGATGAGGACAGTAACTGAATTCAAAAAAGCATGGGACAAACACAGAGGATCTCTAAAGGTAAAAAGGGGACTGTTGCAGTTGTTGATATGGAAGGACAGACTAGATAGGCCATGTGGTCTTTTTCTGTAGTCATTTTTATTTCTATATTTCTATATATTATAAGATCAAATCGTTACGTCACCTCCGCCCCCGCAGCACATATAGCTCAGCCTCAATCAAGAAGAAGATTCAAGTGTTTCAACAAGGACCAATTTCTAAATGAAATACTTACCAACCTAAACACAGAATCCAAAAAACCAAATACCCTAAATGAAAATTGGAACACGATCATATCAACAACAGCTAAAGCACCTGAGCCCAGGGACTCTGAACCTCAACGCTCCAAAACTACGCACAGGAGATCTGCAATGGTAAGAGAATTCTACGAAGATTGGAACGATGCTGGAGAAGGACTAAATCTAAAACAACTCATGAACTCTACCAAACAAAGCAAATGGAATACAATAACCTCATTAATAAAAGAAAAAAAGAATACTACACAAACCTTGTTCTTAAATCTGCCAATAGGCCCAGAGAAAGTTTTGAAATAGTGTGCACACTCACCAAGGTTCCCAACCACTACTATGATGAACGTATCCACCCACAGACATTCGCAGAGTTCCTTCAAGCGAAATTCACGACTTCCCTTCAACATACCTCGATTAACACTCCCAAATCCTCAGAACGTAATCTAATTTGGGACAGATTTAGCATCCCAAAAGCTGAGCAGATTGTTCAAATCATCTCCATGCTCAACACAAGCACTGCCCCTACAGATCCATGCCTGGTGGCCTGGATTAAATCGGCAAAGGAAGTCCTCAGCCCCATCATACACAATATTTTTCACCAATCCCTCTCCCAAGGGATAATGCTAGACATTCTAAAGGTAGCAAACATCCATCCCATACCAAAGAACTCAACATTAAGCAAATCGGACCCAGCTGTCTACAGGCCTATCTCTGATCTCCCATTCCTCATGAAGATCATCGAAAAAAACATACAATGTCAACTTTAGGACCATATTGATGCCAATGCACCATTAGACACACACCTACATGGCTTTCAACCTAACTATAGTGTTGAAACCCTCCTGATCTTCCTCTTTGACAATCTGATCAGAGTTATTGATAATATCTACTAATGATTTTCATCGATATCACCTCAGCTTTTGACACAATCTCCCATAAAATAGTACTGAGAAGACTAGAAGAGATTGGACTCTATGGTACAACTATGAAATGGTTCACCTCCTACTTAACAAACAGACAACTTCGGGTTAAATGTGGCTCTCAAACCTCCCTACCTTTCATAGCCAACCAGGACATCCCTCAAGGTTCTTACCTTTCTGCGCTATTGTTTAACATTTACATACAGTCCATCTGCTCCATCGTTTATAGCCACAAGATCAACTACACAATTTACACAGACAACATAATGATCTACACTCCAATCAACCTTGATAAACCGGACTACACAAAAATAGCTGACTTTCTTCATCATATGATGCACTGGCTTCTCCAAAACAAACTAATGATAAACTTCAACAAGACAGAAGTCCTCGTCATTACATGGAACCTTGGATTCACCCCCCCCCCCCCGTCCACAATCAATCTGAACAACATTATGATACCTTGTCAGACGGCTGCCTAGGGTGAGAACTTACACAATCTTGACGATGCATATATTCATATGATTCTTGCAAGGTATTGTGGGTATTGTAGTCCATTCACTCCCAAACACAGCTGATGACAATAATTTGAGTTGTGAAACCAAGTGGTAAGATCAATAAAATACTTCTTTTATTGATGGGGTTTAATTCACCCAGCACATGTATGCTTGATAGCACTATAAATGAGGTTACTTGCTTGCAGTGTTTAAATGGATAACAAAAAAGTCACAAAGTAAACCAGAAAACCACCATCAGCTTGTCAGGTAATTAGCTAATGTTTTCTTAGCAAATAATTACCAAATACAAAGGCACAAAGAAAAGAATAAACTTTGCTGGTTAGGTTAACTTCTGCTTATTTTCCATGCAGATCTCAGCAGTGATTCTCCCTTGCTCACACACACAATCAGGTGCAGCTTTAATTACTATCAATTGACCAGCTGTAAGCCTTTAGCTGGCTGGCTGCTACTGTGTGAACCCAAATCCTGCTTTAAGAGCTGTTTGCAGTGGAAATAAAGAACAAAGTTAGGTTTCTTTGTGATGGCTGATGTGTTTGCTCATAGACAGCTAGCAATAGCATTTAGATAGAGAACAGTCCATATAAACTGTACTTTCATCTGCTGTATCAATCATCATAGGATCATTATCATACATTGGCACAGACGAGTCTTTCATTAAGGCACTATCATGAGAATGCTTATTCCCTTGCTGCCATTCTCTATTATAGATAGGGTCTGGATCAGTGTTCATACCTGAGCCTCTCCTGCTATCATTATTCCTCTCTGTATAGCCTGGCCAATATGTAACCCAATTCTGATGTCCAGCCTTCCAATCTTGATCCCTGGACACTGGATCTCCTCTCACATACCTTCTGGCCTTGGTCTGAAAGTCCCTTCCACATGCAGTCTTCTCTCTTCCAGGTAGCCACTGGTGATTCCTATCTCTGCCACTCCATTCCTCTGGCTGAATCCAGTCCAATGGACTCTGCTGGCTTTTGGAATACCTCCCAGTATGAGTACTGCCTTGGAATCTCCCAGACCTTCCAATGGCCTTTCTTCTCTTCCTTCCAGAGAGTTTCCTTCTCTCTCTATCTGCTTGGCTTGGCTTCTGTTTCTCCAGGTGATACTGGTGCTTGTAGCCGTTGCTGAAGCTCTCCCTCAAGCCTTTGCTGAAACTGTTATCTGAAGAATAAGCTCTATTCTTATCCTGTTCTAATGTGTGCTGCTCCCTAACACAGCGCAGCTGTCTTGAATCAGGCCCTGCCCTTTGAGATGAGTGCTTAGGGATTACCTCATAGCTCTCTTGATTGCACACACATTTTCTCACTTCAGCCCCTCTCATGGCTGCTGGAAACCTGGTGTATTCTGGGACTGGTAGTCTTTTATGTGAAAACTCTGTTTTCTCACTTCTACCAGAACTGACAGGTTGCTTGTTCAGAGTCACATCATCTTTTCTATAGCTCCTACCTGAGCTATGATAAGCTTCCTTATCACATGCCCCCCTGCTTAAGTTATTACGGACTGGTTTTACTGGTGAAACTGCTTCTCTACAGTCCATAATACCTACGAGAGTGTTATCTTCTTGAAGCTCACTTACTTCCTGACTGGGTTCAAGGTCATTATCTACAGGCCTCTCCTTCCAAGACTTAAGTACATTAATATGGTAGGTCTGCCTACGCCCTCCGGTATTTTCTACCATATAAGACACTGGGCTTACTTGTTTAACAACCTCCCATGGCCCTTTCCACTGTACCTCAAATTTTGGAGCAGTTCCTGCTACTTGAACCAAAACCTTTTCACCAATGCTTAATTGGCGGCTTTTGGCCTTTCTATCATACCACCCTTTCTGGCGAACTTGACTGTCCTGCAGGTTCCTCTCAGCAACCTGCGACGTCCTTTTCAAACGTGCTCTCAAGTCACGTAGAAACAGTGGCACCTCCTGACTTCCTGGTTCAGGATCAATCCATTGTTCCCTCAAAATATCCAACAAACCCCGGGGAGCCCTACCATACATCAACTCATACGGAGTTACACCTAGGGACACTTGAATTCTTTCCCTGCAGGCATATAAGGCAAAGGGTAATAACATATCCCATTCTTTTACCTCTCCTGCTAACCCCCTTCTCAACATTTGTTTGAGAGTTTGGTTGAATCTCTCCACCAAACCATTTGATTGTGGATGGTAGGCTGAGGTTTTCACGTGACGAATGCCAAAAGCATCCCAGACCTGGGCCAAATATTTGGATACAAAATTGGACCCTCGGTCAGTCAACACCTCTCTTGGGAATCCCACTTCACAAAACAATTTTACTAGCTCTAAAGCTATTGTTTTTGCAGAAACATTCCTCAATGGTATGGCCCAGGGAAACCTTGTTGCCTGATCTACCATAACTAGGATGTATTGGAAACCTCGGGGCGTTTTAACTAATGGGCCTACAATATCCATGGCAATGCGACCAATTGGGTCTGTGATGATTGGCATGGGGATCAATGGCACCACCGGTGGGTGTGCCGCTGTAACTCGCTGACACGCTGGACATGCAGCACAAAACTGGGCAGTTTCTTTGAAGATACCTGGCCAGTAAAAACGCACAAGTATTTGATCCAGCGTTCCTTGCATACCTTTATGACCTCCCACTGGATGATCATGTGCTAGTCTAAGTACTAGCCCTTTGAAAGCTGTGGGTACCACCAATTGTTTACGTATGGCACCATTTCTGGGGTCCTGACTCTCTCTATATAATATGTCATTATCTAGTCTGAATCTGGGCAACTCCTCCCTGACCTCCTGAGCATACTTAAAAGCTCGGGTGAGAGCTTGATCAGCTCGCTGCTCTTGTGGAAAGTTAGGAAACTTTGCCACCAACTCAGCTGGCACCCAGGGTAAACTTTGACCAGCTAACATCTCAGCCCTACCGTGTGCTCTGCAAAGTCTCTCACGCCTCTTTTGTGCTTTCAACTTTCTTACTTTACCAGATGATGGGGTTATTAAATCATCATGAGAGGGTAAATCTCCTAATAACTCTGCCTGCTCCCCCTCCTCCTTCTGCTGGCTCTCTAACTTAGCCTGCGAGCGGGTGGATACAAGGCCCCTCTTATTACCCATAGTTTGGCCTTCTGGAAGCTTAACCATCTTTTTAGCTAGGGACTGAGGACTTCCAAAGAAAGGCCCGGGAGCTATTTCCATTATTAAACCTTCTCCCTCCTTCTTTCCTAGCCCTTTCACTAGTTCCTGCTTAAATCTTGGCCAGTCCTTTCCTAGGACCAAATCAAAGGGTAGCCTAGGCACCACTGCTAATAGGACTTCCTCTTGTTCCCCCAGGCACTTAACCTTTAGCCTATAGGTGGGATATGATGTTGCAGCACCATGAATGCATCTGATGTGAACTTGGCTTTCAGGGATTCTAGGCACAAATCTTTCTTGGGCCTCTATCCTCTTCCAAAGCCTTTTTGACATCATACTCTGGTCTGCCCCAGAGTCTAATAATGCATTTGTGGTAATTCCCTGCACATCAACCATCAAAAGAAATCCTTCCTTGGGCTGTTTTAAATCCAGACCCATTAAACTAGTGTGTGTCTGGCATCTCTTCTCTAAGTGTCCCATTTTTCCACACTTGAAACATTTTTTTCTATTCCACTGTGTCATCTGGATTGATACAGTACATTCATTTTCTGAAACATTCTTAATTATTCTCTTTTCTAATACAGCACATCTAGCCTCAGCATCCATCTTTAGAGGGCCACCCATTCTATGGCAAGCCTGCATGGCTTCCAAGAATCTCTCTGCTAGCATGGTTGCCTCTCCAAGATTTTGGCAATTTTGCTGTATAAGAAAAACATTCAAATCTTTAGGTACCCCAAGCATAAATTGTTCCAGCATTATACTATCTAATAACATTTCTACTGTCTTTTGCTCAGGCTCTAACCATTTTACAGCTAAACTTCTGATTCTCTGACTCAGAGCCCTGGGTGTCTCACCCACTTTCAATGTAACAGCTCTAAACATTCGCCTATACTCTGAAATAGACAACCCTAGGCGATCTCTAATAGCTGTCTTTACATCCTTATAAATCAAAGCCTGGGCTGCTGGCATTGCTCTGTAAGCTGCTAGTGCTTCACCAGTTAATGAGGCTGCCAGCCTTACTGCCCACTGGGTCTCTGGCCATGCTAGAGCCTGTGCCACTCTTTCAAAAGACTCTAGAAAATCATCAACATTATCTTCTGGAGTTAATTTCCCAAAATTAAATGCCCCAATCCCTTGATTGAGTCCCACATTGTCCACATGTGGTGCACCAGTACTAACTGCTGGTCTTGCATCTGTTCCACTTTGGCTCTGCAGCTGTACTAGAGCTTGCACCAGATCAAGCACTGGTTTCTGCTGTTCCATTAAGGCCTTCATAGCAGTGTCCTGGGCCTGCTGTGATAGCTCCTGCTGCTTGCTAAATTGGGCTGCCATCCACTGAGCCATCTCCCTCGGATCCATCTTGACCCCTGCAAGAAAAGAGAGAAAAAAAAAAAAACCAAAGAGCAGCACCTTCCAACCAGGTGTGTTTTTTTTTTTTTCAGCTTTTTTTTTTTTTTTTCAATTACCCCCTGTGCTTACACACATCCACCACTAGACATGCCCAGGTACATATTACCTTGTCTCAGTGATGAATCCAGCTTTGCACAGGGTCTTTTCCTCTGGGACAGCTTCCTGGAACAACCACTTTTCTTCCAAAGTGCAGATGAGGGAAAGAAATCTTCTTACAGCTTTAAACTTGACTTTTATTTGTAATCCACAACAAGTAAATCCTCTTGGTGCAAGAGCAATCCTGCCGACTACGCCATTTGTCAGACGGCTGCCTAGGGTGAGAACTTACACAATCTTGACGATGCATATATTCATATGATTCTTGCAAGGTATTGTGGGTATTGTAGTTCATTCACTCCCAAACACAGCTGATGACAATAATTTGAGTTGTGAAACCAAGTGGTAAGATCAATAAAATACTTCTTTTATTGATGGGGTTTAATTCACCCAGCACATGTATGCTTGATAGCACTATAAATGAGGTTACTTGCTTGCAGTGTTTAAATGGATAACAAAAAGTCACAAAGTAAACCAGAAAACCACCTTCAGCTTGTCAGGTAATTAGCTAATGTTTTCTTAGCAAATAATTACCAAATACAAAGGCACAAAGAAAAGAATAAACTTTGCTGGTTAGGTTAACTTCTGCTTATTTTCCATGCAGATCTCAGCAGTGATTCTCCCTTGCTCACACACACAATCAGGTGCAGCTTTAATTACTATCAATTGACCAGCTGTAAGCCTTTAGCTGGCTGGCTGCTACTGTGTGAACCCAAATCCTGCTTTAAGAGCTGTTTGCAGTGGAAATAAAGAACAAAGTTAGGTTTCTTTGTGATGGCTGATGTGTTTGCTCATAGACAGCTAGCAATAGCATTTAGATAGAGAACAGTCCATATAAACTGTACTTTCATCTGCTGTATCAATCATCATAGGGTCATTATCATACATTGGCACAGACGAGTCTTTCATTAAGGCACTATCATGAGAATGCTTATTCCCTTGCTGCCATTCTCTATTATAGATAGGGTCTGGATCAGTGTTCATACCTGAGCCTCTCCTGCTATCATTATTCCTCTCTGTATAGCCTGGCCAATATGTAACCCAATTCTGATGTCCAGCCTTCCAATCTTGATCCCTGGACACTGGATCTCCTCTCACATACCTTCTGGCCTTGGTCTGAAAGTCCCTTCCACATGCAGTCTTCTCTCTTCCAGGTAGCCACTGGTGATTCCTATCTCTGCCACTCCATTCCTCTGGCTGAATCCAGTCCAATGGACTCTGCTGGCTTTTGGAATACCTCCCAGTATGAGTACTGCCTTGGAATCTCCCAGACCTTCCAATGGCCTTTCTTCTCTTCCTTCCAGAGAGTTTCCTTCTCTCTCTATCTGCTTGGCTTGGCTTCTGTTTCTCCAGGTGATACTGGTGCTTGTAGCCGTTGCTGAAGCTCTCCCTCAAGCCTTTGCTGAAACTGTTATCTGAAGAATAAGCTCTATTCTTATCCTGTTCTAATGTGTGCTGCTCCCTAACACAGCGCAGCTGTCTTGAATCAGGCCCTGCCCTTTGAGATGAGTGCTTAGGGATTACCTCATAGCTCTCTTGATTGCACACACATTTTCTCACTTCAGCCCCTCTCATGGCTGCTGGAAACCTGGTGTATTCTGGGACTGGTAGTCTTTTATGTGAAAACTCTGTTTTCTCACTTCTACCAGAACTGACAGGTTGCTTGTTCAGAGTCACATCATCTTTTCTATAGCTCCTACCTGAGCTATGATAAGCTTCCTTATCACAACCTATTAAGCTGGAAGTGAAATACTTAGGAATAACCCTAGACAAACATCTAAACCTCCAATCACACATCAACAAAACTACCAGGAATGCATATCTCAAGATGCGACTCATCAGACAGCTCAAACCTCCATTCTGCCAAGATCACTTCCAAACTGTCTGCCAAGCTCCTTGACTTCTGCCAAAACATGCACTCTGACCTTTACAGATGGCATAAAACACTGCCGCAAGAATTATAACTGGGTCCTGTAAGCACGCACACATCATCCCCATATTGGATCATCTCCACTGGCTCCCCATTAACTCATGCATCAAATATAAAACTAAACTAAACAGCTTTAAAATCAAACACAATCTCTTGGCAATCAGCCTGCAAACACTCATCTCTACCGATTCAAGCACCAGACCTAGAAGGAGACACACCTCTGACACCATCTCAACCCCCAGCACCTTCACAAAAGTAAAGCAGTCAACATCTCGAAGAGCACTATCTCTGGCTGCCCTTGCCCTATGGATCTCCCTCCTGAATCACCTAAGAACCACTGAAGATATCAAAGACTTTGAAAAATGCTCAAAACCACACTCTATATAGAACACCTGGATGATATTACATGACCTCTGCCACAGGACCCATTACTCTCACTCCCTAACTGATGACAATACATGATCTCGACCACAAGACTCATTATACTAGATCCTTAATTGCCCCCGCCCTCCCGCTCCCCCTTCCTCCCCACCCGCTCAATTTCCCACACAGCTCTTTGATTCAGTTCTTTCTACCTGTAAATAACTCATGTTGTATATAGCACACTTTGTAAATAGCTATGCTACTATATTTTCTGACTACATTGTATAAATCACCACTGCTGACCTCCTGCATGCCCCCTGCCCTTGTTTATTGTAACAAACTTAGTTTTATTGTAAACCGCTTTGATTTTAGGAAAAGGCGGTATAAAAATACTTTTAAATAAAATAAATATTCTAGTTTTTAAATACATAGATATTCTGTTTCTCAATGCCTTGAATATTAACACTAACAATTTACAACTTCTCCTCCCTTACGGTAGACAATGTAACTTTCTCAACGATGGTCTTACAACAGATCTTATTTAGGGGAGAAATGACTTCTTCTGGAACATTCAAAATTTCAACCAGATATCAGAAGCTAACAAAATTATTGATCTTGTTAATCACTGCCATCCTCCTCATTTTCCTTCTGACAATGGATGATAAAGTGTAGCAGTTAACCGATATATTGGTTCAGGCCTTTGATAGGTCTCCCAGAAAGGAGTTCCTGGTACACTAAAGAGCTTACGGCTTATAAAAGGATTTTATGGAATGAAGAACAATGCTGGCAGAAGGTACGGATGCTGGCTCTTCTACATTCCCATCACACTCTACAAAAGAGATACGGGGCCAATTTCAGAGTAGTAAAGAAAGCTTTTGTTTCCAAAAACAATTTATTCTCAGGCAAGTTTCCCCCATCAACTGTTTCGTATGGTAAGACATTTCTGTGCCCTTCCAGCCCATTCTCAATCATTATTATACCCCACCTCACCAACATATCATCGAGACCTGATCACAGTACAGAACCAAAGCCCCGATGTACATAGTATTGTAGATAGCGCACGTTGTAATTAGCTCACCATGAATCAACAACCAGCTACACTCACACGCACACACTGCTCACTGCATGCACACACTAAACACATGACTTTGTTGATTGTTTGCTGTGTAGACCGCTTTGATTGAAGGAAAAGGCGGCATAGAAATCTGTTTAAATAAAATAAATAAATGTTCAATGAGCCCTAACCTAGGTACTTGGTTGACAAGACTGCTGTTATTTTGTCAGTGTGGTACCAGGGAGACAGGGAGTCCTCTTTCAGGGCCACCTAGGCATTCTGGAGATCCAGTACCAGAGGATCAGGCCAGACTAGACAGTTTTTCCACCCAAACCAGATTTAGTTTAGAAAAACTATGGCTTCTATTAATTGTGGCCCTTCTCCTGCTTATCACTTCCCAGCTTCCCTCTGTAAAACGGTTTTTCCTTTCTTATCAGACTTAATTCTTAACATAGTCAATACCAAGTCTGTGTTCGATCCCATTAAGGAACATGTCCAGAAATGCTTTAGTGACTGAAACAGCTGGATAGTATAATGTCTGAAACTATACAGAGAAGCAAGTAATCTGTTAACCCCCTGCCAGCAAATGCATAACTTGATTTGAATAATGACTGGGTAGTTATTTGAGTTAAGCCCTCCAACTCCCCCCCCCCCCCTGCACACACACACACACTAAAATTTGTGTTAAATTGTATAGACTGATAATCAAGGTCATATCATAGTGCTATAGAACATTTAAGACCATCTGACTGTATATTGGGCAGTGGACTCAAATATAGCATTGCATCTGATTGATAAATGGTGATTAGAACTTCATGACTCACTTTTAAATCTGCACTGCAATTTAAGAGAAGCAAAATATTTTCCCCTCAACGTGTACTTGAGACCTACCTTATTTTTTGCTGATACATACCTAATATTTATTTTATTTATGCCTTAATTATATATATTGCGTTATCCTTAAACTTCAATCTAAAACATATTATCTCATTTTGTTTTATGTTATTCAATTGGCTCAAGAACAAAGACATTTTTCTTAAATGCGGAACATTCATGTACCTTTTTAATTAAACCTTAAACGTATTTAATTAAAACTATAAATCAGAGACAGTAGTTTCTATCTAAATTGTCTTTGGGTCACTGCATATTTTTCTTCCTTTATTCTTATTGACCAGTAAGGTAACAAACAGATGAAATGATTTTACATTTTTTAATTGATACAAGTGTGAGTGCTTTTTCCATCTACCGTGATTTTTCCATCTACTAAAGTTTTGGATTGCCCAGCATCCTCTGATTAAAAATACTAGTTATTTTACTTTGAATCGCCATAAATAAATGTTCCTTCTCTGCCATTCACCTTTTTTGCTTTATGGGATATGTTAATTAACGTTCACTACGGGACTGTTCCTTAGTATGTGGTAGTAAAACACATTAGCACATGGGGGACAAGCCAGATTTGTTCTGATTGGAACATTCCCGATATGTCCCTATGAAGTTTGTCATGGGACGCAGGACTCTGTGGCGCAAAACAGACAAGTGCCCTTACTACGGGTGCATTTACTGCTACCATTGATATAATGGTAAGCGCACCCACACTAACTGCACAACTCATGGTTAGCACGAGCTAAAGACCACACCAACAGCATTGTACAGACAGTGCTCAAACTGCCCTTTCCATACCCCAACCCATGAAACACCATTACCGCGGGAATTTTACTGTTCCAGCACATTCCCATGCTAACCATTTAGCGTGGGATTTAGCACACAGTAACTGTTACTGCACTGTAATAAACAGGCCTGAATGTATGAAACTGTGTTCAATGTAATTACCCTTTATTTTACTTTTAAACTGTAATGTGTCAGTCAGCTAGCTTCAGGCTAATAGTACAGGATGCAGTATCTGGACACTAATTAATTGCAAGTCTTTTAATAACTAACCTAAGTGGAAGGAAAATCTGGCATCTACATTGGTCAATGGGCTAAAGATGAAAGTTGCAACTGCTGCCACTGTGAAAGAGGCAAAATTATTTTGGGTAAAGAAATAGAGAAAATGATAGTAGATAAAGAATGTATGATCTATCCAGTCTATACGTCCATAAGAAATATTAAGCTCTAAACCCCCTTCCTCTCTCTCAGTGATCCTCTGTATTTGTCCCCTGCTTTCTTGAATTCAGATACAGGTCTCATATCCACCACCTCCACTGGGAGGTTGTTCCACGTATCCACCACCCTTTCAATAAAGAAATATTTCCTCAGGTTAATCCTGATTCTATTCCCTTTCACCTTCATCTTGTGACATCTCATTCCAGTGCATCCTTTCAACTGGAAGGTGGCAATCTCCTAAGCATTTATTCCACATAGGTATATAAAAATGTCTCTTTCATTATACTCCCCCCTCCCCCACCTTTCCTCCAAAGTACACATATTGAAGTCTTTAAGCTTATTCCTATATGCCTTATGACAAAGACCACTGACCATTTTAGTAGCTACCTTCTGGACCAACTCCATCCTTTTTGTATCCTTTTGGGGACATTCTAGCAGCTCCACTGACTGACCTTTTCAATGCCTCGTTGGAGTCGGGAGTGGTGCCAAAGGACTGGAGAGAGGCTCATGTGGAGCCTTTACACAAAAGCGGAAGTAAGGATGTGGTTGAAAACTACAGGCCGGTTAGTTTAACTTCGGTAGGGAGTAAATTATTGGAAACAATGCTGAAAGAGAAAATAGTGAGGTTTCTGTAGTCTAGTGGATTACAGGATCCGAGGCAGCATGGATTCACCAGAGGCAGGTCTTGTCAGACAAATCTGATTGATTTCTTTGACTGGGTGACCAGGGAATTGGACCAAGGGAGAGCCCTAGATGTGGTGTATTTAGATTTCAGTAAAGACTTTGACATTGTTCCTCACAGGCGACTTATAAACAAACTGAGCACCCTAGGGATGGACCCTAATGTTACTGCTTGGGTTAGAATTTGGTTAGGTGGGAGGCGACAAAGAGTACAGGTAAATGGAGCTCACTCTGAGGAGAAGGATGTTACCAGTGGTGTGCCCCAGGGATCTGTCCTTGGTCCGATTCTTTTTAACATCTTTGTTAGTGATATAGCGGAAGGGCTGTTGGGTACGGTTTGCCTCTTTGCAGATGATACCAAAATCTTCAATAGAGTAGACACCCAGGAAGGTGTAGATAACATGAGGCGGGATCTAGGTAAGCTTGAAGAATGGTCTAGAATTTGGCAGTTGGGATTTAATGTTAAAAAATGTAAGGTCATGCATTTTGGCTGCAGCAATCCAAGGGAGCAATATAGTATAGGGGGTGAAGTACTTTTGTCCACTAAAGAAGAGTGGGACCTAGGCGTGGTTGTGTCTGATGACCTTAAAGTAGCTAAAAAGTTAGAAAAGGCAACGGCAAAAGCTAGAAGGATGCTTAGGTGCATATAGAGAGGAATGACTAGCAGAAAAAAGGAGGTGATAATGCCTCTGTATAAGTCTTTGGTGTGACCTCATTTGGAGTATAATGTGCAATTCTGGAGACCGTACCTTCAAAAGGATGTGAACAGGATGGAGTCGATGCAGAGGGTGGCTACTAAAATGATTAGTGGTCTTCATTATAAAGCATATGAGGACAGATTTAAGGATCTTAATATGTACACCTTAGAGGAAAGGCAGGATAGAGGTGATATGATTGAGATGTTTAAATACCTCCATGGCATAAATGTTCAGGGAGAGCGCCTCTTTCAATTGAAAGCAAGTTCTGCTACGAGGGGACATGGGATGAGGGTGAAGGGGGAGAGATTCAGGAGTGATATGCGGAAATATTTCTTTACGGAAAGAGTAGTGGATCCGTGGAATAGTCTCCCAGTGGAAGTGGTAGAGATGAGGACAGTAACTGAATTCAAAAAAGCATGGGACAAACACAAAGGATCTCTAAAGGTAAAAAGGGACTGTTGTAGTTTTTGATATGGAAGGACAGATTAGATAGGCCATGCGGTCTTTTTCTGTCATCATATTTCTATGTTTCTATGAATGTGTGTCTCCAGAGTTGCATACAGGACTCCAAATGAGATCTCACTATAGACTTGTACAAAGGCAATATTGTATCCCTTTTCCTGATGACCATTCCCCTCTCTATGCATCTAAGCATCATTCTTGTTTTTGTCATCACCTTTTCTACTGTTTGGCCACTTTATGATCATCTGATACAATCACCCTCAAGTCCCACTCTTCTTTCATACACTGAAGTACTTCATCCCCTAAAACTGTACCTTCCCTTGGGTTTTTGCAGCCCAAATACTGTGCATGACCTTTCATTTGTTAGTATTAAATCTTAGATGTTAAATTCTTAGCAATTCTCCAAGGTTTGCTAAATCCCTTCTCATGTTAGACCCATCTTCCAGGGTGCTTACCCTGATGTAGATTTTGGTATCATCCACAAAGAGGCAAACCTTTGCTGACAAGCCTTCCATAATATCACTTACACAAATGTAAAAAAATATAGGACCAAGGATCGATTCTTGAGGCATGCCACCGGTATTTCAGGAAATGGACAAAGGAGCAAAATGACGAAAATGGGAAACAACATAAGCACTGGCAAGGCATTGGTAAGACAGGCAAAGAGAATTTGCAAAAACTTGAACAAAGGCCTCTTAATAGAAAATTTGCTATGATAAAAGTTGGTCCAGGAAAACTGATAATAGCTGAAACTATGACAAAAGAAATAGAAGTAAGAACAGAAACTCAGTTTGCATTAAGTGATTAAAACTTACTTTAGACTGAGGGGCGGAGCTTAGTGGTGAAGCGAGATGGACACATAGGAGCTTAGCTCCTGCGGACCCGAAGAGAATTCCTGATATTATTGCCTAACTGGGGAATATCTAGAGTAATTTTTCCTGGTATAGCAGAGTCAAGTAAGTGAAGAAGGATGGCGGCCGGGAAACAAACCAAGTTGAAGTTCGCCTCAAGTGGAAACATGGGCTCTAAATGTGCCAAGCAAGATCCCCCCTCTTCTATCAAGATGGCGGCAGGGCGCGATACAGACGAGGGGAAGAGAGAAATACTGGCAGAGATTCGGACTGTGGGGGAGTTAATCTCGGCGAACGGGGAAACCCTGTTGCAGATGCAAGCTGACATGCAGGAGTTTAAGGAGAGAACGCAGGGGCTAGCAGATCGTGTGGAAAAAATGGACGGTGTAGTGGCGCGCACGAGGAGCACTTACAGAAGCTAGCAAAGGCCATGAAAAAGGTAAACTTTCTTGAGGCGAGCCTAGAGGATCTCTCCAATAGAACTCGCAAAAATAACATCAGACTAGTTGGGGTCCCTGAAGGTGCAGAAGGCACGGACACGATAAGCTTCCTGGAGAAAGCAATTCCTAAAATGCTCAAAATTAGTTTCAGCAAGCCGCTGGAGGTGGAACGGGCGCATAGAATACCTGCGCATACGGGGGGTCAAAGCCCGAGGCCGAGGCCCTTAATATTTTGCTTGCTACGACATCAACAGTCCATGCAAATTATGGCTGCGGTGAGGACCTTGTCATCAGTGACATTCGAAGGACACAGAGTTTCATTTTTTCCTGACCTTAGTAAGGCAACGATGGACAGAAGGAAAAAGTTCTTGGAGCTGCGTCCTCGTCTTCAGCAATTGCAGGCGAAATACGGACTATTCTACCCAGCGAGATTTAAAGTGACTTTGGATAACTGAACGATAACCTTTGAGGATCCTGAAGGGCTGCTACAGTTTCTGGAGGAGCAGGAAGCGCTGAAAATGCATGTGGAAAGCGGATCCTAACTTCTGAGGTTTAAGGCCTCTTTCCAGTTCCAGCTAGTTTATTCTTAGCAGGATACAAAACAGCGCAAGTATGATGTGTTTTTCCCGCGCTGTTTCTCCTTATATAACAGAGGGACGTTTTGGATTTGTTTAGAAGTTATGCTTTAGAGTCATTGGGGGAAGCTGGGTATAATGCTGTATAAAATGTAATTCTTTGTATTAGCATTAGAAATATGTATACTTTTCGCTATGTCTGATGTATTGTGTAGGCAATTTCCTGTTGTATGGTTGGACTGAATCGGGTCTTGCAGATGCTGCTGTGTTTTCATTTTGGTCTTCACGCTGTCTCACCCATGGGTGTTGCTCCCTTTAGGGAGGGTTAGGTCGACACACTGCAGACAAATAGGGTTTCCTTTTACACCAGGGGTTAACTTGCAGGGTAACAAGTCGCTAAAGCTCACGGAGAGGTTGGCAGATTATATTCTGTACTTTTATGGTAATGCACCCCCTTAAACTTCTGTCTCTGAATGTGAAGGGTATTATGCACCCTGAAAAAAGAAGGAAGATACTGGTTTATGCTCAAAAGCAAAGTGCAGATTTAATTCTACTCCAAGAAACCCACTTGTCATCTAAGGAATCTATGAAGTTGAGCTCTAAGTAATACAAGCTGATTGCCCACTCACCAGCCTTGGGAAAGAAAAATGGGGTAGCAATTTTAGTCAGTAGTAGGAATCAGATACAGGTTCTGTCTACAAGGGTGGACAAGGAGGGCCGGTGAGTTAAAGCACATGTGGTCATAGGAGCTAAGCACATGGTCATTGTGTGCATTTACGCCCCAAATAATGATCAGCCTAACTTTTTTCATGCCCTTGCAGAAGTGGTACAGGAAAGTGCATCACTCCCGCTAATCCTAGGGGGAGATTTCAACATGGTTCTAGACCCTTTGTTGGATTGCAACCCGAGCAGGCCTAGGGGAGGCAGAGCTTTGACAGTCCTGAACTCGCTCATGCATGAAACTGGCCTTGTGGATGTTTGGAGAATCCTATTCCCGAGGGAGAGAGACTACATGTTTTTTTCCTGCCCTCATGGTTAGTATTCCAGGATAGATTTTTTTTAAATTTCCAGGCCACTGGTACAAGAAGCTCGCGGTGCTAGTATTCTTAGTACCCATATATCGGACCATGCGGCAATTGCCTTGGAATTAAACCTAGACAAAGACTTGTCCATACAGCAATTTTGGTCTTTTAATAGATCTCTTCTCGTAGATGCGGATTTTAAGGAGGTAATAAAGAAAGCTATAAAGGATTATTTTGCCACTAACAGCCAGGAGGATTCGTCAAATTGGGCTTGGTGTGAAGCCTTTAAAGCATCAATCAGAGCGCACGTAACCAGCTTTGCTATAGCTAAAGCCAAGAAGGCGCAGGCTATTCTCCAAGAACTTGAACAACAGATTAGGGCAGGGGAAAGAATATTACAGAGAAATTTTAATGTAACAGTACTGACTCGCATTCACAAGCTGAGATATCAATATAATACGCTATTAAGCACGGAAGTTGAGCAGAGTATGTTTGGGGACCAAGCTCGATATTACACGGAAAAGAATAAAGCCGGTAAGCTGCTTGCTGCCAGCCTAAAGGCTAGTCATAGCAAGACACATGTAACTCATGTTTTAGATGCGCAGCAGAACCGTCTAACTACTAGCTGCGAGATCGCAGCGGTATTTTGGAAATTTTACGAGCAGCTTTATTCCTCTGAAGTATCATTTGATGATAAGGCCTGTGAGAATCTCCTGGCTAGGGTTGAAAGGCCCACGCTGCACGCACATCAAGAGGCTGCTTTAGGGAAACCCTTCTCAGTCAATGAACTGCGGGAGACATTAACCACTATGAAGACTGGCAAAGCGGCCGGACCAGATGGGATTCCGGTCGAATTCTATAGGACGTTTGCAGATGAATTACTTCTGCAGATGTTGAAATATTAACAAAGATTGCTTGTACAAGATCAGAAGACGGGTGCATTCGCTGAGGCAACAATTGTTGTGCTGGAAAAACCAGGGAAGGACCCTACTGTGGTTGGCAACTACAGGCCTATTTCCCTCTTAAATACCGACTATAAGCTGTTTTCCAGCATGCTGGCCAGGCGACTAAATAGTGTGATGCATCTGTTAATTCACCCCGATCAGTGCGGGTTTGTGTCAGGAAGATCCACAGCTGATAATGGCCGTCTGCTTTGCGATGTGCTGAAAAGAGCTCATACGATGGATGTCCCTGTAGTGGGCCTCTCAATTGACACTGAAAAGGCCTTCGACAGGCTTGAGTGGCCTTTCTTGTACCATGTGCTAGTCTGGTTTGATTTGCCTGAAGAATTTGTAGCCATGGTATGGGTTTTATATGACAATCCTACTGCTCGAATCTTGGTTAATGGCACCCTCTCTAAGCCTTTCCCCCTGCATCGAGGTACCAGGCAAGGATGTGCTCTATCTCTGCTCCTATTCATGAACCGACCAGAGGGGAAGCCATATTAGACCTAGTCCTTAGTGGAACACCAGATCTAGTGCAAGAGATAAAGTTGTTGGGGCCACTTGGCAATAGTGATCATAGCATGATTGCCTTTGATTTAATTAGTGGAGGAGGGATAGTAAGGAAATCCAAAGTACTACCTTTTAACTTTTGAAAGGGAGACTATGATAAAATGAGGAAAACAGTTAAGAAAAAACTAAAAGAAGCAGTTGCAAAGGTTAAAGGCTTGGGTGTTGTTGAAAAATACTATCTTGGAAGCCCAGACCAGCTGTATTCCACGCTTTAAGAAAAGTGGAAGGAAGTCCAAAAAACTGCCAGCATGGTTTAAAGGTGAGGTCAGAGAGGCTGTTGTTGCCAAAAAAGCATCTTTTAGGAAATGGAAAAAAGAGCCAAACGACGAAACCTGGAAACAGCACAAACACTGGCAAGTCAAATGCAAGGCATTGATAAGGCAGGCAAAGGGAGAATTTGAGAAAAAGCTTGCTGCGGAAGCAAAAACGTGAGGTAAAGACCTTTTCAAGTACATTCGTAGCAAAAAACCCGTGAGAGAGTCAGTTGGTCCATTAGATGATAAAGGGGTTAAAGGAGCACTAAGAGGCGACAAGGCGATAGCGGAGAGACTGAATGAATTCTTTGCTTCAGTCTTTACTGAGGAAGATGTAGGGATGTTACCCATGACTTAAGTGGTATTTAAAGGTGCGGAAGAATTAAAGGAAATATCGATACATCGGGAAGATGTATTACAACTATTAGATAAACTGAAGAGTAGCAAATCACCTGGGCCGGGTGGTATACATCTAAGGGTGTTGAAAGAACTGAAATATGAGATTGCAGAACTGCTATCAGTAATCTGTGAACTATCATTAAAATCATCTGTAATACCTGAAGATTGGAGGATCGCCAATGTAACACCAATTTTTAAAAAGGGTTCCAGGGGTGATCCGGGAAACTACAGACCGGTGAGCCTGACATCAGTACCGGGAAAAAATGGTAGTAACCATCATAAAGAATAAAATTACTCAGCATGTAGATATTCATGACATAATGGGAGACAGCCAACATGGCTTTAGACAAGGAAGATCTTGTCTTACTAATCTGTTATGTTTTTTTGAAGGAGTGAATAATCAGGTGGACAAAGGTGAGTCGGTTGATATTGTGTATCTGGACTTTCAGAAAGCCTTTGACAAGGTCCCTCATCAGAGACTTTTGGCAAAACTAGAGTCATGGGATAGGAGGCAGTGTACTATTGTGGATCAGGAACTGGTTAAAAGATAGAAAGCAGAGGGTTGGGCTAAATGGCCAATTTTCCCAATGGAGAATGGTGAATAGTGGTGTACTCCAGGGATCTGTGCTGGGTCCGCTGCTTTTTGACATATTCATAAATGACCTGGAAAGTGGAATAACGAGTGAAGTTATCAAATTTGCAGATGACACAAAACTATTTAAAGTTGTTAAAACCCAAGAGGATTGTGGAAAATTGCAAGAGGATCTTGATAAATTGGAAGACTGGGCATCAAAATGGCAGATGAAATTTAATGTGGACAAGTGCAAGGTTATGCACCTAGGGAAGAACAACCCAAACTATGGTTACACGATGCAAGGTTCCACATTAGGAACTACCACCCAGGAAAAAGATTTAGGCGTCATTGTGGATACCATGTTAAAACCCTCGGCCCAGTGTGCAGCAGCGGCCAAGAGAGCAATTAGAATGCTAGGTATGATAAGGAAAGGAATGGAAAATAAAACAAAAGATATTATAATGCCTCTATATCGTTCCATGGTGAGACCGCACCGTGAATATTGTGTGCAATTCTGGTCGCCGTATCTTAAAAAGGATATAGCGATTTTAGAAAAGGTTCAGAGAAGAGCCACCAAAACGGTAAAGGGGATGGAAGGATACTCCTATGAAGAAAGGCTAAAAAGGTTAGGGCTCTTTAACCTGGAAAAGAGACGGCTGAGGGGAGATATGATAGAAGTCTATAAATTAATGAACGGAGTGGAACGGGTAAACGTAGATTGATTGTTTACCTTATCAGAATATAGAAAGACTAGGGGACATACAATGAAGCTACAGGGTAAACTATTTAAGACTAATAAAAGAAAATATTTTTTCACTCAACGTGTAATCAAACTCTGGAATTTGTTACCGGAGGATGTAGTAAAGGCTGTTAGTGTATTTGGGTTTAAAAAAGGTTTGGACAAGTTCCTGGAAGAAAGGTCCATAAACCATTATTAAGAAGGGACCCAGGATATCAATGCTTGAACCAATACAAGCATTGTGGAACCTGTGTCCCTTGGGGAAACTGCTAGGTAC
Organism: Ichthyophis bannanicus; assembly: GCA_033557465.1. Taxonomy (NCBI): domain Eukaryota; kingdom Metazoa; phylum Chordata; class Amphibia; order Gymnophiona; family Ichthyophiidae; genus Ichthyophis; species Ichthyophis bannanicus. Next base: position 842,847,837 of record CM066034.1, on the reverse strand, counting down.
ATATGACCTAGATTGGCCACTGTTGGAAACAGAATACTGGGCTTGATGGACCTTGGTCTGACCCAGTATGGCATATCTTATGTTCTTATTTCTTATTCAACTTAGCGTTGGAGCCGCTAGCTTTGCTAATCCGTCAATCTGATGAGATTCAAGGCATCCAGGTCGCAGATCTTCATGTTAAACTGTCAGCTTACGCAGATGACCTGTTGATGTTTCTTAGGCCTGATTCCATATCACCGCTTTTGCATTTGATCTCTCAATACTTGCAGTTCTCTGGCTACAAAGTGAACTGGACAAAATCCGTGGCTTTCCCTTTGAACAGCTGGGCGAGTCCCTCCTCGGTAAATAACTTCCCTTTCCAATGGGAATCTACAGCAATAAAATATTTAGGGGTACTGTATTCTGTTTCCCTAGAAGATACTGAACGTCTGAATGCAGTAAAATTGCTGGACTTGGCACGTTCTTACACTCTGTCGTGGTCCCCACTTCATCTCACGTGGTGGGGGTCGCGTGGAAGCTATTAAAATGACACTGGTGCCAAAGGTAAATTACATTCTGAGTATGCTTCCTGTTCTATTTCCTCCTGCAGTATACAGGAACTTAGAATGGATCATAAGTGCCTTCTTCTGGGCTGGGAAGACTCCTAGAATTGCATTAAAGAAGCTAAAAGCTAGCAAGGCAAATGCTGGAATATATTTCCCTGATTTTTTATGGTACCATAATGCCTTCCTCTTGAAGCAAGGATCAGTATGGGCTTTGAGTGACAGCATCGAGTGTACGCCTACATGGCTCAAGATGGAAGAACGGCTTGTAGCTCCTTGCCGGTCAAACTGCTCATTGGAATGGCACATCCGAAGGCCTTTAAAGTTGGAAGTGTGATAGCTTCAACCCAACTAGCGTTCCGCTCTCTACTCCCCATCATTGTGCAGAGAAAGCCTCCTTCACAGTTAGTGCCGATCTGGTTCAACCCTGATTTTAAGATCCATAAAGGGGTATGTGCCTTGGAGAACTGGCAAAGGCACGGAGTGTGGACCGTTGGGCAGTTACTGGAGAGCTCTTCCTGGAAGTCCTTCAGTGCCCTCCAACGGGATTTTGGCTTGCCGTCCTCTTATCACTACCAATGGTTACAGTTGCGGCACTGTATTGGAAACGTGTTTCCGTCCCCTGAAGGACTGTCTAGTTTGTGGGGATTGCTGAACGTTGTTGAAGAAACAAATGCTAGGAACGGAGCAGCCTCTCGTTTTTATGCTATGTTTGTGAATAATTTTGCTTCAGTAAATATAGGGCTGTGCCGCATTTGGGAAGAAGAGACAAAGTTCAACCTGTCATCATTGGAATGGAAAAAATACTGGGGCTCTTCGATTTGAGCGTCGAAGTCTGCGTCTCTTGCACAATCTATGTTCTTCCTCGCGCACAGGGCTTATATTACCCCCATTGCCTTGGGTAAATGGAATAAGAAAGAGAGCAATTTGTGTTGGTCTTGTCATGGGGAGGTAGGCACATTAAGACACATGATGATGGAGTGCCCTCACATTCAGAAGTTTTGGACGAAGGTTTGGGACAAGATTCAACGAGTATTAAACTTTATGGCTGACTTGACCTGGCAAATAATCGCATTTAGGAATTTGGCATTGATACTGGATTTTGATAAAAGCAATGGCTTTCTTCTCAATTTCATGATAATGGTAGCTTTAAAACTTATACTCACCCGATGGAAGAATCCTTGCGAACCTACTTATTGGGAATAGTGGAACCAGTTATACATGTTCGTCAAGTATGAGAAAGCCACTGACAGAGCTTCACACATGAGGGGTATTGTGCCAGTACTCTCCAAGTGGTCTGCATTAGATCATTTTTCCAATGTAATTTGTTAAAACCCTGCATTTATGGCAATGTGAATAGTACTGGGTGCATTGGTGTATGTGTTTTAGACCCCTGTTGTCTGCAGTGTCTCGGGGGAGGGGGGATGGGAATTGATATGTGCTATTTGTGGAAGCCTGATGTTAATTTTGTTGGGTGGGTAGAATAGGTGGGTAGCACTGGGGTATACGTGTCTCCTTTGGATTTTTGACAGTATGTATCTGCAGGCATGCTACATGTATACCACCTGTGTTTGCTATGTTGTTTTTTGTAATTTTGTATTTTATTTTTGTGGTGAGTTATGATATACTCAATAAAAAATATTCTAAACCCCCCCCCCTTATTTTAGACTATCAGTGATATCAAAGACAATCATTTAAAGCCTGGCCAGGATATGGCAGAACCTGGTCTGGCATGATGATGAATAACATGGGACCTAGTTGCAGATAGCCTGGGTTAACCATTAGCCCAGCTTAGTAAACATACCCCTAAGAGTCAGGTACTGATAATCTCTGAGCTAATCATTGCAATTTTCCTGGACAAGACTGTTGAACACCTGAAGGCCGATGCTGAAAACTGGCTCTAGATGCACGTGGCCCGACAACGCACAACTCCTAGCGCTCAATGCAGAAAAGAGATGCTATAAAAATGAAGGGCATGTAAAACAGAGCACATGCAAATGAAAGATGCGTAAAATCTTGGTGCAAAAGAAATGCTGGTCGTAAAACACGGGCGTTAAAAAGTAAAGTAACACATGTGCAAAGAAAAAAGCACAAGTCATGTGCGACTGAACATGCGCATGACATCAGATGCCCATGTAACTGTCGCATCTATGCACTGTCACGTGACATTGCTTTTCGGCATGTGTTGCAGTTCATAAATATACATGCAAGATTACCGTGAAGTGCTATGTGTATGCGGGGCAGGTATATAAAAAGGGTATTTGTTCCTTTCTTTTTCCCTTTTTGCTTTTCGCACTGGTTGCATTGCATTTGTCTCACTTGAGATGGAGATGGAGATCGAGTGTGATTCTTCAGGTGCTGAGATGGAGCAGACTGCCAGCCAGCAGGCAAAGCACACCCATTCAGCATGCTTTTCTAAGGAGGAGAAAGATGTGCTGTACTGCCATGTATCTGGCAATTGCTGCCAGTTATTTGTGGCAAAGAATACGGCAGGGCAAGGCTAAATTATAGGGTCAAATAGCTGTGGAGGGGAGTTCCCTGGGGGTGAAGGTGAAGGTGTGCATAATAAAGCAATTAAAACATTGGTGACATGATGAGCAACTTCCTGTAAAAAAAAAAAAAAATTGATTATGATTGAGATGTCACACCGGAAGACTGGGAGGTCCTCCATGTCCTAGCCAGCTGACCCCACCGGCGCAGCTGATTGCAACAACATTACCGCCGGAGTCAATTAATGGTGTGTCTGGAGGTTTAGACTCAGAAGAGTTGAGGATGCAAGCTGGTGAGTACATATCTAGAAGTACCTGTGTATTTGGGTGGAGGGATTGTGTGTGGGCTCAATAATAGCTATCTCTTTTCCGTTTCTTATTACTGTGTCTGCCTCTTTAATGGTGCCCTTCTCTTCTGCCAGTGAGTATACCTCCCAGCATTTCCTTGGGATTCTTTTGGGAGTTGGGGCCTGTGAGGATGGCTCTACTGATCAACTTTTCCATTTTATTTCTCGTTGTAGTGTGTCTGAAAGCCCTGCCTCCAGGAGTTTGTCCATAGTGACCCCCTCTTCTGCCGGTGAGTATACTTCCCAGCATTACCTTAGGATTCTTTTGGGAGGTGGGGGCCTGTGAGTATTGTGTCTAGTGGGTCCCTGTCACAGATCACTTACTCTCAGCTGTCCTGTTCGATGTGGCTTTGAGGTGAGTGGATGCACCATACATCGAAGAGCAAGCAGTAGACCCCCTGGAAGACATGGCAGCCCAAGCAATGGCACAAGAAGAGGAGGTGCATTTTGTTCTCTTGGGGGAGCTATGCAGCATGACAGAAGAACTACGCAATGTGAGGCAAGAGCTGCAGGAGCTATGCGACATAAGGCAAGAGCTGTGGAAGCTAGGCAGCATAAGGCAGGAGCTGCAGGTTGTAGGGTAGGTCCACAAATAGGTTTCTCTGCTCGGTAAGTGGACACAAGCTTTTGGAGGCCTCACCATAGTTTGCTCATAGCATTTTTAACAAGAATCTTCTTCTCTTTCCTTCCCATAGGCACTTCTTCCCTCCTCACCAGATGCAGCCATTGATTCGCTCCTACTGTTGGCTGTGTTGCAGTGTTGTTTTTTTGTTTCATGGTTGTTCAGTATGGCATGGCAAACCTTTATGTATATTTTGGTTCTATATTGTATTATAGGTATAGTTTGGTTCTATATTTTATGGGTATATTTTGGTTGCCTTTGTTGGATTAAATATTTACTGTTAATCTGGCATTTCGATACATTTTTATTCACTAAGGAAGAGGCAGGACAACTTTGTAAAGGTAAAAAAACATTTTTTAAAATTGCAATAGCAAAAATGAAGAAAAAATATTTACAAATGCCATTAACAACTATTTATATCAGGGGGTTAAAAAGTCTGGCAAAACAGGATCATTGGGGGGGGGGCGGTAAGTGCTGGGCAATTTTGCTCATCATCCTCAATGAGGTGGTTGAGCATATTGTCCATCATGATTAATTGCCCCCGGATGTCTGCCAGTATGCCGTAGACCCCCTTCTCTGCCACAGTGGCTGGTTGCAGCCCGGGAAGGGGTACCACAATATGTGGAGGCACCTTCAGATCCTCTTCCTCCTGGATTGTTGGGGCAGGTGGGCATACTATTTAATGATTGGCCACAGGGGTGGGATACAGGAAGGTTTGGCAAGGAGGAGGATTGGGACACAGGAGGGTTCGGCAAGGGGTTTGGAACACAGGGAGGTTCAGCAAGGAGGGGGTTTAAGGCACAGTGAGGTTCAACATGGGGGAGTTCAGCTCGGGGGGTTCAACTCGGGGAGGTTCAGCTCAGGGTGGGGGACCCTGATCGTCCTCATCATCATCTTGGCTGGACTCTGCCAAAAGAAAAGAGAAGCACATGTTATCCAGGCAAAGCAATGCGTGTAAGGTAAAAACTGGAGCATGTAAAACAGCCCCCAAATTATGATGCATACCTGACCGCTAAGAGGGAATACTATTTTAATCTCATTGCCAATTCCTCTTCATAACCTTGTCAACCTTTGTCCGTCCTCTCCTCTTTATCAGCATCTCCACCCCAACCCTGGAGTAGGGATGATTCTCATACTACCACTCAACTAGCCACCTTCTTTTCCACCAAGATCTCTAGTTTACAGCAGAATTTTCTCCCAGTTCCTTCCCCTCCAGTCTACAACCCCACATCCTCTTGCATGTCTCCAACACCCTCATTGAAACATATCTGGAACACTTTCAACCTCAATTACCCTGCCTCCCTGTCCAAGGCCCTTGCCACTTCTCGAAAGACTACTTGTAATTTGGACCCCCTCCCATTATTCTGGCTTTCTGATAACTCTGGAAACAGCACAAACACTGTCAAGTTAGATGCAAGGCACTGATAAGGCAGGCACAGAGAGAATTTGAGAAGAAACTTGCTGTGGAAGCAAAAATGTGTAATAACAACTTTTTCAAGTACATTCATAGCAAAAAGCCTGTGAGAGAGTCAGTTGGACCATTAGATGATAGAGGGGTAAAAGGAGCACTAAGAGGGGACAAGGCCATAGCAGAGAGACTGAATGAATTCTTTGCTTTGGTGTTTACTGAGGAAGATGTAGGGATGTTACCCATGACTGAAGTGGTATTTAAAGGTGATACTGCGGAAGAATTCAAAGAAATATTGATACACCGGGAAGATATATTACAACTATTTGATAAACTGAAGAGTAGCAAATCACCCGGACTGGATGGTCTACATCCAAGGGTGTTGAAAGAACTGAAATATGAGATTGCAGACCTGCTATTAGTAATCTGTGAACTATCATTAAAATCATCTGTAATACCTGAAGATTGGAGGATGGCCAATGTAACACCAATTTTTAAAAAGGGTTCCAGAGGAGATCCGGGAAACTACAGACTGGTGAGCCTGACGTCAGTACTGGGAAAAATGGTAGAAACCATCATAAAGAATAAAATTACTCAGCATGTAGATAGTCATGACCTAATGGGAGACAGCCAACATGGCTTTAGACAAGGAAGATCTTGTCTTACTAATCTGTTATTTTTATTTGAAGGTGTGAATAAACAGGTAGACAAAGGTGAATCGGTTGATATAGTGTATCTGGACTTTCAGAAAACCTTTGACAAGGTCCCTCATCAGAGCCTTTTGGCAAAACTAAAAAGTCATGGGATAGGAGGCAGTGTACTATTGTGGATCAGAAACTGGTTAAAAGATAGAAAGCAGAGGGTAGGGCTAAATGGCCAATTTTTCCAATGGAGAAAAGTGAATAGTGGAGTACCCCAGGGATCTGTGCTGGGTCTGCTGCTTTTTAACATATTCATAAATGACCTGGAAATGGGAATAACGAGTGAGGTTATCAAATCTGCAGTTGACACAAAACTATTTAAAGTTGTTAAAAACCATGAGGATTGTGGAAAATTTCAAGAGGATCTTGATAAATTGGAAGACTGGGCATCCAAATGGCAGATTAAATTTAATGTGGACAAATGCAAAGCTATGCACCTAGGAAAGAACAACCCACACTATGGTTACATGATGCAAGGTTCCACGTTAGGTACCACCACCCAGGAAAAAGATTTAAGCGTCATCATGGATAAACTGTTAAAACCCTCCACCCAGTGTGCAGCGGCGGCCAAGAGAGCAAATAGAATGCTAAGAATCATAAGGAAAGGAATGGAAAAAAAAAAAAACAAAGGATATTATAATGCCTCTGTATCATTTCATAGTGCAACCGCACCTTGAATATTGTGTGCAATTCTGGTTGCCGTATCTTAAAAAGGAAATAGCGTTGTTAGAAAAGGTACAGAGAAGAGCCACCAAAATGGTAAAGGTGATGGAAGGATACCCCTATGAAGAGAGGCTAAAAAGGTTAGGGCTCTTTGACCTGGAAAAGAGACGGCTGAGTGGAGACATGATAGATGTCTATAAATTAATGAACGGAGTGGAACGGGTAAATGTAGCTCGATTGTTTGCGTCATCAGAATATAGAAAGACTAGGGGGCATGCAATGAAGTTACAGAGTAACCTGTTTTAAACTAATAAGAGAAAATATTTTTTCACTCAATGTGTATTCAAACTCTGGAATTTTTTGACCATACTGGTCTTTATCTGCCGTCATTTACTATGTTACTATGTTACCGGAGGATGTAGTAAAAGCTGTTAGTGTAGCTGAGTTTAAAAAAGGCTTGGACAAATTTCTGGAGGAAATCACCATAAACCATTATTAAAAGGAACCCGGGATATCACTGATTGACCCAATACAAGCATTGTGGAACCTATGTCTTTTGGGGAAACTGCTAGATACTTATGACCTAAATTGGTCACTGTTGGAAACAGAATACTGGGCTTGATGCACCTTGAGAAACTTATCTTTCAACAACCAGTCACCCAACTTGAACTCTCCAATGCTTTGCACCCCTGTTAGTATGGATTTCGTACTGGTCATTCCACTGATACTATTCTTCTCTCCTTTATTAGTGAAGTTCATCATTCATTGAACTGTGGGGATGTCACAATCATTTTCACTTGATCTATCTTCAGCATTCGACCTCGTCAATCACAGTCTTCTCCTCCCTTGGTTGTACGACCTTGGATCTTGAGGGATAGTTCTTCAATGGTTTACTTCTTTTCTATCACAGCATTCCTTTCACATCATCAAGGGCGCGTCTGTTTCCTCTTCTCACCCTCTTTCGTGTGGTGTTCCTCAGGGCTCCATACCAGCACCTGTTCTTTTCATTATTTTTCTCTAACCCCTAGCTCTTATGATCCAACAGCTTAGCATTTCAACATACTTTTATGCAGACAATATTCTTCTTTTATTTCACACAGACCCATCTCTGCCTGATCTCTCCCCTTTGAATACATGCCTCACCCATTTTGTGGCCTGGTTGTCTACCAATCACCTTCTACTTAACTCTTTGAAAACCACTGCAACCTGACTCACTGGACCTATTACCCCTCCTTCTGCTTCCCTATTCTCGATGGGTCACCTATCCATCTCACGTTATTTTGTTCACTACCTTGGGGTCACGTTGGATTCTTCACTCTCTTTCCATCATCATATCACCCAAATAATCCAATGCTCATTTGTTTTTCTTCGTCATATCAAAGCAGTTCATTCACTTCTGACCACTGCAGCCTTAGCCACCTTTATCTCTCATATTCTATCTAGATTTGACTATTGTAATGTAGCACTTGCTGTCCTCTGTCAATGCTCTTTAAAGTGCCTTCAACTTATTCAGCACACTGCAGCCAGATTAATTTTTCACATCACTAGATGTGATCACATCACCCCCCTCCTTATCCATTTACACTGGCTTCCTGTACCATCCCGTATTCATTATAAGATTCTCATCCAAGTCCATAAAACACTTCACACTAGTTCCCCGGATTACTTAGCATCCTCTCTTATTCTGATTGCCCTGCAATGCTCTCTCCATACAATTCATATGAACCATCTTCTCCTACCCTCTCCCTCTCTGGCCATCTTCAATCTACTCACCATTCAGCATTTTATTTCCTCGGAACCTCCCTTTGGAATAATCTTCCTGCACATCTCCAGTTAGAGTCTTCTTTTACAAAGTTCAAAGTTCAATGCAAAACCCACCTTTTCTGCATAGTTTTTGACCTCCCACTGGACTCCCTCAGTTGACTTCCTTATGTTTCCTATCCACCCCTTCTTCCTCTCTCACCACCCTCCTCCAGCCCTGCCTTGTCACGTCTCATTTTCCCATCTGTCCTATACATATTGACATTCTTTTTATTTTCCTGCTTCAGTTTTTATTGTATTCTACTGTAAACTGCTTTGTTGTACCCACATTAAGTGGTATACTGTATCTAATCTTAAATAAATGAAAAATGAAAATGAAAAGATGAGATCTCCCACTGTCGACACACCCACTGAAAGAAGCGTGGGATCCTCTGCAACTCATGGGCCTTCTTCTTGAGCTCCTCAGTCTGAAAAACAAGAATAAAACATTTCTATTAGCAGCAGCACATGCATGGCCCCCAGAAAAAGAAAGCACAGTCCCCAAAAAATAAACCGCTGCACTGTCCCCCACAGTACCCTCCTCCAAAAAAAAATAAGAAACACCACTGCACTCACCTCTCTCAGGAACACCACCTCTGCATTAAAGACATGGTGGAGCCTCCACCACATCTGCCTTGGGAAGAGGCACTTTTCATTGGCCTCTTTGAGGGAGGCCAGCAGCTTAAATCCTCCTGGTGAAAATTTGGCTTCTTCCCGGGATTTGGTGCTGCATGGTCTCCAGGATGTGCACCTCCTGGATGTGCATCAACCATTTTTAGGTTCCGTGGGAATATACGTATACACTCATTCACGTCATTTATGAGCAGTTCGCTTGTCCACGTCCAGTTGAACGTCAAGTTCTGCGTGCACATAAGGGTACACGAACAGGAGACCAGAGTATACGTATAAAGGAAAGGGCTGATATATCTCGATTAGGATGGATTGAGACAGGAAATTCAACTCATTTATCATGTAAAATGGCTCCCAATAAAATTACAGATCAGATTTAGGGGTGGGGTGAAGGGTTGTCTTGTCCTTTAATGTAATTGGGAAATCTCTAGCTTTTGTTCATAAGATCTGTCTTATACATCCCTTGTTGCTGCAGTTTGCCCACCTGTCTGATGTATATGGATGCCTGCTTTTATATTTGCTTTTCTGCATTCTTCATGTTTAATAGGGAGTGTATGTGTGTGTGTGTGTGGGGGGGGGGGGGGTTATCGGTATATGTGTGGTTTCCTTGCTTTGTATATGGTTTAAAAGTCTCCTCTTACTGATCCGCTTACTTTCCTTACCATTACCAGTCATGCCTACCCCCCCCACCACCATAACCAACTCAGTAATAGTAATAGTGTGCACACACCCCAAAAAAAACATTTATTAAAGAACAACAAGTGGGCATAACAAGAAATGCTAATATGAACTGCAAAATTCATGAAAAGTAATCCTCTATTAGTCCTCTTTGTATCTGATTACCCCTTCCTGCATCAAATCGAGCAGGGGCATGGATGCACGGTTCTGGTGGCAAATCAGGAGCTATTTCACATGGCATTCTGTGTTTCAGGGCTATGTTGTGCAGCATGCAGCACACCGCAACAATGTTCCCAACCGCTTCAGGCATATATAGCAATGTCCTCCCAGAACGGTCCAGAGAATGGAAGCGACTCATGAAGACCCCAAAGGTGTGCTCTGTCACATAAGATGACTTGTCTGCATAAACGGTAGTTACACACAACATGCCTGTCTGAGAGTACATCCAATACTGCCCTGTTTCTGAATAGGCATTGTCTGCAAGGTCTCATGATGATGATGGGTGCAGCATTTACCTCCTCATGCTCCTCTCTCGGGTCTCTGTTGTTCTCCCTTCTTTGTTTGACTGTTGCAAGCAGCAGAACAGCGAGAGGATACACAGCAAAAGACATCTCTTCTTTAAATCTCATGCTGAATACAATATATGCGGCAAAGCACACAGATCCTGAACATTGATATGTACACGACAGCAGACAACAGATGTGACCATTGATATGTACATGACAATGAAGCTGTCCACCATGTGGTGGGAAGCTTAGAGATTAACATCGCCTCCTGTCAAATAACGACGCTCATGAAGTTTTGCCTGATTGGGTAATCTTTAACACTTTTTTCTGCATTGAGTATAAACTTCATTAACATGTTACATGAATACGCTCAACTCATTTAAATAAATTGGTGTTACGTGTGCACAGAGGTTTTACAGGCTTTTTATGTAGCATCTATATTTTTTCTGTATTAGGCACATGGATTCATAAATGTTAAACTTGTGTTATATGTCCGTAAGTGTGCTTTCAAGTTGGTGTTAGCTTTCTGCATTGACTTGCTGGTTTGCAAAGAAACACGGCACTAATGAAGGCAATCATTGGTATACATCCAAGGGTGTTGAAAGAACTGAAATTTGAGATTGCAGACCTGCTATCAGTAATCTGTGAACTATCATTAAGATCATCTCTAATACCTGAGGATTGGAGGATCGCCAATGTAACACCAATTTTTAAAAAGGGTTCGAGGGGTGATCCGGGAAACTACAGACCGGTGAGCCTGACATCAGTACCAGGAAAAATGGTAGAAACCATCATAAAGAATAAAATTACTCAGCATATAGATAGTCATGACCTAATGGGAGACAGCCAACATGGCTTTAGACAAGGAAGATCTTGTCTTACTAATCTGTTATGTTTTTTTGAAGGAGTGAATAAACAGGTGAACAAAGGTGAGTCGGTTGATATTGTGTATCTGGACTTTCAGAAAGCCTTTGACAAGGTCCCTCATGAGAGACTTTTGGCAAAACTAAAGAGTCATGGGATAGGAGGCAGTGTACTACTGTGGATCAGGAACTGGTTAAAAGATAGAAAGCAGAGGGTAGGGCTAAATGGCCAATTTTCCCAATGGAGAAAGGTGAATAGTGGTGTACCCCAGGGATCTGTGCTGGGTCCGCTGCTTTTTGACATATTCATAAATGACCTGGAAAGTGGAATAATGAGTGAGGTTATCAAATTTGCTGATGACACAAAACTATTTAAAGTTGTTAAAACCCAGGAGGATTGTGGAAAATTGCAAGAGGATCTTGATAAATTGGAAGACTGGGCATCAAAATGGCAGATGAAATTTAATGTGGAGAAGTGCAAGGTTATGCACCTAGGGAAGAACAACCCAAACTATGGTTACACGATGCAAGGTTCCACATTAGGAACCACCACCCAAGAAAAAGATTTAGGCATCCTTGTGGATACCATGTTAAAACCCTCGGCCCAGTGTGCAGCGGCGGCCAAGAGAGCAAATAGAATGCTAGGTATGATAAGGAAAGGAATGGAAAATAAAACAAAAGATATTATAATGCCTCTATATCGTTCCATGGTGAGACCGCACCTTGAATATTGTGTGCAATTCTGGTCGCCATATCTTAAAAAGGATATAGCAATTTTAGAAAAGGTTCAGAGAAGAGCCACCAAAATGGTAAAGGGGATGGAAGGCTACTCCTATGAAGAAAGGCTAAAAAGGTTGGGGCTCTTTAACCTGGAAAAGAGACGGCTGAGGGGAGATATGATAGAAGTCTATAAATTAATGAACGGAGTGGAACGGGTAAACGTAGATCGATTGTTTACCTTATCAGAATATAGAAAGACTAGGGGACATGCAATGAAGCTACAGGGTAAACTATTTAAGACTAATAAAAGAAAATATTTTTTCACTCAACGTGTAATCAAACTCTGGAATTTGTTACCGGAGGATGTAGTAAAGGCTGTTAGTGTAGCTGGGTTTAAAAAAGGTTTGGACAAGTTCCTGGAGGAAAGGTCCATAAACCATTATTAAGAAGGGACCCAGGATATCAATGCTTGAACCAATACAAGCATTGTGGAACCTGTGTCCCTTGGGGAAACTGCTAGGTACGTATGACCTAGATTGGCCACTGTTGGAAACAGAATACTGGGCTTGATGGACCTTGGTCTGACCCAGTATGGCATATCTTATGTTCTTATGTTCTTATAATTATCTTCTCACTCTGGTCTACATCTCAAGAACTAGTAAGAATTAGTTTCAACTCTTCTACTGTAAGCTTATAAAAATTTTATTTATTTATTTAAAAGCATTTCTATACCGCCTTTTCATTGAATCAAGGCGGTTTTCACAGCAAACAATCACAAATCAAAAAATATATTTATCCCAGCCTCTCTCTTGTGGGAGCTGCTGCTGGAGGCAGTAGATGCTGCTTGCCATCTTCAATGCCTGCTCCCCACCTTTTCTGCAGACAAGGACCTCTCCAAGTCAACACACAGCTCTAGAATCTCCAGAGAAAGAAATGCAGCACCTTGACCAGCATTATTCACAGCAAGATAACTCTGATTCAGCACAATTAATAATTTAGGATTTCACAATTTCTCTTGTTATTGCATATTTCCCTTGCAGAAGATTTCAGACGAAAAGACATATGTATATCATTGAGTGCTCTAATTATTGACCAAGTGTTTAAGTTCTCTCAGTAAAATTGCTCTATAACTTAAGAAAAAGAGCCTAGTCATTAATTGTTGTTCAATATTATGTTGCAGTGCAGGGTCTACATGAAAGCTAGTGAATATTCCTCAATACATATATATTAACCTCCCTCTTAGAAAATATTTCAATCATTCATTCTACATTTCATTTAATTGGTGAAGAATCCGAGCAAGGATAATAATTCATAAGAGAATATTGTTTTCCTAAAAGGTAACAAAAAAGTATTAAATAATAAAAATTTCTGTATTCTACTGTGCTATTTTCTGCGGATGGCATTGGTACTAGTAAAAATAGTCACCGCACATCTTTCCCTATAAACTGAAACTTAAGGGTATGTTTACTAAAGGGCAATAAGGTAACAGGCATTAATCACAGTGATAAAACCAAACAGCTTGTTGTTAGGGTCATTGTGTTATAATGTAAACCGCGCTGATACCAAATAGTGCGGTATATAAGAAATTGTAATAAATAAATAAATAAAAATAAATAAGGGGTGTTATATGCGTAAAGGGCATTGGGCAATTAGGAAGCATTCTAGTGAAAAGGGTGCTATGGGCCATTTAGCATGTATTAACAGGACATAGGCTTTAAGGTGTCAAGCATGCACACATTGCATGTGCTCAGAGCGACCATGTGCACCAAGGCTTGGGATAAACAGCATAAACACCGAGAATTTGGTTCAGTGATTTGGCCCCTAGGACAGGAAGTGCATCCATATAACTGGAACCAGACATTATATAGCACTATATGGATACAACGCTGAGCCATGGTCAGTGATCGGTCAGAGTGAGAGTACCCACCCAGCATGACATGCAAAAGTCCATGCACGTGGCAAACAGGCACTGTGACATCTCAGCCATTGACCCTACCTCTGATGCAGGCACATCCTGGTCAACCACCCTGTTTCAGGCCATACCCAGAATACTATGCGCCTCATCATGTACATTTGCCGACTAACACTGGGAACAACTTAGGCAACGTGAGGATCGGTGAGGTGTAGAGAGCCACAAAACAATGGAGAGACAGACAGACAGACAGTCACACACACACACACAAAACACACTTATATCACCATGCTGTGCAAAAATAGGAATGATTGGCATTCCTGCCTGTCACTTTGGTCTCGATAGCAGCTCAAGCATAGTTAACATGTGCTCATTGTGCAAGAGTTAGTAGTGTGCTCTGATGTTAATGCCCACTTAGGGTGCCAGTGTTATCAGCCTGACTCCCCATCCAGCTGCAGATGGTGGAGCCTGTCTGTATGGCTGATGGGTGTTTGTACACTTGCTGCCCAATTCATTTAGGGTTGCACATGCTGGTGTACCTGCACTGTAGGCTAAAGTTCAGCCATAGGGACATGCAATGCATGAGCCACAGCCATGACTTGAACCTGTGATGCTGGGTGCAAATACACACCAGCGGTGTGCATTGAGCCAAAGGGCTGCCATGTGTTAACAATAGTCCCTGGGGCTAACATGCTTCACATCAGACAGACCTTGGCACATGTGTCAATATACACAGTGCACAGGACCAGGACATGGCTTTGGTCTGCTGCAGGTGGGTGCCACTGCCCCTTCTGCCAACACCCCCACACCATGTTGATATGCCCATGTGCTGTCAATGTTGGTGGTGAAAAATGTGGGTTGTGGGTGCCTAGGGTGCAAGGTCCAGATGGGGGGGCAGAGGCATACATGAACGACCACACAAACACCCTCAACCATCTGCCTCTGCAGGGACCCCATCACTGCCAGCCAATGATATGTCTCAGGGGGAGGATGACAGTCGCTGCTGTGGTAGTCCTCTGAGTGTCTGCATATTGCAACTACCTGGAGGGCTACAGCTGCTGGCACTATAAACATCTTCCCCCACAGTTGGGTTCAGCGGCAGCAGGGGGAGGGAACCGGGATCTCTGCTTGGGATAACAGGATCCTTGGACCTCCCCATGTGGCACATCTCCTTTCCACGGCAGTAGCATGTCTGTGTGCCACCACTGTCACTGTGAGATCATGACGGACATCACAGATGATAATGTGGATGGCAAGATACCCTTATGAGGAGAGGCTGAAAAGGTTGGGGCTCTTCAACATGGGGAAGAGACTGCTGAGGGGAGATATGATAGAGGTCTATAAATGAATGACTGGAGTGGAACAGGTAAACGTAGATCGATTGTTTACACCATCAAAATGTAGAAAGACTAGAGGACATGCAATGAGGCTACAGTGTAAACCACTTAAGACTAATAAGAGAAAATATTTGTTCAGTAACGCGTAAATAAACTCTGGAATTCATTACCAGAGGATGTAGTAAAAGCTGTTAGTGTAGCTGGGTTTAAGAATGGTTTGGACAAATTCCTGGGAAAAGGTCCATAAACCATTATTAAAGAGGACCCGGGATATCCACTGCTTGCCCCAATACAAGCACTGCAGAACCTGTGTGTCTTTTGGGCAAACTGCTAGGTACTTGTGACCTAGATTGGCCCCTGTTGGACACAGGATACTTGGCATGATGGACCTTAGTCTAACACAATATAGCATAATTTATGATCTTATGTTCTTATGTGCCACCTGGGCAACTGTCTGGTCTGCTCTGTGCACCAGCAAACAGCGGGAGGACCCACATGCCACTTCCTTTGACCCATTTGCACCATCAACATAGTGCCCTTTCATACTTGGGCACTATGCTGTTGCTGCTAATGGAGCATTATTATTACTATCTTGGGCTCCCCTGTCTGTGCATCACATTGAAGATGTTAAACTAGGCTCTCTCTCCTTAAAATATATCCTTTTCGCAAGGTTTTACTTTGCGTTAGGGTTCCTAGCATTTAACACACATTGGAGCAACGGACATTAAGGGAACACCCGTTGTATGGTGGCTATGTGGCTGGGACAGGTGTGAGTCCCACATGTCTAGTATCAGGCGTTCCAAGTGGCACTGGCGCACATTTTCACATACTGTATAAATACATTGAGGATGGCACCTACAGCACATTAGTGCTGCCAGCACATACCACCCTCTCCTCAGCCACCATCCTTTCGCAGCCCATCCATCTGTCTCTGTCGGCTGTCTGTAGTCATGTCTTCTTGTGCAAGCTGCTACACCATGGCTTTCACTGGTACTCTTTTCTGCATTTTAGCTCTTCACGCATGCCTCTCCTATGCCTGATCAGCATGTCACCACCCCTACTCTGTAATCCTGTCACTGCACACATCCTGCCGCTTCTGGCTCCGCTGGGAGACCCAACTTCCCCATCCTATGCCACACAATGACATTGCACCATTTTACATTGGCACCCCCCCCCCCCCCGGTGCATTGGTACAGCTGCCTCCCACATGCTCATCCACTTTACTGGCTGCCACGTAGGGTGCCCACGGATATGGCAGGTCCATCAGCTCCCACTTGTCCTTCCATCCATCACCTTTACATTGACTTTCCTTGGTGCTCCTTTATCCAGTGTTAGGTTTACAGTCATTTTTGGATCATTAAGGTGCATGGTTGACACCTTATTGCCCAATGTCCTGTTAATGCATATTAAATGGCTCTTAGCACCATTTACGCTGGAACACCTCCTACCCATCCAGCGCCCTTTACGCATGCAACACCCCTTATTGCTGCAGTTAACTCCTGTTACCTTAACACCCTTTAGTAAACCTATCCCATAATATTGAATAATAAACAATTAAGGACTAGAATCTCTTTCTTAAGGTGCAGAGAAGTTTTATTGAGAGAATTTATACACTTATTCAATAATTAGAGCACTCAATGATATATCTATGTTTTCTTCTGGGAACTTCTGCGAGAGAAATATGCAATAACAAGAGATATTGTGAAATCCTAAATTATTAATTGTACTAAATTAGGGTTGCCTTGTGATTAATGCTGGTCAGGGCACTGCAATTCTTTCTCTGGAGATTCTAGAGATGTTCTGTTGGCTTGTAGAGATCCTTGTCTGCAGAAAGGGTGGGGAACAGGTTTTGAAGTTGACCAGCAGCAGCACCCCCTTCCCCCACAGCGGCAGCTCCCACAAGTGAAAGACTGGAAGGAATATATATATATATATATATATATATATATATATATATATATATATATATATATATTGTCGTGAGCCCTCTCGGTGCACCTACCGGTGAGATCAGGTATTGCACTGGGCTTCAGTGTAACTGGCCTCCTGGTAGTTGTAGCTGCTGCCAGTTACCAAAAATAGTTGTGGACAACCGATATAAGGTAAACAGGGCTTTATTTCCCTTTCCCAATTAGGATATTTCAATATGTACAAAAACAAAACATAACCCTTCTTGGGTAAAACAGAAAGAAAACTGTAACACAAAAATGGCTTTCTTTCAGCTTCTAAACAACAGAAATATATTTTAAACACAGACCTGTAGCCACAAAGAATAAGGCTTTCTCTTCCTCTTGTTAGGCTGCTTATTCTTCTCTATCTTAGGGAGATTATATTATCTGCCAGAGACAGGCTACAATCCATTTCTTCAATATTCTCTTCAATCACAGAGGCTTCACATTGCATCGGCTCCTCAATAGGAATTAATACCTCTTTACTTTCTCCCTGTGTGGGCTTGGCAAACAGTCCGTCCTGGCTGTGACATAGTTCTTTTTCACTAAAGGAAAACGGTTTGTTCTTACCACAATTACTGCTGTTTTGGTAGTAGGAGCCTCCCCTCTGCTGACCTCTGTTTGGCAGGCTAAAGAATT
The DNA here is from genome assembly GCA_033557465.1 of Ichthyophis bannanicus. NCBI lineage: Eukaryota > Metazoa > Chordata > Amphibia > Gymnophiona > Ichthyophiidae > Ichthyophis > Ichthyophis bannanicus. The sequence continues at coordinate 842,830,031 of CM066034.1, read as the reverse complement.
CCCCTGCCCATCTATTAGGAGGAATTACTCCTGCTCTGAGCTCTGCTCTGTTTAGGAACCTGGAGCCAGCTGGAACTTCTGACGGCAGCCCTTCTGAAACTCTGTGTCTCACGTACCTTTCAGAGTGTTCTACATCTGCAGGTAACAAGCCTTTCCTTAGTTTATTATAAGGGTACTGGAGTTTCTCTGCTCCCCTTAGGCTGGCTTTGGAGGGCTTCTGGACTTCCACAAACTGTCCCTTATCTCCAAGCTCTGAACTCCCCCTTTTTGGACTGGAATAAAACTTCCTGGCTTGTACCTTTTATCTTCTGTCTCTGCTCCAATCTGGGCTGTTACATCCACTCTCACTCTCTGTGTCAAGCTGTCTGTACCTTTCATTCAAGCATTCCTCGGACTCACTCAGACCTCCGTTCAAGCTTCCAATGTGGTAATTAGACACGCTCTCTTCACAGCTTCTCTCGTCCTCCTCATGCATCCAGTTCCTTCTCTGGGTTTCTCTCCAGCTCCTATCCTGGCTCTTGGCCTGGCTCTTAGGCTGTACCGTGCTCTTGAACTTGTTCTGAGTCTGCCTAACTGCTTGTGAGCTGAGTTTATCTAGGTATTTCCTAGCTGCACCACTCCCCAGCTGATTAGAGTCAGGTGAGAACCTCCTGGCTTCTCTATTGGCTGGGTGTGTCTCCCTAGCTCGTGACCTCACTTGCTTACGTTGCCCATGGCAACTTTCCACCATGTGCTTTCCCCAAACGTTATTATTTCCCTGAATTGCACTATCCTCTGTCTCCATAGGGGTCACTAATGAGTCTGCTCTGTGACAGTTTCCCCACCCTTAAAATATTACGGGCTGCCGCACAACTACACGGACAGCACGTAATTCTGCCCGGGGTGCGCCTATAGTGCTCCCTGTAAACCAAATTAGCCTGGGCCTCTCTCTCTTTCCAAGGCTTTAACACGTTAAGGTGATAAACCTGTCTTCGTCCCCTATCGTTTTCAATTAAATAGGAAACAGGCCCAACTCTTTTTACCACTGTACCCGGTCCCTTCCAGTGGGACTCAAATTTGGGACCCGGGTCTGCTACCTGGATGAGGACCTTATCCCCGATTTCTAAGTGTCTGGGTTGTGTGCCCTTATCGTAGTAGCGCTTCTGACGCTGCTGGCTAGCCTTAAGGTTATCTATTGAGGCTTTAGACGTCTTCTCTAAGCGCGTCCTTAAGTTATTTAAGAATTGGGGTACCCCTACCTCCGGTATCTCGGGTTCTACCCACTCTTCCTGCAGAATGTCTAATATCCCTCTTGGGGCCCTGCCGAACAATAATTCGAATGGGGATGCCCCCAAGGACGTTTGAATACGCTCCCTACATGCATACAATACGAATGGGAGCAAGGTGTCCCACTCTGCCATTTCTCCCTTCCTTAAACCTCTCCTCAATAGATGTTTAATGGATTGGTTCATTCGCTCTACCAATCCGTTTGACTGGGGGTGGTATGCCGCAGTCTTAATGTGGCGAATGCCAAATGCTTCCCACACTCTAGCAAGGTATCGCGACACAAAGTTGCTTCCCTGATCTGTTAAGATCTCCTGGGGAAACCCCACCTCGCAAAACAACTTGACTAGTTCCTGCGCTATCACCCTAGCTGAAATGTTCCTAAGGGGAACTGCCCACGGGAATCGTGTGGCGTGGTCTACAATCACTAGCATGTATTGATAGCCCCTAGGTGTTTTTATTAGAGGGCCCACTATATCCATCCCCATGCGTCTAATGGGTGCCGAGATGGTAGGCTATGGAGACCCTCTGGTAGGTAGGGCAGGAGTCACAGTACTGTTTTGTCTCTTTGTATACTCCTGGCCAGTAAAACCTCGCCAGTATCTGATCTAGCGTTCCCTGAACACCTTTGTGACTGCCTATCGGGTGGTTGTGTGCTAGGCGTAGGACAACTGCCTTGAAAGTTACTGGCACTACTAGTTGTTTCCTGACGGCGTCTGTATAAGGATCTATACTTTCTCTGTATAGTATGTCCTTATCTAGTAGGAATCTGGGAAGCATGGGCCGATCCTCTTGCGCCCACTCAAATGCTCTTTTGAGCGCGGGGTTTGCCCTTTGTTCCATTGGGAAAGAAGGGAACTTCTGAACTAGGGCTGCAGGTACCCACGGTAACCCTTCCCCGGCCTCTAGTTCTGTTCTTCCTCTGGTCCTTTGATTCCTCTCTTGGCGTTTTATAGCCTTGGGTTTTTTCTCCTCTTTATTTGGGACCTGAATCAGCTCATCATGATCGGGGAGTGTATTAGCCTCAACCTCTTCTATCTTTTCCTCGGGCTTTTCCTTAACTTCCTCCCCTTTAGGTTCCTCTGCTTTTTCAACAGATGGTTCCTGGGTTCCTGATGTCCCTGCCTGTGACCTGGTTGAAACAAGGCCTGACCTTGTGCCTAAGCCTTGCGCCAAACCTCCTCTAAATGAAGGCCAGTCATGCCCTAAGATAAGATCCTGGGGTAGCCCTGGGACTACTGCCACCTGGATCTCTCTTTCTATCCCCATCCCCTTAACCCGTACCTTATGCAGGGGATATGGAATACGGGTGCCATGCACACATTTTATCTGCACTTGGTCTTTTCTCTGTCCTGAGGCTGCAGAACGAGACTGCTCCATGGTCTCCCAAAACTTCAGAGAGACCATGCTCTGTTCTGCGCCTGAGTCCATCAAAGCTAAGGCGTCTTCTCCATCCACCAAGACCTGGAGAAAAATGCCTTTCGAGACCTGTTTCTCAGCCCCGGCTATAAAGACTGTTTTTACTTTACAATTTCTCTGGTAGTGGCCTACCTTCCCACACCTATAGCATTTTCTATCTCTAGCCACTTTATCAACATTATCATCAGGCTTATCACTTTTATACACTGTATCTCTAACACCCTTCCTCATTTTACCAGGATTTTCATTGCCATGTATTTTTACCTCGCCCACTCTAGAGGCGTCAGCTCTTTTGGCCTCATAGTATACCTCTGCCAAATTGGCTGCCTCTTCGGGATCACGGCAATCCTGTAATGTGAGGAAGGTCCTTAACTCCGGTGATACAGAATACATAAACTGCTCCATTATGATATCATTCATAAGAGATTCTACAGACTTCCCTTTGGGGTTGAGCCACTTATATGCAAGGCTTTTCAACCTTTGGTTTAAGGCTCTGGGAGTCTCCTTATTCTGTATTTTCGCCTCCCTGAATAGGTGTTTATAATGCCTGGGCGTAAGGCCTAGCCTATCCCTTATGGCTTTTTTAATCCCCACATAATTAGTGGCTAAAGCAGCAGGCATTCCCTTAAATGCTGACAGAGCCTCTCCAGTTAAGGTCAAAGCAAATCGCATGGCTCACTGCTCTGACGGCCATTTGAGGGTTTCTGCAATCCTCTCAAAAGATTCTATATAATCGTCTAAATCATCATACTGAGTGAGCTGTCTCACAGACAAATTAGAACAATTGTTCAATGCTACTTGCGGCATTGCTGGCAAGTTTGCTGCGTCATTGTCCTGCGGCTTTCTGACAAGAACCTCCAACGCTTCCATCAAAGGTCGCTACTGCTCCCTCATAGCGTCCATGTACTGTCCTTGTATCTGCTGCATAAGCGCTGCTTGTCTGTCCCACTGCGCTTGCAACCATTGCTGTACATCCTGTGGATCCATCTCTCTGGAGCTGAACACCTGCAAAGAAAAGAAAACAAGCACACCAAGTGCGGCACTTCTTTTTGCACACTTCCTGCCTAGGACTAGCGCCCGCTTTCTCACGTTATCCTTCTACCTTTCCCACCCAGGTCATCGTTACCTGAGTTTTCTGGTAGATTCCAGCGTGTGAGAAAGTTTCTTGGCTTTTCTTTTCTGGCCAACCTGCCAGCGAAATTCTCCTTCAGTTAGTGCTTCTGCAAGGTCACTTGTTCCTCCAGCGATGTTTTTCTTCTTTTTATCTTTGCTTCTTCTCTTTATCTTCAGAAGAAGTCACGTGGTATTCCAAAAAATCCTAAAACACTACGCCATTATGTCGTGAGCCCTCTCGGTGCACCTACCGGTGAGATCAGGTATTGCACTGGGCCTCAGTGTAACTGGCCTCCTGGTAGTTGTAGCTGCTGCCAGTTACCAAAAATAGTTGTGGACAACCGATATAAGGTAAACAGGGCTTTATTTCCCTTTCCCAATTAGGATATTTCAATATGTACAAAAACAAAGCATAACCCTTCTTGGGTAAAACAGAAAGAAAACTGTAACACAAAAATGGCTTTCTTTCAGCTTCTAAACAACAGAAATATATTTTAAACACAGACCTGTAGCCACAAAGAATAAGGCTTTCTCTTCCTCTTGTTAGGCTGCTTATTCTTCTCTATCTTAGGGAGATTATATTATCTGCCAGAGACAGGCTACAATCCATTTCTTCAATATTCTCTTCAATCACAGAGGCTTCACATTGCATCGGCTCCTCAAAAGGAATTAATACCTCTTTACTTTCTCCCTGTGTGGGCTTGGAAAACAGTCCGTCCTGGCTGTGACGTAGTTCTTTTTCACTAAAGGAAAACTGTTTGTTCTTACCACAATTACTGCTGTTTTGGTAGTAGGAGCCTCCCCTCTGCTGACCTCTGTTTGGCAGGCTAAAGAATTCCCCTGCCCATCTATTAGGAGGAATTACTCCTGCTCTGAGCTCTGCTCTGTTTAGGAACCTGGAGCCAGCTGGAACTTCTGACGGCAGCCCTTCTGAAACTCTGTGTCTCACGTACCTTTCAGAGTGTTCTACATCTGCAGGTAACAAGCCTTTCCTTAGTTTATTATAAGGGTACTGGAGTTTCTCTGCTCCCCTTAGGCTGGCTTTGGAGGGCTTCTGGACTTCCACAAACTGTCCCTTATCTCCAAGCTCTGAACTCCCCCTTTTTGGACTGGAATAAAACTTCCTGGCTTGTACCTTTTGTCTTCTGTCTCTGCTCCAATCTGGGCTGTTACATCCACTCTCACTCTCTGTGTCAAGCTGTCTGTACCTTTCATTCAAGCATTCCTCAGACTCACTCAGACCTCCGTTCAAGCTTCCAATGTGGTAATTAGACACGCTCTCTTCACAGCTTCTCTCGTCCTCCTCATGCATCCAGTTCCTTCTCTGGGTTTCTCTCCAGCTCCTATCCTGGCTCTTGGCCTGGCTCTTAGGCTGTACCGTGCTCTTGAACTTGTTCTGAGTCTGCCTAACTGCTTGTGAGCTGAGTTTATCTAGGTATTTCCTAGCTGCACCACTCCCCAGCTGATTAGAGTCAGGTGAGAACCTCCTGGCTTCTCTATTGGCTGGGTGTGTCTCCCTAGCTCGTGACCTCACTTGCTTACGTTGCCCATGGCAACTTTCCACCATGTGCTTTCCCCAAATGTTATTATTTCTCTGTATTGCACTATCCTCTGTCTCCATAGGGGTCACTAATGAGTCTGCTCTGTGACAATATATATATATATATATATATATATACATGTATATTTCTTTGTAAGCTGACAATGGAAGAGCTGAAACTAGTTCTTACTAGTTCTTGAGATGTAAACCCGGGTGAGAAGATAATGCTGATTTGCTCCGCTAATGTGTTTCTTTGCAAATCAACCATCATGTCCAGAAATATTGCAATGATTACCTCTGAGATTATTAGTACTTGACTCCTAATAATCATGCCAGACCAGGTTCTGTCCAATCCTTGAGGACTCTAGTCTGAAAACATGCATAATCACCAAAAAGAACAAGGCAGATGTCCAGGCTGGGTATTTTTTTTTTTTTTTGTCTTTGCCAGGCTTGAAATCAGTGGTTCTCAACCCAGTCCTCTGGGACCCCTAGTCCAGTTGGATTTTCAGGATCTCCTGATGAGGCATCTGATCCTCCTCCCACTCATCCTCAACACCTCTCTCACCTCAGTTGAGGCCCTGCCACCTATGACGAGGCAAAGCTGGGCAGGATTTCAGTTTTGTACATATATTTTACAAAATGCAAAGTATCTGTGTATAACCCTCAGACATACACATGCCTGAGAGGTATGTTTACTAAACCATGGTAAAGAAGCAAGTGTGCTGTTAGTGCATGCTAACTGCGCATCTGCGCCCTTAGCACATCCAAAAAGCCACTTTAGCAAATAGGGGCAAAGGAGGTGGCACATGGGTCATGCATTGGGGGCACAGGGGGGACCAGGCAGCTGCTTAGATGGCACATAGGAACATAAGACTACAAAATGTGCCAAACTCTGTCAGACCAAGGTCCATCATGCCCAGAATCCTGTGTCCAACAGTAGCCAATCTAGGTCAGAAGTACCTAGCAGTTTCCCCAAAAGACACACAGAATCCCCAGTAACTGTAATGGGGCAAGCAGTGCATAGCCCAGGTCGCCTTTAGCAATTGTTTATGGACCATTGCCCAGGAACCTGTCCAAACCTTTTCAAACCCAGCTACACTGACAGATTTTATACATCCTCCGGAAATGGATTGCAGGGTTTAATTACACGTCGACTGAAAAAATATTTTCACCTAGAAGACCCAAATGGGTTACACTGTAGTCGCATTGCAGGTCCCCTAGTCTGTCCACAGTCTGATGGCATAAAAAGCAACCTATGTTACCTGTTCCACTCTGTTAATAATCTATAGACCTCTATCATATCTCCACTCAGCCTTCTGTTCCCCAAGTTCCAGACTGCCCCTCCATCCGCTGCCACAGAACCCAGCCGTGGGGGAAGAGGCCAATAGTGACAAATGCTGTAGCCCCCTAGGCAGCTGTAACATGCAGGCACCCAGGGGAATATCATAGCAGTGGCTGTCATCCTCCCCACGAGACATATCATTAATAGGTGGTGATGGAGTCTCTGCAGAGGCAGATGGTTGGGGAGGGGGCTGTGTGGCCATCCATGTATGCCTCTGCCCCCCATCCAGACCGTGAGCCCTAGGCACCCGCCAGTCCACATGTTGGATGGGCTGGGGCTGCACAACACCAACATGGACAGCACACAGATATGTCAGCATGGTGTGGGGATGTTGGAAGGGAGGGCAGCGCCACCTGCCTGCAGCAGACCAAAGCCATGCCCTGGTCCTGTGCACTGTGTGCATTGCAATATGTGCCAAGGTCTGTCTGATGCAAGTCAGCCCCAGGGAGTATTGTGCCCATATGGTAGCACTGTGGCTCAATGCACACAGTTGGTGTGTAAATGAGTGGAGGGCCACAGGTTTGGTCCCAGCTGTGGATTATGCATTGCATGTCCCTGTGGCTGAGTTTTAGCCCACAGTGTAGGTATAGCACCAACATGTGCAACCCCCCAATGAATTGGCCAGCAAGTGTACAAACACCATCAGCCACACGGACAGCCTCCACTACCCACAGCTGCATGGAGAGTCAGGCAGAAAGCACTGGCACACTGAGCGGACATTAACATCAGCGCATGCAACTAACCCCTGCACAAGGAGTGCACATTAACAATACTTGAGCTGATATCGGGACCAAGATGGCAGGCAGGAGTGCCAACCATCCCCATTTTTGCACAGCAAGTCATTATGATTTTGTGTGTGTGTGTATGTGTGTCTATCACTTTAGTTGTGGATTTCTACACCTCACTGAGCCTCACAGTGCCTAAGCTGTTTCCAGTCTTAATCTGCAAATGTGTATGATGACGAACAAAGTATTGTGGGTATAGGCTGAAACAGGGCATTTTCGCCAGGATGGGTCTGAATTGGAGGTAGGGTGAATGGCTGAGATGTCATAGCATAGTGTGGGTGGCCACAGCATGTCATGCTGGAAGGGCAATCTCACTCTGACCGAGCAATGACCATGGCACGGCTATGTATCCACATAGTGCTTATATAGCATTTGGTTCTAGTGATGTGGGTGCACTTTCTGTTTTGGGGCACCTGATCACTGAACCAACTGTTGGGTGTCCATGGTTGCTCTTTTCAAATGCAATGTGTATTGGCCAGTGGACTGTCTGCAGTTGGTATGTGCATGACTGGAAAACCCCGTGGTAGGCAGCAGCTGCAGTCTGACTGTTCTTGCTGTGGGTGAACGATAGACCTAGGTAGTTGGGATGTGAAGTGCTCATGGTCTATCCTTAGTGGTACTGGTAGGACAGGTGGGAGCTGATGGACTTGCCATATTGGTGGGCACCCTATGGGGCGGCCAGTTAGGTGTATGAGCATGTGGGAGGCAGCTGTACTGATGCACAGGGTGGTGCCAATATAAAGTGCTGCAATCTCAGTGTGTGGCATAGGATAAGGAAGACGTGTCCCCCAGATGAGCCAGAAGCAGCAGGATGTTTGCAGCCACAGGAGCACAGAGTGGGAGTGGTGGCAGGCACAGGAGAGCCCTGACTATCACAGGCATGAAAATGACCTGAGTAGCACACATTCACAAAAAATGCAAATAAGAATCAAACCCCTGTCTTTTGCCTATGGGGACATTGCACTAACCAGTATGCTACACCTCTTGAACCTGCACTTCCTGGAATTGAAGAGCTTGCAGATCTCTGCCTAAACTGTTTGCTGTATGTTCTGGTATAGGTTAACCCTTCCAGTACCCATGATGTACTGCACATACAGAACAAAAGTCTGCAGCTGATCACCAAAGGGAGAATGGACAGATACATCACATCAGCTCAGTACAACACACTGACAGTGTGCACTGCAATCACATAAGAGCTACAAAATGGGCTATTGCGGAGTTTCAGTGGTCACCCTGAGGGTGAGGATGGCCACCCAGCATCTGGTAACCCAGGACGTGTAATACTAGAGATGGTCTCTGTTGCTTGTGCTGTAGATCCCCATCACTGTCAGTGTGTGGTAGCTAGTTACCTTGCTGCACCAGTCACATCTGGCCCTGTGATCTGCCACTGTTGGAAACTGACCCTCCTAGTACAGTGCATGTTAATGCCCATTATTAAATAGCTAATGCCACCTGCAGTGGGGGTGTCTATGCTTGCAGAGGGGTTGTCACTACAGGCTTGCTGAACCTACTATTACTTGAGGGAATAAGGCTAGAAGATTTCCTCTCCCAACCACCTAAGTCTAACGATCACCCACAGCAAGCACAGTCAGACTTCACCTGCTGCTTATCACTGGGTTTTCCAGTCATGCACATACCAACTGCAGACAGTATGCTGATCAATACAGATTGCATGTGCACCGAGGCTTGGGATATACAACATGGACACCGAACAGCTGGTTAAACAATCAGGCCTCCCAGGACAGGAGGAGCACCCACATCACTAGAACCAGACACTATAGAGCACTATGTGGATATATAGCCATGTCATAGTGACTACCCAGTCAGGGTGAGAGTGCAGGACATGCTGTAGCCATCCAGGCCATGCATGTGGCAGACGGGCACTACAGAATCTCAGCCATTGACCTTACCTCCAATGCACACCCTTCTTGGCCAATCCAACCTTTTCAGGCTATACCCACAATACTTTGCTTCTCATCATGCACATTTGCAGATTAACGCTGGAAACAGCTTAGGCACTGTGAGGCTCAGTAAGGTACAGAAAGTCACAAAACAATGGATAGATAGACATACACACACACACTCATATTGCCATGCTGTGCAAAAGTGGGGATGGTTGGCTTTCCTGCCTGCCACCTTGGTCCCGATATCAACTCAAGCATTGTTAATATGTTCTCCTTGTGCAGTAGCTAGTAGCATTCTCTGATGTTAATGCACGCTCAGTGTGCCTGTGCTGTCAGTCTTACTCTCCATCTAGCTGAGGATAGTGGAGCCTGTCTGTGTGGCTCATGGGTGTGTTTGTGACCTTGCTAGCCAATTTATTGGAGGTTGCACATGTTGTGTTGTACCTGCACTGTGGGCTAAGGTTTAGCCACAGGGACATGCAATGCATAATCTGCAACCCAGACTCAAACCTGTGATCCTCCACTCATATACACACCAACTGTGTGCATGGAGCCACAGTGCTGCTATATGGCTACAGCACGCCCTGGGGCTGACATACTTCACATCCAGGGGTGGTTCTATCATTAGGCTGAGTGAGGCGGTGGCCTCAGGTGGCAACATTTTGGGGGCGGCAAAAATTGTCCCCAAAAAGCCCGCCTCACTCGGCCTTCAAAACAAAATGTCTATAGGAAGAGCTGCGGTGGCAGCAGCAGAAGGAAGTGACTCACAGCTGCCCCGGCAGAGCCCTCCTCTCTCTCTTCAATGCCGGCTTTACAGAGCCGTGAAGGGAGAGTTTCGTTTTTTCGCGGCTCTGCTAAGCCCACCCGTGCTGATGGGAAACAGGCATTTCCTGTTTCCCATCAGTGCCGGTGGGCTTAACAGAGTCACGAGAAAGGGAAACTCTCCCTTTGCGGCTCTGTAAAGCCGGCGGTGCTGAGGGAGAGAGGAGGGCTCTGCTGGGGCGGCCTCGGGGCTCTTCCTTCTGCTGCTGCCGTTGCTGCGATGGCAGCAGCTTCAGGAGCCAGTTTTTTAAATTTTAATTTCAATTTCCATGGGGGGTGGGGTGGGGGGCTAGGATTGGAAATGGGTGGTGGGGGTGATAGGACTGGAAGTGGGCTGATGGGGGGTTAGGACTGGTAATGGACTATGGGGGGGCTAGGACTGGAAATGGACTATGGGGGGCTAGGACTGGAAATAGACTGATGGGGGGGTTAGGACTGGAAGTGGGCTGATGGGGGGTTAGGACTGGTAATGGGCTATGGGGGTAGGACTATAAGTGGGCTGATGGGGGGTTAGGACTGGTAATGGGCTATGGGGGGGCTAGGACTGGAAATGGGCTGATCAGGAGGGGGGCTAGGGCTGGTAATGGGCTATTGGGGGTGGCTAGGACTAGAAATGGGCTGATGGGGGAGTAGAACTGGAAATGGACTGATCGAGAGGGGGGCTAGGACAAGAAATGGGCTGATGGGGGGGCTAGGACTGGAAATTGACTTATTGGGTGGGGAGTTAGGACTGGTAATAGGCAGGTGGGAGGCTACCACCGGAAATGAGCTAGGACTGGTAATGGTCTGATTGGGGGGCTAGGACTAGAGTGGGCTAATAAGGGGAAATGACTGGAAATGGGCTGGGACTGGAAATGCACTAATGGGGGAGGGGAGGAGAGTGCTGCTGGCACTGGAAGAAAACTAGGGGCTACAAATGGACTGATGCAGGAGGATGGTAGAATAGGACTGGAAGGGAGCAGATAATGAGAGGGTCTGCCAGGGGAAGAAGGGGACAGGAAGGGAGCTGACATAGGGGAAGAAGGGGGCTGGAAAGGAACTGACACCTGGGATGAACTGAAGGGGGACTGGAAGGGAGCTGACATTTGGGGATGGGAGTGGTAGGTGGCTGGGTAATGGGGAGGAGGCTGGAAGGGAGCTGACATGCAAATGGCACTGGAAGGGGGATGGACAGAGGGTAGGGCAACTGGAAGGGAGCTGACAGGGGGGGTGGCACTGAGAGTGGACGTGAGCTGATATCTGGGTGGTATTTGGACTAGAAGGGGCTGGACAGTGGGGAATGAGGGGGAATGGAAGGGAATGGACACCAGTGGCAGTTGTAAAATGCAAGGCGGTTGACATTGGAAGGTACTGGGAGGGGAGGACTGGAAAGGGGGCTGATACTGGGGAGGGTTATTGGAACTGGAAATGGGCTAATGGAAGGAAGTGAAGAAAACAAAAAAAGAGATAAGAAATGGCAGATGGACCATGGACCATAGATCACAGAAAGAGAGCTAAGAGAAGACAGGAAAGCAGAATCCTCAGATCGGGGCCAGCATGATCAGAGAATAAAATGGTCAGACAACAAAGGTAGAAAAAATAATTTTACTTAATTTTAGTGATTGGATTTTGTGCTGTTTTTATATTTTACACAGTACTGGGGAACTGCATCTCTTATTTATCTGATGTTGCACTGCATGTGGACTCTGGCTTCTTGGGGTTTCAATTTAAATTTTGTCTACATATTTTTATTTTATTTTAGATTGTGGTTACTTATTCTGTACTTGGTGAGAGTCGATGTTGTGAGTATGTGACTGAGGTCAAGTGTTCTGTTAACATGGAGTTTGTACATAAAGATCTATACTGTACTGTAGTAATTTGACTTGTTCAGCTTTTCAAATAGGTATATGGATGTTCCAGGGCCCACTGTAATATTTACAATGACACTTTTTTTGGATGGGCTCCTTGTGAGTTTGGAAGTTTGTGCTGATATGGTATGGTAGGTTTACTCTTTGTTGTACGGTTTTGTATATGTTTCACAATATGCCTGGTACTGGAGAGTAGTGGTTGTTGTTGTGGTTAGTGAGATGATCAGAATCAGATTTTTGTTTTAAATATTGAGTTCTGTGGGTGAATGTCCTGGTTCTGCTCTGCAACTACTGTGGATGCAAAATATATGTTGAAAAAGAAAAAGCAAGAACCATAACGCAGTTTATAACAACAAAATAAAAATGAGTTATAATTTAGTTTTATAAGCTGTGCTGTTGGTTCTTGCTGTCTTTTAGTTCCTTGATGTGCAAACGGGACCATACCTAGACCTGTGCAAGCGATGCAGCCGCACAAGGCAGAAAGGCTTGGGGGGTACATTTCGGCTGTCTGCTGTTGCCCTGCCGCCGCTGGGAGGACAATAGCAGGCAGCCAAAATGTGCCCCAAGCCTTTTCGCAGCACTTTAAGCAGGTCTATTTTCTCCCTCCTCCGACTCAGTGTCAGAGTAGGGAAGGACAGATCTGCTTTCAGATTGGGTGCATGCCCCCCTCCTCCTCCCCATACCTCCGTCTAGCACTGCCTGCTCTTTCCCTGCTGCCGGCGCCGCCATGAAAAAAACAGAGGGTGGCAGCAGCAGGGAAAGAGCAGGCAATGCTGGACGTAGGTATGGGGAAGAGGGGAGGTGTGTACCCGAGTTGCAAGTTGCACAGGATGCAATTGCAGCTCTATATGGCCCTGTATACAAACATCTTGCATTTCCTCCATATAATCTAATCGGCGTTTTGATTTGGTTCAGTCTCTGATTGGATTTCTGGAAAAGCCCTGCCCCCCTCTAAGGTGTGGGGTGCGGGGGGGGGCACCATTTCATACTTCACTTCAGGCAGCAGATTGCCTTGAGCTGCCCCTGTTCGCATCAGACAGACCTTGGCACATGTTGCATTGCACACTGTGCACAGGACCAGGGCATGGCTTTGGTCTGCTGCAGGCAGGTGCCGTTGCCCTCTCTGCTAACACCCCATACCACACTGACATGCTTATGTGCTATCTGTGTTGGTGGTGTGCAGTCCTAGCCCATCCAACACACAGTTTGGAAGGTGCCTAGGGTGCAAGATCCGGAGGGAGTGGGGCAGAGGCATACATGCACATCCCCCCACAACCATCTGCCTCTCCAGGGACCCCATCACCGCCTGCCAATGTTATTTCTCTTCAACCCGGAGAAGAGATGGCTGAGGTGTGTTAGGTTAGAGGTCTAGGAAATATCGCCTGGAGTGGAACAGGTAAACGTAGGTCAATTGTTTATACCATCAGAATGTTGAAAGACTAGAGGACATGCATTGCGGCTACAGTGTAACCCATTTTGGACTACTATGTGAAAATACTTTTTACTTCAGCGCGTAATCACACCCTGAAATTCATTACCAGAGGATGTAGTAAATTCTGTTAGTGTAGCTGGGTTTAATAAATGTTTGGACATGTTCCTGGCAAAGGTCCATAAAGCATTGTTTGAGAGGACCCGGGATATGTACCGCTTGCCCCATTACAAACATTATTGATCCTGTGTGTCTTTTGTGGAAACTGCTAGATACTTGTGCCCCAGAAAGGACACTGTTGGACACAGGATACTGGGCATGATGGGCCTTGTTCAGACACAGTCTTGCATATTTTCAATTCCTATGTTCTTTTGTGCCATCTAGGCAACTGCTTGGTCCACCCTGTGCACCAGCATCTCCCACTGCATGATCCACATGCACCCTCCTTTGCCCCATTTGGACCATCAACATACTGTCCTTTCATACGTGAGCACTATGCTGTTGGTGCAAGTGGATCACTATTATCAATTTCATGAGCTCACCTGTCTGTTCAGCACATTGCAGACATTTAAACAGGTTCTCTCCCCTGAAAATGAAGCCTTACGAATAGGTTTTGATATGCGTTAAGATTCCTGACGTTAAGGTGCCAGCGTTAAGGGAGCATGCCTCGTTCCCACTCACTCCCCACCCATTGACCTCTACTCTCCGCCTACTCTCTACCCATAGACGCTTTATGCCACCAGTACCATTAATGCACGCTAAGGTGACATTTTGGGAGCGCTAAGGGCGCAAGTGCAATATTAGTGCGTGTTAACAGCACACTTGCTCCTTTACCACCATTTAGTAAACATACTCTTAAGTATTTAAAGTCTGAAAAATATCTCCCCTGTCCCTCCTCCCCTCCAGAGTATACATATTTAGGTCCTCAAGTCTCTTCTCATTCGTCTTCTGACATAGGCTCCAAATCATTTTGGTCACATTCCTCTGAACCATTTCCAATCTTTTTATATCCTTTGCAAGATAAAGGGGTATGTTTACTAAACTGCGGTAATCGTGAATAACGCGCGTTGTATAACGTTAATGCTCGTTAGCGTGTCATAACATGCGTTATGACGCGCTAACGAGTGTTAACATTGTACAACACGCGTTATGACACGCTAACGAGCGTTAACGTTGTACAACGTGCGTTATGACACGCTAACGAGCGTAATGCTCCGCGGCGCAGTAAAACACCACAGAAGGTGGAGAGAGGGCGGAGAGAAGGGGTCAATGGGCGGAGAGTGGGCAGGGAGAGGCTCCCCTCACACTAACGCGCTGAATTTCAGGGCTGAATTCCAACGCGAATGAAAACCTACCGTTAAAGGCACATTACAGGGGAGAGAAACCATTTCAGTGTCAGCAATGTACAGCCCAGGCAGGGAAACCAAAACACAGTGATAAGTGTGATACATGTGCACAGAACAAAAGGGCACAAACACTGAAAATGACCCCAACAAACTGGAAAAAAACAATAACCAAGCTGGGCAATAGTGGTATCAATGAGAAACATCAACCCCTCCCCCCCCCCCGAGTAAGCCCCATAGAACAGATATAAATCGTGATATACAGATATAAATCGTCCCCATACAAGGTGAATGAGCCCACAGTGACATAGCGCTGCTCAGGGTTTTCCCCACCATTGTACAGGTGCACATGTCCCGCAACATCAGGGCGGGCATGTCGGAACGGCAACTGGAAAGATGCCGGAGAAGGGGATACAGAGGGCCGCAGGCAGCACATGCTGTGGAGCTGGGCCACAGTGCGGACTAGGGTGATGCCTAGGTGGCCCATACGAATGCTGAAACAGCGGAGCAGCCAGACAGCAACTGCTGAAGGTCCAACATGGGCACGAGTGGATTTCCCAAAGTGTCACAGGGGATAGTACCCAATAGCTACCCCCAAGGGCACGGAACATTGGCAGGCGGGGCTGGGGGGGAGCGTGGACGTCTATGCAGGCACCCCTACCCCAGAACCCGCACCATAGGCAGCCGCCTACCTGCACACTGGATGGCCTGAGACTGCGCACCACCAGCTCCACCAGCAGAAGGGCATGTCAGCATGGTGGCTGAGGGATACTGGTGGTGGAGGGGGCAGTGGCAGCTGCCCAGAGCAGACCGTGGCCTAGCCCTGTGTTGGTGGGTGCCGTGCACTGCAACAGACAGGCCCTGTCTGACCAAAAGTCATGGTATCACCAGGGAATACACCATCTCTGTGATAGCATGGTGGTGCAGTGCACAAAACCAGTGTATTCAGAAGGTCACAGGTTCAAGTCCCAGCTGTGGTTTCCGCCAACCCAGTCCTCATATTTTACCCACTACTATAACGTGCTAATACAGAGAGAACCTTTCGTGCAGATGACGTAAACATGACCAAAACACCTACATTTTACCCTACAAGGCACAGACACCATAAACATGCACATTAACTAGAGCAGAGCCTCCCAAATGCAGTCCTGGAGGGCCAAACACCATTCAGGCTCCATGCTGCCTCTGATAAAGATGCCTGTGCTGCATTTCTATGCGCCACCCCCATGATATGCAGATGTATCTCATGCATATTCATGAGGGACAGCATGAAAACCCGAACAGTGTTTTGCACCACAGGAATGAAGTTGGGAACCTCTGCCATAAAGCAGCAGCCAACAGGGGCAGACACACCCGCACCCACAGGCCCCATTATCCAAAGCCTCCTGGAGAGGCAGGACTTTGGGCTCTGCATGCATCTCCCAATACTAGCACTTGCATACCTTAGTAATGCCACCCTAAACCTGGGAATATGGTACACATCTATCAAAAGGTTGCTATGATTACTGGCAGATAGCAATTCCTAGGTTAAGTACAATTTTCGGAGTGAGCTGCATCATAGCAACCTTTCTGATGTCTGTGGAGTGTGCTACAGGTCTTGTGTCTGACAGTGTTTACCATTCTGGGGAGTGACTCCTACAGTATTGCGTACCATAGCCATGCCTGCACTGTGCCCAGGACTGGTGTGGTGGCCTGGGCTGCCCAACACCTCTATAGTTGCACAATGCTGGCATAGGTGTGGGAAGTGTGTGTCTGTCTATCCAGTGTGTGGTGGCTGCCAACACCCTCCATAGCCCACACTGCTAGCACTGTTGCCAGTATTGGCCTGCCAATGTGCATAATGAGGAGCAAGGCACTGTGGGAATAGCCTGGATAGGGTGGCCTGGCCTGGCCGCATCTGCACAGGGCATAGGGGAATGGCCGGACATTGTAGTGTCCGGTACCACCTACACGGACAGGGTAGCCATAGCATGTCCTGCTGGGAGGTCACTCTCACCCTGACTGAGCAGTGACCATGGCATGGCTCGGTTCCCCCATAGTGCTATATAGTGTTTCTTTTATGTGATATTTATGGGTTTCCTTTTGGGGCCCAATCACTGACTTATCTGCTTGGTGTGTATGCTTTATATTCCCGTTCTGGGTACATGCATCTCCTCCAGGACCATGCACTATGGACTAGCTGGCGGACTGTCTGCAGCTAGTATGTGTCTTGCTGGAACACCGTGCTGGGTGCAGCGGCTGGAGGCTTGCTGCTGTAGAATGTCAGATAATGGTGGGGGGCAGCTGAGCATTTCCAGACCTGCCGTCTGTCTGCTAGTGTGCTATGGATGTGTACTGCCCTGTAGGGTGTTTGATCCCTAGCAGGACTAGGGTGATGGTCCCCTCTACTGCCACCATTGCAGGGGGGTAGAAAGTGGATCTGTTGGCGGGAGATCCTGTCCCCCACCCTGAGCCCCAGAGGGTGGGTTGGGTGGTGGTATGTAATCTCCCTGGTAACCACAGCAGAATGTGGGTGTGGTGCCATGCAGTCCTCCTGTAGCCAGCTGGGTGTTTATTAGCAGCTCTAGCCCACTGGTTACTTCACTGCCCATGGAGCCAGAGGTCATGGGTTCACAACCCACAGTGGGGTTCCTTGATAGGGCTGTCTTAGGCATTGTCTATTTTTATTGTATATTAGTGCTGCCAGCACAACCACCCTCAGGGTACTGTCACCTTAGGGTGGCTCATAAGGCGCCCTATAGAGCGTCTTATAAGGTGCCTTATATGGTGTCCTATAAGGGATATTATAGGGTGCCTTGGCAGACAGCGCACTTTATAATGTGCCCTATGGAGTGCCTTCTAGGGTGCCTTATGTGGCACCTTAGGTTACGCCACTGTGAGGGTGTGTTTGCTGGCAGCACTATTAACATACAACTCAACTTCCTCACAGCCCAATACTTAACCCTTTCCAGGCCAAGCCCAAAACTTTCGGGATCCAAACATCTGCCTAAATATTCCTATCAAGTGGTATATAATACATGACCATGGCAGAGGGAACATCACTTTTGGAACATATTGAATAAGACGGGTACAATTTTCCTGACATATGCAAACATTAACCCGGCTGCAGACTGTGGATTAAAATATTATAGTAGGCTTTCAAAGGGTTACACATGACGCCTCAGCCAGCCTTATTCATTAGGCATATTGCGGAATCGAACCCATGACCCTTGTACCATTGTGCTACAGCTCTGTTTCTGTATTTGGGTGTCTGCGCGCCTTCTTACGCTTAACGCGCAGTAACGCGCCCTGTAACGATCGTTGCTGCGCGGCGCGTTATAGCGCACATTATCACTAACGATGTACCACCCATGTCCTTTTTTGGCATTTCTTCCACTAACGCGGCTCCTAACGCGAATCACACTAACGCAGTTTAGTAAACATACCCCAAAGTCTCCAAAACTGAACACAATATTTCAAGTGAGGCTTCACCAGCGACTTGTACAGTAGCATTAGTACCTTTTCCTTTCTGCTGGTAATTCCTCTCTGTATGCAACCCAGCACAATTCTGGCTTTTGCCACCGCCTTGTCACACTGTTTTGCCACCTTGAGATCCTCACAAACAATCACTCCGAGGTCCTTCTCATGGTCCATGCACACCAATCTCTCTCCCCTATCGCATACAATTCCCTTGGATTTCTGCTTCCCAAATGCATGACACTGCACTTCTTCACATTAAATCTTAACTGCCAAGTATTAGACCATTCTTTCAGCTTTTGTAGATCTTTCCTCATGCTATCCACTCTCTCAGGGGAGTCCACTCCATTGCAAATTTTAGTGACATCTGCAAGAAGATAGACTTTTCCATTCAGTCCTTCAGCAATATCACTTACAAATACATTGAACAGTATCAGTCCCAGGACCGAACTCTGGGGCACACTGCTAATTACCTTCCTTTCATCCGAGGAAGTTCCGTTTACCATCACTTTTTGTCGTCTGTCAGTCAACCAATTTCTGATCCAGTTCACCACCTTGGGACCCAACCCAAACTGTTTAGGTTATTGATAAGCCTCCAATGAGGAACAACATCTAAGGCTTTGCTGAAATCTAGGTAGATCACATTCATCGCATGACCTTGACCTAGTTCTCTGGTCACCCAGTCAAAGAAATCAATCAGATTTGTTTGGCAAAATCATCTGGCTATCCTTAATAGAATTACCTCATGTTTTAGGACATAGACAATGAGTCACAGATGAAAACATTTCAGTGAAAGTAAAAGATATGTCTATTTGTTAGCATGCATTTGGTTCATTAGAATGCCTTAAAACTTTTGTGAGCATAAAATTGATTTAATACACATTAATATACAGATTAGCACACCTACAATTTATTTGCCCATGTTAAAAAGTTGTTATTAAAATGAATATCTGAAACAAACTAAAAAAGGGAAACAGTCTGAAAAATCAAAAAATGAACAGAAATATTTTTCTTGCCTGTGCATATCACTAGCTAAAACAGTCACACTTCTTGGGCCTTTTAAAACTTTCATTGGCCCTATTTTTTCCTTTGTTTTCTGGATAGTGAGGAACATACTTGGATCATAGAAAAGTTTCATTGATGCACATTGTTCCGCTGCCAGCCTAGGTTTGTCTTGCCTCTCCACTGTTTGTCTTTGCCCCTGTTTTTATGTTAGTTTTATTTGGACCTCCGGTTTGTTGGAGTGTTTTTAATATTTTATTGTATTTTAATATTTATTATGTGTGTTCTGTCCTGCTCGCTCTTTCCTATTTTTTATGGCGTTCCTTTTCTTATAATTTGCAGTGCATCCCTTTTATTTTATTGTACACCGCTTAATGTTTCGACAAAGCGGTCTATCAAGTGTAATTAAAGATTAAAGATATAATGAGGCCTATTCCATTCAGGTTGTGCAGCCCCTGCACGGCCAAGCAGAATTGGGCCTTGAAAAGTTAGACTTGATTCTGATCCTGCGGCCACCGCAGGATCAGAATCAGGTCTACCGCCTGGACATGCAGGCTGGGACCCAATTCTGTCTAGCTGTAAGTCCCGGCAACTACCCTCCTAACTCAGCTAGGCTCGTCAATGGAGCCTCAATGCAATGGCATCCAATCACCATGGCATCATGGCTCCATCCATGAGCCGCGATTGCTGGCCACCCCAGAGCAACTCCCGTTTCCCGCAGCACAACCATCAATCTGGCCTTCCAAGGCCTGGGTCGGGCTGCAGGGAACCCCCTGAGCCCCCTCACTTGCCTGTCCGTGTCCCACGCTGTGGTCCCCCGCTGTCCAGGGGGACTTATTCTACCTATAAGATGAAATAAGTCCCCCATCTGTCCTGAAGGCCCTGGACATACAGGGCCGACCTCTGTACGTCCAGGCTGAAAGGTCACCCACGTCACCCCCTCACTTCACCTCCAGAAAGCCGCCTCCCACCCTCATCTGGGCCTCCCCATACAAACCCCGCTGTTCATATGGGGAGGTTGGGGATGGGAATAGCAGGGGGACAAATAGCGGGGATGGACGTACCAATGGGACATCCATCCCCACTATTTGTAGGACAGAATGCCCCCAATGTATCTAACATGATTGAACACGTATATATATGTTCCTGATGGGTACATTTTCAGGCTGTTCATGAGTTTAAACCTTAGCTGTCAACAAGTACATTAGCTGCAGCGTGGCTGGTAGCGTAACCTGTGATATTAGAGCAATGGATATAGGATGGGAAACTATGGAAATAGCATAAGTCATTTAA
This sequence comes from Ichthyophis bannanicus, assembly GCA_033557465.1. NCBI lineage: Eukaryota > Metazoa > Chordata > Amphibia > Gymnophiona > Ichthyophiidae > Ichthyophis > Ichthyophis bannanicus. The sequence continues at coordinate 842,809,473 of CM066034.1, read as the reverse complement.
ACAAAGTTAGCTGTCCTATATGGAGTTCTCCTTTAGGATTTTAAAGAATGAGAGATACAATGGGTTTTTCCTATCCACTCAAATTTAATAAAAACAATTTGATGATGGGCAGAAGGTTTTTCAACTGACGTCTGCAGAATCATTCGAGAGATCAGAGCTCAAAGTAATTTGTTACTTGGGTCAACTGCAGTGACAAGAAATGATTTAAGTACTTTGTAACAAATCTGATGCTGCATTGAACAAATATATATTGAGAAGCAGTAGGATAGTGGGCAAAGAGCCAAATCTAGGACAGTAAGTATTGCCATTGTAAAACTGATGAAAGCAGTGTCCTTTTTTGACCCACCAAAAACACACACCCACTGCACTCTCCCCTTCCAAACTGAATATACCACAGCTTTTAGAAGTAAAATTGACAACTTTCTTAAATTACTATTTACTTATATAAAACTTCTATATGTATAAATGGCCTAATTCATACATGTAAAAGTCATATGAGTATTCTAAAATGACCTCTTAAATAACGTATCCATCAAAGTACTGAGAGCTAAATAACATGTCTGACTTCTAAATATATAACTGACCGTCCAAAATTACACATTCAACTACTGCTGAAAATACAGGCTTGATGAGAACGTTCTATTGTTCTGCAATCTGATGAGGTAGACTCTGTTTTGGAGATCAGTATAGGCATCGGATCTCCCCCACACTTATCCCCACCCATGTCAATACTTTGACTTAACAAACCCTTACAATTTGAAAGCAGATATTGTAGTTGGACTCTGACTTACAATTTGCTGTATGTTGAGATATTAGCATCATTAGTTCCACTTGCCCATTAACTCTCTAAAATAGGGCCAGGTTTAACATCCCTTAAAGACTAGTTCATGCTAATATGTAGGTCAGTGAGATTTACTTATGGTCCATAGAGGCCATAAATGGTTCTGATTTTCAGGGCATCCCTAAAGAATATACATGAAAGAGATGTTCATGCAAATTTATTTCAGGCAGATTCATTAGAGATAGCCTGAAAATCCAAACCATTTTTGGCTCTCAAAGACCAAAAGTGAATATTCACTGGAGTAGATACTTTTTATTTAGCACTATGAGGACTTAGTCTGGTGGTTTTTCAGATCAGACAGGATATACTACAATGGAATTCATCAAGTAAGTATTGCACTTTTACTACCTCTAATTTACTACTACTACTGTGTATATTGCGATTTAGAATGCAATAAAATAACTGCATCAGCAATGTGCTTCACTACAAGATATAGAAAGTTAAATGAGTTTATACTGCACAGATTTACCACTACATTACTCATGTATTACTTCATCCTAGGCTTTAGCACAAGCAACCCAGGAAGAGAAAAATTTAATGCCATGCAATTATATAAATATTAGATGGGTTTGTCCCTGGAGAGTCCTTGTTTTGTTCTATTTGATTTCTTGGATATTTATACACAGAATCCCCTGACTCTGTTGCATTTTGAGGGAATGCTGGGTATATTTTAGTCTAGTTCAGTTTGCCGGCAAATATACAGGGTGGCCCAAAAAAAGTAAGAACATCTCATAAATTAAAAGCTTAAATAGTTTACTTATTTACCTTTTTTAGCTATATAACGCCTTTATTTCAACAATTTCCAGTCACCATCTTTATTTTTTTAATTTGTCAGTCGTTTACATCTGTCTTTTTGAATTTTTAAATAACTTATATGCTATGAGATGTTCTCACTTTTTTGGGCCACCCTGTATATGTACAGCACATGGAAATCCTCAATGTCTTCACTAATAATTAATGTCATTTAAAGTCTCCTTCTACTAGCATGAAATAAATGCAGTGTATAATCTAGAGCTGTGGTTCCCAATCCAGTCCTGGGAACACTCCTAGCCAAAATAACCACAGTGAATATGCATGAGAGGTTTGTATGCACTGCCTCCAGTGTATGCAATACCCAAAAGATCATTCACTGTCCCATAAGAATCATCAACACTTGTGTGTAACAGAAGAAGTTACCAAAACTCAAATTTTTGTCGGATTGCCTGTTGAGAGGGTGTACAAACACTCTCATTAAACAGGCCCTCCTTTTATTCAACTTATTTTTTAAAAAGGTCAGTATAACCTTAGGTCCACACAACCTAAATATGCTAAGGGCTACAACAAGCCCAAAAGGACCAGCCCGTGCATAATAAAGATGCTAACCTGCATCAAAATGTTTTTAACAGAACAATTCTGTCACCAGCAAACTGAATATATGGGAAGTAATGGCACTTAGCTGAATAGTGAGATAAAATGGAGTACTCCAAACTCTCTGTCCTTCGTGTCTGGAGAATGGTGGTCCAAATTCAATGGATCTTCATAAATGCCCCAAAAGAGGTGTTTCGAACTCAATCCAAACTTCAGACAGTAACCCAAAACTTCACTAACAAGCCAGCCAAGAGACTTCCATAGCAGTCAGACAATGGTTGGGTTATGTTGCGACACAAAGACACAAACCGTTGTGTTTCAAGCCCGCCATAACTCTGGCTCTTTATCAAGCAAACCCAGCCAACTTCCTGTTCCGTGCCAATGCAAGATGACCTCAGCACCACAATGGAACCTACTGATGACGTATTTGAACGTCAAATTTGAAGTTCATCGAATCTTCCACCATTCAATCTCCGCATTCAAACCAAATGGAGCAACTGTATTAAGCTTGAATATCCACCGTTGCTCATGATGGTGCAAAACAGCCCGACGATCCCCCCCTCTAGGAAGTGGAGGAACCTTGTCCACAATCGTCCAGCTAAGTTGTTCAAAGCTGTGGGAGGCTGATAAGCAGTGTTGAACAATAGGAGCAGTTACTGTATGTGTATTAAGATGGGAGCGATGCTCCTGTAAACGCTTACGGATAGACCGCGTGGTCATACCCACGTATAATAAATGACAAGGACACATTATTAGGTATACTACATAATCTGATTTGCAATCCGTATTGTGGCGACGAAAGTAGCTAATGTGAGTATGGGGATCTTCCCATGTGGTGCCCTCCATAGTGTTAAAACACATATCACAAGATCCACAAGCTTGATGATTACCCGAGCACGAGACCAATGTCCTGCTAGATGTGGTGTGTACCACCCGGTCCGCTATATTGGTCCCTCTCCGGTACGCCAATCGTAAAGGTTTTTGAAAGCAGGCATGTTCTGACAAAATATGCCAATGTGATCTTAGAATTCGTGCTATGTTCCCCGTGCAAGGCATATAGGGTAATACTCCCACATAAGGTTGAACAGCAGTCTGGTCTTGTGATAACTTCCCCATAGATTCTGAAGTATCAGCCCACCATTCTGGATGGTTGTTAAGAGCTCGCTTGTAAGCCAAATCAATCAATTTCAAGGGATAACCCCGTGCGGCCAATCGGTCCTTCAAGCTCTGAGAACGAAGTTTATACTCTTGCCGAGTGGAACATAAACACCGAAGGTGAAGAAATTGGCCAATGGGGAGCGCTTGCCGGAGGGAACGAGGGTGAAAGCTAGTATATTGCAACAATGTGTTGCGCTGGACGGGCTTACGATAAAGGGTAGACTGAAGCCTACCATCTTCTTTATAGAGTAGCAAATCCAGAAACTCTATTTGGGCAAGATGAAACTTCGCCTGGGGGCGGAGCCAGCGCGAAGCCAGCATGGAGGTGTAAGTCCTCTTCTCCTGGGCCTTTTCTAACAATCCTGCGACCTACCCGGAGAAGAGCAATTCCCAGGTTGTTGTATTTGGAGGTGAAGCATTGGGGATGTCGGGGAGCAAGCAAACCCGACTTGAATTCTCCTCCACGCCAGCGACAACCGGGTCAAAAAGATCTAAAACAGACCCGCTCTCGCCGCACAAGCCGGCGCCCCAACAAGGCCCGCAGGAAGACTGGAAGGAGCTTCTGCAAGAAGTGCGGGCCATCCGAAGTCGGGTCGACTCCAATGGCGAGACACTCTCTATACTACAGGAGGACCTGAAGGACTTGGGTTCGCAGTTGCAGTCGCTATCCACTCGTGTCGACAAGGTCGAGGAAGCGGTGGCAGGGCATGAAAGTAAGCTACAACGCGTTCAGAATATGGCGCGCAAGGTGGACTGGCTGGAAAAAAGTGTGGAAGATATGGGCAACAGGGCCCGGCGGAATAATATCCGTCTGATTGGTCTCGGGGAAGGAGCTGAAGGGGGAGACCCCATTCATTTTATGGAAGCCTTCCTACCCAAGCTGCTGAAAATCACCTTTGATCCTCCGCTGGAAATTGAGCGGGCGCATAGGATCCCGACGGCCTCTTCGGGCCCCAACTCACACAATGCGAGACCTCGCCCTTTCATCATGTGCCTGCTGAGGCACCAGCAGGTCTTACAGATTTTCGCTGCGGCTAAAGCCGGCCAGCCGCTTCAATATGAAGGCCGCAAAATCTTTTTCTACGCGGATTTCTGCAAGCGTACAGTGGAGAAACGCAGGCAGTTTCTGGAGCTCAGGCCTAGACTTCGCAACCTCCAAGCCCGATTCGGACTGTTTAGCCCAGCGCGTCTCAAGGTTACCCTAAATAACAGTACCAAATCATTTGATGACCCTGGTGTGTTGCGAAAATTTATTGAAGACCAAGAGGAGCTATTAATGCAACAAAGCTGAGACTGGTGACTGTTTGCTGTTTGGCCTGCTGTGTCCTGCATAGTGGCGGTGGCGACCTGCGAGTCCAATGGCGCAGGGTTTGCTTGCCAACTGGGGACTATTCTATTTTGTGATGGAGTTTTGGTGGGTGGTCGGGAACTGACCAGCTTTTTGTTAATTATAAGGGGCTGCTCCATGTTTTGTATGTGCTTCTACTGTCTCACCCTAATCGATTTCTTTTCCTTTTGGGTTGGGAGGGGTTATGGGTTCACTGAGTGTTTTCAGAGCTGGTGTGGTGGGGATGTGTTCATTGCTGACAGGGTAACCGATGCTTCTGTATTGATTGAATGGCTAACGGGCTGAGGATCAAAAGGAAGAAAATATTAATGTATTGCAAGCGTCAGTCTGCTGATGTTATTTTGTTACAGGAGACGCATTTGTCCGCCCTTGAGGTGAGCAAATTGGCGGACAAACATTTCACGCTTGTGGGATGTTCCCCTGCCACACATAAGAAAAACAGTATGTCACTCTAATAAAGGTTGCGCTGGGCTCCCAACTAGTTAGTTCCTGCCACGATGATGTGGGGAGATGGTCTAAATCCTTAATTAAGGTGGGCAGGGACGTCTTGTCTATTGTCAATATCTATGCACCTAATGTTGACGACCCCGTTTTCTTTTGTAACCTCAGTGGGGTCATTCACGAGGACCCAGAGGCTCTAGTGGTTGCTGGTGGGGACTTCAACCTCGTGAGCGACCCTTTGCTGGACAGATCTCCCGGTAGGGTTGAGCGCCCTTCTCGTGCGCGTTTAGCGCTTCTCTCTTTACTTGATTCTTGTGGCCTAGTTGACATCTGGCGATTGCTTCATCCCAGGGAAAAGGATTTCACTTTCTTCTCTCCTGTTCACAATTCTCTTTCGCGGATAGATTTTTTTCTGCTTTCTAAGCCTTTGATCCCCGGCTGCCGAGGTGCATCCATTCTGGGCAGGACAGTGTCAGATCATGGTGCCATATTAGTGGAGGTCGCATTGGAGGATATAGAAAGCCCGGGCCAGTCCTGGTCTTTTAACCGATCGTGGTTGGCCGACCTTGCATTTCAGGAGGAAGTGCGGAACGCCATCTCCTCCTTTTTTTGTTGGAATAAAAAGGGGGACACTCCCAATTGGGTGCGCTGGGAAGCTTTTGAAGCTTCAATTCGGGCGGTGATTACTAGCTTTGCAATCAAGGAGTCTAAACGGCGGACAGCTAAGCTGAATACATTAGAGGGTCAAATCCGTGCTGGCGAGCGCTTATGGCTAACCCGGCCTAACCCTGGCATTCTCCTTCGTCTACATAGGCTTAGGTTTCAATATAATGAGCTCTTGAGTTCAGAGGTCGATAAGATTACGCTGAAACAGACTGCTCGGTTTCATGTTGAGAGAAATAAGGCTGGCAGGTTACTTGCCCATACAATACGAGGGAAGCAGAGTAAATCTAGAGTAACCTCTCTGCTATCTAGTAACTGTGAGCATTTGGTTAAAGATGAGCACAGTGGCTGAATTCGCTAAGTACTACAGCTCACTCTATGCCTCTGAAACACCAGCGGATCTTGCAGCATTCGCCGGGTTTGTAGACGGCCTTAATCGACCGATGTTGGAGGAGAGCCAGGTTCGCGAGCTCGGAAAACCTTTCTCTTGTACTGAGCTCCTTTCAGCAATTCAGGCTATGCCCTCTGGGAAAGCGGTTGGCCCTGATGGTCTCCCTGCTGAATTTTATAAAGTTTTTGGCAAATATCTTGCTCCGTTTTTGTTGGAGTACTACAGTGAGCTCGCACAAGAGAACAGTTTTACTGGTAGGATTTCTGAAGCCACGATAGTGGTCTTAGAAAAGCCGGGCAGGGATCCTAACCTGGTAGCAAATTATAGACCTATCTCCCTCTTGAACGCTGACTACAAGATCTATGCTAGTATCCTAGCGCGCCGGCTGGCGAGCGTGGTTGCAGTTCTAGTGCACCCAGATCAATGCGGGTTCGTGCCCGGAAGATCAACGTCTGACAATGCTCGTCTTTTATGTAACTTGTTAGAGCAGGTCTCGTCGGCGGATTCCCCCTATATCGCTCTCTCACTTGATGCTGAAAAAGCATTTGACAGACTGGAATGGCCGTTCATGTTTTTCGTTCTGAGATGGTTTGGCCTTGGGGAAGACTTTATAAATAAGGTCGGGGCACTCTACTCCCGCGCCTCCGCTAGTATTTACGCGAATGGTATCCTCTCGCGTTCTTTCTCTCTCCATAGGGGAACAAGACAGGGGTGCCCCTTATCACCCTTGCTGTTTAATCTAGCGTTAGAACCTTTGGCCATCGCCATCCGTAGCCGGGTGGAACTCAAGGGGGTGCAGGTTGGGCAGTTGCAAGTCAAACTCTCTGCGTACGCAGATGATTTGCTTCTTTTCACGCAGTCAGGGGAGATTACGCATATGTTAGCCCTGTTCGATAGATATTCCAGCGTCTCGGGGTATAAGATCAGTTGGTCTAAGTCGGTGGCGTTCCCCCTTAACTGTCTTACCCATTCGTCGGAGATGGCGGACTTCCCTCTTAAATGGGAGGCGGGCAGTGTTAAGTATCTTGGGGCCTGGTATAATGCGTCTGCGGATGTGATGATCCAGAAAAATATGGAGGAGCTGTTCCTTTTCCTCCGGCAAAAAATACTAACATGGTCTCCTTTATACCTCTCGTGGTGGGGCCGGCTGGAGGTCATTAAAATGTCTCTCACCCCAAAGATTAATTATGTCTTGGGCATGCTCCCTTTCTCTATTCCGCTAACCTGGTATGGCAAGATTGAACGTTGCCTTGTTTCTTTTTTGTGGAATGGGAAGCAACCTCGCATTGCCACTAAAAAACTGAAAGCTACAAAGGATGAGGGGGAGTGCATTTTGCTGACTTTCGTCAGTACCATCAAGCCCTTTTAATCAAACAGGGATCTCTCTGGCTATCTGATATCGAGTTCGGGTGTAGCCCGACCTGGTTGTCGGTAGAGGCCTGTATGGTCGCCCCCTGCCCTTTACTTCATCTCTTAGGGGCGCGGTATCCTGATTGGGCCCCGGTGGGGGAGGTCATTAGATCTACTCAGGGGGCTTTCTTAGAACTGGTCCGGACTATTGGCCAGGACAACTTACCCTCGAGGCAAACCCCGCTATGGTGGAACCCTCGGTTCCGGATCCGCGGGAAACGATTTGCCTGGAAGGAATGGCAAAAACGGGGAATCTGGTCTCTTGGGCAGTTGGTGGATGCCAACGGGTGGAAAACCTTTACGGCGTTGCAGAGAGCGTTCTCCCTGCCTGACTCCTTCTCCTTTCAGTGGGCCCAGCTCAGACATTGTATTGTAGCTTCTCATTTCCCTATCCAGGAATCTGTACTTGATGAGGGTGGTACCCTACTCCATTGGTTGGGTGCCACCGCTCTCCAGCAAGGTGCTACTTCTAAGATATATGCCCTTTGGAGGACGAATACCTCTAAATTACCTGCAGGCCTAGCCCGGGTATGGGAGTCTGAAACTTCTCGGGAGCTCACCCTTGCTGATTGGAGATCTCTCTGGGGTCCAGTTACCAGGGCCTCTAGGTCCGCCGCTATTACCCAATCATTATATTTCTTCATGCATAGGGCCTTTATGACTCCGTCAAAGATGGCTAGATGGGGTTCCGGTATTTCAGATAAATGCTGGTCTTGCTCTGGGCAAACTGGAACCTATAAGCATATGTTCTACGATTGCCCCCTGGTCCAGGTTTTCTGGAGACGGGTATGGGCCAGGATGCAAGCGGTCCTACACTTTTCGGCGGACCTGCAGTGGAGTACGCTTTTCTTACGGTCTCTAAGTGTATTCCCTGCAGGTAGCCGGGACAGCTCTTCTTTTTTGTTTAATTTTATGATGGCTATAGCTATTAAGATGATTCTTTGGAAGTGGAAGTCCTTTGGTAACCTGAGCCTGGACGGTTGGTGGAACGTGGTCTGTCATTATGCCAAGCTGGAGAAAACCTATAGTAAACTCCACCAACCGGACAAAGCGGATCTTAATATGCATAGATGGTTATTATTAGATCTTTTTGTGGCCCGTTCTCAGGTTGCCTAGGAAGGAGTGGACACCTCTCCTTTTCTGATTTGGAGGTGTTGATAGATGCACTCAGTGAACCCGGGGGGGGGGGTGGGGGGGGGGTTGTAGGGGTGGGGGAGGGTTTTTGGTTCTGTAGGATGGGGATTGCGTTGTATAGGTTAATTGTGCTGTGTGTGTGGTTCTTTTGTTGTTAGATGAAAACTTAAATAAAGGCTTTAAAAAAAAAAAAAGATGAAACTTCGCCTCAAATTTTATATGGATATGCAAAGTGTTCATCCAATGTAAAAATTGTTGTAAACTATCTCTCGATCCTTTCCAGATGAAAAATACGTCATCCAAGAAACGCTTCCACACTATAACTGAGCGAAATTGTTCAGATGTGTAGAGATAAGTATCTTCAAAATGTGCCATATACAGGGCCGCCACCGACGGAGCCACCGTTGCGCCCATTGCTATGCCAAAACACTGATGATAAAACTGCTGATCATACATAAAGTAGTTGTTATCAAGCACCCAGGACAATAGTCGTAACACAAAGACCTTCGGAAGTCGCGCCGGCAAAATTAATGGTAAAACTGCCAATATGGAATGTGCTTCTTTTTGATCAATGTTCGTATACAATGCTACGACTTCTAAGGTGACTAAATAATAATGAGATAACACGGGAATATCACGCACTGCTGACAGAAAATGATAAGAGTCTCGAATATATGATCGAATACCCTCTGTCAACGGTTGAAAAAATTGATCACAGAAAATCGAGAGTGGTTCCAGAACAGACCCCCGGCAAGAGACTATGGGGCGCCCGGGCGGGTGCTCCATAGATTTATGTATTTTGGGGACCATATAAAGTACTGGAACCTTAGGAAATTGAGGATTCAAAAAAGAATATTCCTTCTTCGTGATCCAATTACTGTGATATGCCTCAGTAGTATATTCCTTGATGGCCGATTGTAGTTGAGGACCAGGATCAGAAGGTAAAACCCTATAATACTTGTCATTTTCCAAATGTGCCAAGACCACTGCATGATAAGTTCCTCTGTCTTGTAACACCACTGCTCCCCCCTTATCTGCTCGTTGCACCACTAACTGGGGGTTGGAACTCAATTCTTGTAATGCTTTGTAAAGGGGAGCGGATAGGTTAGAAAAACGTCACTGAGGGGTTTCAGCCAATCGATCCACGTCCCTAGATACTAGACGTTGAAAAGTTATTAAGGAAGCGTCCGTACTCACTGGAGGTAACCAAGTAGAGACCGGAATACACGTCGAATCATCAGGGGACAATGGCGGAAAGTCGCAAAAAAAGTAAGTAATATGTAACTTACGAAAAAATTGCTGAACGGCCACGCGCATTCGAAAAAAGTCATCCTTTGGAGATGGAACAAAAGATAACCCTAACTCCAGAACCCTTAATTGGTCTATCGTTAGGGAGGCACCGGACAAGTTGACAACTGCTGTTTGGTGACTGAGCGGGTCATTGGCCCGATCCATGTGTCCCCCCGGGTTCTGGGAAACTGCCGACGGTAGCGAGGCCGGCCTCTGTGAAAAACCTGTGAGTGTCCATGAGAACCTCCTCGAGAAGTTGTACCCATTCTATCCGTTGAAGAATCAGAACTTCTATCTTCTGAGGAAGCGTCAAAAGTTACTTGTTTAACTATAGGTTCCTCTTGTTGCCGCCAAGTATAAACCTGATCCTTCATGTAGTCTTCAGTGTCTCGTTTAAATTTCTTTAACTTAGAGAGTCGGACGGTTTCCTGAAAATGTTGAAGCTGTGTGTTTAGCTCTGCCAGCTGTCGATCAAATGCTTCCCCCTTCGCTTCGTTTTTCAAATCCTGCTCCATTTGATCCATCTGGTCTTTCAAAAGTAATTCCTCTGCAATCAAACGCTCAATAAGAAGGGCTATAAGATCCAGCCCACACTTATTCAAAATGCTATTCCAAGTAGCATAGAATTTCTTATCGTCAACAAACATGTGCGGAGGTTTTAAAACACGGAGACCCCTGGGGATCATTTTTTGCTTCAAATATTGGGTCATTGTAGCAGCATGCATCTCTACTCTAATGTGCCATCTGCAGGGTGAACATTTAATGTGTCCTTGTCATTTATTATACGTGGGTATGACCACGCGGTCTATCCGTAAGCGTTTACAGGAGCATCGCTCCCATCTTAATACACATACAGTAACTGCTCCTATTGTTCAACACTGCTTATCAGCCTCCCACAGCTTTGAACAACTTAGCTGGACGATTGTGGACAAGGTTCCTCCACTTCCTAGAGGGGGGGATCGTCGGGCTGTTTTGCACCATCATGAGCAACGGTGGATATTCAAGCTTAATACAGTTGCTCCATTTGGTTTGAATGCGGAGATTGAATGGTGGAAGATTCGATGAACTTCAAATTTGACGTTCAAATACGTCATCAGTAGGTTCCATTGTGGTGCTGAGGTCATCTTGCATTGGCACGGAACAGGAAGTTGGCTGGGTTTGCTTGATAAAGAGCCAGAGTTATGGCGGGCTTGAAACACAACGGTTTGTGTCTTTGTGTCGCAACATAACCCAACCATTGTCTGACTGCTATGGAAGTCTCTTGGCTGGCTTGTTAGTGAAGTTTTGGGTTACTGTCTGAAGTTTGGATTGAGTTCGAAACACCTCTTTTGGGGCATTTATGAAGATCCATTGAATTTGGACCACCATTCTCCAGACACGAAGGACAGAGAGTTTGGAGTACTCCATTTTATCTCACTATTCAGCTAAGTGCCATTACTTCCACATATATTCAGTTTGCTGGTGACAGAATTGTTCTGTTAAAAACATTTTGATGCAGGTTAGCATCTTTATTATGCACGGGCTGGTCCTTTTGGGCTTGTTGTAGCCCTTAGCATATTTAGGTTGTGTGGAACTAAGGTTATACTGACCTTTTTAAAAAATAAGTTGAATAAAAGGAGGGCCTGTTTAATGAGAGTGTTTGTACACCCTCGCAACAGGCGATCCGACAAAAATTTGAGTTTTGGTAACTTCTTCTGTTACACACAAGTGTTGATGATTCTTATGGGACAGTGAATGATCTTTAGGGTATAGCTATATTTATGTTCATTTCACAGAGGTTTATAGTTTATTGTTACTTCCAGTGTATGCAAAGCTCTCTCATGCATATTCATCGTGGTTATCCTGGAAACCAGACTGGCTAAGGAGTACTCCAGGTGCGACTTGAAAATTACCAATCTGGAGTGAAGATATTAACTCTACCCCCTCTTCCCCCTTAAGAGCCAAAAACAGGTATGACTTTGAAAGAGAGTCAAAATATGCAAATTAACCTGGTCATTGAGTGACATGCATAATTAAGTATTGTACAAAGAGAAACATATTAAGGAAATAGTCCTGAAAAGTATTTCTGTGAGCAATGCAAAGGGATATCTTTTAGATAATAAATAAAGGTATTGGGAAGGCATGTGACTGGGTAGTGATGGAGGGGTTTGTGCCTGCACCAACTTTCCTTTTTCCTTTCCATGAAGACTTTGAGGTATGTTTACTCCAGGCATTAATGGCAATGATAAGGGGTGTTACATGAGCAAAAAGCTCTGGGTGGGTAGGAAGCATTCTGGTGTTAAGGGCGCAATGGACCATTTAATGGGTGTTAACAGGACATTAGGCGTTAAGTTGGCAAGCATTCACCTTAAAGCCCGAAAATGGCTGTTACATTATTGCTGGATAAGGGAGATCCAGCAAAAGCCAATGTAAAGATGCTGAATGGAAGGACAATTCAGAGCTGAAGGGCTGGACAAATCTGCGGGCATCCGACGTGCCAGCCAGTGTGATGAGCATGTGGAAGTCAGCTGTACCTATGCACTGGGGGGTGCCCACATAAAATGCCATAATGTCAGTGTGTGGCATAGGATGGGGAAGACATGTCCCCCAGCGGAGTCAGAAGTGGCATGATGTATGCAGCGAAAGGAGGACGGAGCAGAAGTGGTGACGTGAAGATCAGACACAGGAGAGGCATGAGTGAAGCATCCAAATGAGGAAAAGAGTACCTGTGTAGGCCATGGCATAGTAGATTGCATTAGAAACATGATTGCATAGAGCCATCAGAAGCTGATGGATTGTCTGCAGGAAGGATGGTGGCAGAAGAGAGTGTGGCATGGGCTGGACAGCACCGATGTGCCAGAGGTGCCATCTCTAATGCATTTGTACTGTGTGGGAAAAACATGTGTCAGTGCCATGTGTAAGGCCTGATACAAGACATATGGGTCTCATACCTGTCCCAGCCACTCAATCACCAAACAACAACCCAGACAAAAGTGCATACGAGAACTGGACAGGAGTTGCTCAAACTGGGCAAAAGGGCACGTATGGACATGATTTGAGACCTGCAGCATGTGTCTGTATGTAATGCAGAGATGTGATGGATCTAAAGCTATACAGTCACAGTCATGATGTCATACCCGACTCATGCTGCACAAGTAGGTTACAGCTGTATGAATGTAGCTACCTGTTAGTATACTGTTGCATCAGTGCAGTCACATCGGGTTACATTATACCAAAAATGTGGTAATGTCTGATGAAAAACAGGGACTGTAAGAACCTGCAGTCAGCTGAGAGAATGGAGGGTTAGGTGACCTGCTCAAGGTCATAAGGAGGTGTGGGTAATCCATGAAGTTTGTGGCATACATAAAACACCACAGCAAAACGTTCCACATTGTCACAAAAGGATTACTTGTGGCTTCAAACCCTGGGTCCAAGCCAGTGCCATGACCATTATGCCACACCTCCAAGCAGTTGCCAGACATCTGCAGGGTGAACATATTTGATCCCTGCAATGGGCTGCAGCAGAGCCAATAAAGTTATGCTCACAGAAGGGTATGATGTGGAATAGTCTGTTTGCTGACCCAAATTGTGGCCAGAGCCCTAAGGATGTGTGTCTACCAGTCACAGCAGAGTCCAGACTGTTACAGGCATGAAAATGAACTGAGTAACATACAGCTAAAAAAGAAAAAGACAAAGTAGGAATCAAATCCCTGTCTCTGGTTGCTAGACATTGCACTAACCAGTAGGCTATACCTCCATACCATTCTACATAGTAATGGCTGGATTCAGACTGCAGGTATCCACCTAAAATGTCTGATGTGTGTGCCTAAATAGGTGAGCCCCCCAGTACCCATGATGCACTGCACATACAGAAGACCAGTCTGTAGATGATCACCAAATGGAGAATGTACTGATCCATCAGCTCAGCTCAGCCAAATGCACTGACAGTGTGTGATACAAGCACAGAACAGCTACAAACCGTGCTACTGAGCAGTTTCAGCAGTCACCCTGAGGGTGAGGATAGGCGCCCAGGATCTCGTTCCCAAAACTTGCACTACTAGCAGTTGTTTCTGCTGGCTGTAGATCTGTATCATGGTGTGATAGTTATTGTTTGTAACGTGTTATGCTGTTTGCCTTGTTTTCCACCCAATTGCAGCATGCTTTAAGTGTCTATTACATCTGAATTTTGTTCCTGTTGGATAGGGATTCTCTTAGAACAGTGCATTTCAGTGCCCAATGTTGCAGCAGCTAATGTCATGGGCAGAGGCACACATTAACAGATATGCTGCTACTGTCCCCCAAACATGATATGTCTTAGGCTTAGGGGGTGTCAGGCAGCCACGGCTGTGGGATTTCCCTGGGGGGGGGGGCTGCATTTTTCAGCTCCCTGAAGCACTACAGTTGCTGGCGCTATGGTCCTCTTCCTCTGGAGCTGGCTTCAGTGGCAGCAGGGGGGGGGGGGGGCTGGGGTCCCTGCCTAGGGTGCCAGGAAACCTTGGCCCGCCCCATATAGCGCATCACTTTTCCTCAGCAGCAGCATGCCTGTGTGACGCCAATGTCGATGTGGAATCATGATGGACATTAACAGATGTGCCACCTGGGCAGCTGCCTGGTCTATCTTGCGTCCCAGCAACCCCCATTGCCTGAGCAACGTGCTGCCTCCTTTGCCCCATTTGCACCATCAACATGGTACCCTTTCATACTTGGGCACTGTGTTGTTGCTGCTAATGGAGTACTACTATTACTATCTTGGGCTTCCCTGTCTGTGCATCACATTGCAGATGTTTAAATAAGTTCTCTCCCCTCAAAATACACCCTTTCCACTAGGTTTTACTTGACATTAGGGTTCCCAGCATTAAAGGGCTTTAACACACATTAGTGCAACAGAAATTAAGAGAACACCCTCTCTCCACCCCATTAATGCCCATTCTCCACCTACTGCACCTTTAACACCCGTTAATGAAGGTTTTTCACAGCATTAAAGGTACAAGGGTGCTGATAACAGGTGTTTACAACACACATGATCCCTTAACGTCCTTTAGTAAGCATACCCCTTTGATCCCCCCCCCCAAGCCTTCTAAAATAAAGCAACACAGACTTATTTCCTCTCTTCAGCTGCTAGTAGGATGATCTTCACCAACTGCTCATACCTCCTTTTTTATTTGTGGCTGCCAGTCTTCCTGGGCCACTTCCTTTCCACAGGTACATGACCCTCTACCAGGTACATGACCCTCCTTCTTTTATCACAGTATTTCTAGACCACTTTCCTTTAAAAATGTCCCAAGGTAGTTTATAATACATAGCACAAAATTATACAAAACGCTCAATGACATATCCTAATTTGCAAAATGACCCCATTCCCTGCTTTCACTAGAGAATGCAAAAGGCTGCATCACAATACCTAAAATTAAAAGCATTTTCCTCCCAAACAATGAAAACAGCATCCCCAAAGCATTCACTATCTAGTCAAAACTATAGCAAAGAAATCCCCAAAAGGGTGATTCCCTTTTAGCTTGCTACTTTATTAGTGACCCACCCTCTCAACGGGCTATGGGGTATGTTTACTAAAACCCTGGTAGAGTGCGGGCCGCGGTAGAGTGCGGATGCCATATAAGGAGTGGGCGTTCCGTCCTGAAAAAGAAAAGCCGGAATTTAAATATGCGCTAAGGTGCGCGGCGCCCTTGTGCGCCCCGCACCTTAGCACATCAGATGGCTGCGCTGGAGGCATATGTGGTACGCTGATGGGCAAGCAGAAGAGCAGAGCACAGCACAATTGTTAAGGCACCTACCAATGATGCAGGGATCAGGGATACGATCCCCACAGAGCCCAATAAAGACAGCTGGCTGAGGCGTTAATTTAGGAGGCATTGAAATAATGGGCGGCAGGCTAATGCTTTTGGCAGCATATTAATACTGGGCGTCATAAGGCGGCACGCTGATGTTTTTGGCGGCATATTAATACTGGGCGGCATAAGGCGGCGCGCTGATGTGCAATCACAAGAACAGAACCACAGCACAATGGTTAAGACACTAACCAATGGTGCAGGGATCAGGGGTTCAATCCCCCAAAGTGCCCAATGAACAAGGCTGGCTGAGGCATAACATATTATGGGGAAGATTGCTTTAGGAGGCATTTTAGTCATATTTTAATTACCACTACTAGCAAACGCACTCCCAAAGCGTGTTAACATCAGGTGCCCTATAAGGCACATTTTAAAGTGCACTGTCAGCCAAGGCACCCTAGAATGTTGCTTATAGGGCGCTCTAGAGGGTGCCGTATGAGGTACCGCAAGGTCAGTGTACTGTTTTTTATGGCAGCACTGTGCAGTTTAAGGAATGAAAAGCATACGTAGGTGCGCTGACAGGCAAGGAGGAGCAGAAGTGGAGCACAATGGTTAAGGCACTGACTGCTGATACAGGGGTCATGAGTTTGCTCCCCAGTGTGCCTAATACGTAAGGCTGGCTGTGGCATCAGCTTTGCATTGTACATATTTTGTCCTGCAGCACTTTATATTTATGTTATTATTTGCTGCCAGCAAACACGGCCTCACGTGCCATAATTGAAGGTGCCGTATATGGCACCCTATAAGGCACTCCATAGGGCACATTAGAAATTGCACTGTCCGCCACAGCACCCTAAAATGTCCCCTATAGGGCACCCTATAGGTTGCGTCACAGGAGAATGTATAGTGCACCTTATATGGATGGGCACCATAAGGTGCCCTATAGGGCACCTTGTAAAGCACCCTCAGAGGCACGTTATGTGGGTGAGGGTGTTTTTGCTGGCAACAAAATATGTACATTAAAAAAAGATAATGTGTTGGACAACCTATCAAATAACCCCACTGTGGGTTTGAACCCATGACCTCTGACTTCAGAGGCAGTGCAGTAACCATTGGGCTACAGCTGCTAGCAAGCCCCTGGCTGGCTGCAGAGAGCATGCATGTCACCACACAGACAGTCTGCTGTGGTCACCAGGATAGGGTTAGCCTACCCATACCCATGATGCACTGCACATGCAAATCAGCTGTCCACAGATTAACACAAGATGGGCAATGCACCCCACAGCACCTCAGCCCGGTAGAGGGAAGTGACCATGTGAACCCACACACCACCTCGGCCTGGTAAGGGGTACTGACCGTGTGTTTTACTGGCACAGAGTAGCTACACACCGTCACATTGTGCGGGTACTGTGCTCACCCTGAGGGTGCAATGAGGTGCCCAGGACCAGGTCCACAACACCTTCCATGGCTGAAAGAGGCCATGCCGGAGGTCCAAAGCAGTGTTAATGTGTGAGATAGGTAGTTTCTGCACAAACACCTTGGATATCTCTGTCTGCTTCAGTCAGGCGCAGCCCCCACGGACCCCCAGGTGGGCCATGCACCACCACCACCACACCACACCCCCCCCCCCCCCAGCCAAGGGCAGCAAACAGGGCCTCCCATCAATAGATCCACATTCTACCTCTCTCCAAAGGTGGCAGTAGAGGGGACATCAACCTGGGTCCTGCTGAGGAACAGACACCACACAGGGCAGTCAATGTAGCTCTATACACATCCATACCACAATAGCAGACAGACATTAGGCCTGAATATGGTGAGCTGCACCCCACCACTATCTGATATTCTCCTGCAGCAAGTCATCAGCCACTGCACCCCACAAGCTGCTCCATCAAGACAAATACCAGCTGCAAACAGTGTACTAGTTAGTCCACAGTGCATGTTCCCAGTGGAGATGCATGCACCCACAACTGGGATGTCAGCATACACAGCAAGCAGTTACATCAGTGACTGGGCCCCAAAAGGAAACCCATATCTATCACATGAGAGAAATACTATATAGCACTATGGGGGTGCCTAGCCATGCTGTGGTCACTGCACAGTCAGGGTGAGAGTGATCTCTCAGCAGGACATACTGAGGTCACCCTGTCTGTGTAGGTGGTGGACGGGCACTAATATGTCCCAGTCAGTGCCCTATGCCCTGTGCAGATGCACCCTGGCCAGGCCACCCTGTCCGGCCTATACCCATGGTACCTTGCTCCTCATTATGCACATTGGCAGCCCAATACTGGCAACATTGCTGGCAGTGTGGGCTGTGGAAGGTGTTTGCAGCCACCACACACTGGATAGGCAGACAGCCACCCCCACACCTATGCCAGCATTGTGCTACTATAGAAGAGTCCAGCAGCCATACCCACCACACCAGTCCTGGGCACAGTACAGGCATGGATATGGTACGCACTACTGTTGGGGGTCACTCCCCAGGGTGGTAAACACTGTCAGAGACCAGACCTGCAGCGCACACCGCAGACATCACAATGATTGTTGTGGTGGAGATCAATGAGCAACATGTGCTTAACGTAGGAATTGATATCTGCCAGTTATCATGGGCAACGTTTGATAGCTGTGTACCATATACCCAGGTGTAGGGTGGCAGTGCTAAGGTATGCAACTGCTAGTATTGGGGGATACAGGCAGGGCCCAATGTCCTGCCTCTCTAGGAGGCATTGGCCAATGGGGCCTGGGGGGGTGGGGTCTGGCTCTGTTGGCTGCTGCTTTACGGCAGAGTGTCCCAACTCCAGTCCTGGTGTTCCAACCACTGTTCGGGTTTTCATGCTGTCCCTCAGAAATATGCATGAGCTACATCAGTATACCATGGGGGTGGTGCATAGATATGCAGCACATGCATCTTTAGCAGAGGCAGCATGGATCCTGAATGGTGTGGGGCCCTCCAGGACTGCATTTGGGAGACTCTGCTCTGGGTAATGCGGCTGTTTATGGTGTCTGTGTTTGATGTGGTAAAATATAGGCGTGTGAACCATGCGTATGTTCTCAGCAATAAAGGTTTCTCTTACTATCACGGTTTAGTTGTAGGAAAAATATGTGGACTGGATTGGCAGTAGCCCCAGCTGGGTTTTGAACTTGTGACCTTCTGTTCCTGCACACGCTGTCTGTGTGCACTGCACCACCATGTTGCCACAGATATGTTGTGTTCCCTGGGGAGTCCATGACTGTACATCCGACAGAGCCTGTCTGTTATGGTGGACAGTGCCAGCCTGCACAGGCCTAGGCCACTGTCTGCTGTGGTTTGCAGCCACTGCCCCCTCCACCACCTGTACCCGTCCGCCAACATACAGACATGTCCCTATCTGGAAAAAAAATATGACCTGATTGAGTTGTTGCACTCCAGGACTGAATCTGGGGGACTCGGCTGTCGGTAATGCCCATTGTTATGGTTTGTGTGTGGTGTAGGGTAAAATATAGGTGTTGGAACCATGCTTATGTTCTCTGCCATACAGGGGTGTCTGTACTATCACTGTTTAGTGGTGGGTAAAACTATGGGGACTGGGTTGGCAGGAGCTCCAGCTGGGGTTTGAACCTGTGACCCTCTGGTCCTACAGGCACTGGCTGTGTCTGCTGCACCACACTGTGGCCACAGAGACAGTGCAGTCTCTGGAGATAGGAAACCTGGCCGCACGAGTCAGACACCCTGCTCTGCACAATTTTACTGTGGGCTCGTTTACCTTGTATGGGGACAGGGGTGCAATTAAACCTTAAAAATGACCTCCAAGGGGGGACCACGTGATGTGGTGAGCTTGGACGGACGTGTCTGGTCTGAGCTCTGGGCCCCCTGCCCCTTACACCGGGGAAATCCACCGTAAAAACTGACCATTGCCGCCCCTGAGTGAGGGGTGACGTGCACACTCCCGGACGACGGATCTTGCCTCGATACCGCCATGGCATCCGCAGTCAAACTCGGTCGCAGAGAAAAGGATCGTGGCGCCAGGGCACCCAAGATGGTGGACTCTCCCCCGAAAAGGACCGGGTCCCCTCCACCTGCGGCCTTGACAGTGGAGGCGGTGACCACGGCGTTGTCCGGCCAATTCGATGCCCTACACGCAAAAATGGATGCGATCCATAACATCTTGGGAGGACTGGGGTCCCGCGTGCAGGAGGCTGAGACCCGTATCACAAAGACTGAGGATGACCTGGCATTGCTCCGGCAGGAACTACAGACGGTGAAAAAATTAGCCGTGGACCAGGCATCCAAGTTGGACGAGTTGGAAAATAGATCCCGGCGAAACAATTTAAGATTTTTAGGGGTCGCTGATACAATCCCAGACAAAGATCTACCGAGGTTTGTGGAGGATCTGGCAACCTCGCTATGCTCGAATACCGGAGCACAGGGTCCGATAACTGTGGAGCGTGCTCACAGGATCGGGCCCAAGCAGTCAGCGACAGATCGCCGCCCTCGAGTGGTCTTGGCACGCTTTCTCAGCTTCCCGCAAAAGGAAGAGCTGCTCAAAACTGTGCGACAAAAGGGCGCGGTGGAGTGGGACAACATGCGCATCAGAGTCACCCAAGATTACTCAGCCGCGCTGAGTCAGCGCCGGAAAGCCTACGCCTCCCCCTGCCAGAAACTACTTACTGCCAACATTCGATTCCAGGTCCAATACCCGGCACGCCTGGTGATTTGGCACGAGGGGACCCGCCGAAGCTTTGGAACAGCGGACGAAGCTGCGGCATATGTTGACCGGCTTACATCACCAGTGACGGACCGGACTGGCTTGCCCAACGAGTGAGGCCGGTGAGGCCGGCTGCCGGCGATCTATCCCACGAATCTCTCCCTTCCACAGGCAGCGGATTTGAGGCGAGAGGCATAGGACAGTGTTTTGTACTGCAGAGCTCAGACAACTGTGTTACCATCTGCATGCTAAAAGTTACATTGTTTGTATCCTTCCTGAGGTAACAGTTACTGTATATATATGCTGCTTTGTGTCCGATTGGTAGGAGGTTTACTTGGGCCCTTGAAACCTTTAAATTGCTGGGTTGGGTGGGACATTCGCCACCGGAGGGGGGTCTCCGAGGGAGTCTTTACCTAAGGGGTATAGGGGAGTAGGGCGGATACCGTGCCTATAAGGGCCGCTGCTATCACCCCCTTCCTGTGATGATCGGGGCCCCCCTGGCTCGTGCGGATTGAGCCTTCTTCCTCAATGGGTAGGGGGGGAGATCGCTGGCCCCGGGGCCGCTTCCTTGACTTCCCACCTAGGGCCCCGGCGAGAAGGCCCTGACTAGGCCCCGTCGTGAGAGGCATGGGGGGGGGGAGCGTTCCACATCGGGCATGGTGGATTGATCGTGGCAATGGCTGGGACCTGCCTTCACGGACTGGGTGGAGGAGGGTCCTAGCTCTAGAGGTAACCTGGGATCCCTGGCTAGTTCGCCATGGGCTGTGGAGCGAAGCCCCCCTCTTGTATGTTCCTAAAGTTGCAGGGGGGTATATAGCGTTCAGATCTGGGAGGTTTTTCTATCTTGCTCCCCCCTCCTTGTTTGTTTTCCTTCTTTAAAGGGTGGTTGATCATGGTATTGTTGGGGTGCTAGGGGAGAGTGCAGCGCGGCTGGGGTTGGGTGGCCAATGCCGAGGTGGGGAGTGGGTTCCTTCGCTGGGGTAGGCAATTGGGGAGTGTTTAGTGTATAGCTGGGAGGGGGGCCCTGTTCACATCCTAGGATCTCTTATGGGTTGGGAGAGGAAGATGTTGGGTTGGGGGAAGGAGGGGAGGGGGCGGGGATTGGAGGGAGCGGGGAGGAAAGGGGGGGTAAGGAAAAGAGGAGGGGGGTTTGGCACATAAGGTCTACCAGAAGCATCCTCCTACTCAGGAGAGGATCTCAGGCTGGGGAGGTTCGTCTCTATTATACTAACGGGTTAATGATTTACTTGCTGCGGGTCTACTATCCAGCCTGAGAATAATCTCCTGGAATGTCTGCGGGATAGGCAACCCTATTAAACGGTCCAAAGTATTACAAGTCCTTGCACGATTGAAATGTGATGTCGCCATGTTGCAGGAGACCCACCAGACAGCCGACGAGCATGTAAAATTACAAAGGGCCTGGGTGGGGCAAAGTAGAGGAGCCCCGGCCAAAGGCAGAAAGGGTGGAGTGGTCACGCTAATCAGTAAATCAACCCGCTTTGACCAACTTCAAGAAATCGCAGACCCTGATGGCCGTTACTTGTTACTCTATGGCCACTTGGATGGTAAGCCAGTGGTTTTAGGGAACCTTTATGGCCCTAATGTGTTGGATCGCGCATTCTATGCTCGCTTGGCGTCCCAGGTGGAACAATTACCGGATGTCCCTCTGATAATGGCTGGGGACCTGAATGGGGTCCTGGATATAGACATGGATACTGCCGCCGGGGGTGGTGAGCGGGGGCGGGCCCCTACTTCGATGGCCCTTCGGGAGTTTTGCCGGCGTTTAGGTGTCGTGGATCCATGGCGTTTGTTACACCCCCTTGAGAGGGATTTTACTCATCAATCGAGGGCTCATGGGACTCATGCCCGCATAGATTATATACTGGTCTCGGAAAGGACTTTTTCACAGGTGGATGAAGCGCAGATAGGCCCCACTGCAGTGTCAGATCATGCCCCGCTTTGGGTAGACTTAGCGTGGGGGGTAGTAGCGGATACATCACGTATCTGGCGGTTCCCCACCGGCCTGGACCGCGATCCGGAATTTCAAGCTCATCTGCGGGGCTGCTGGGATGACTTTATGCACCACCATGCGGTTCATGCTGCTGACCCAGAACTGTTATGGGAGACCGCCAAGGTGGTTCTTCGGGGCAACATCATTGAATATGTGGTGCGTAAACGCCGGCGTTTAGCACGGCAAATAGTGTCTCTGGAAAAGCAGGTGGTCAGAGCACGCCGTCGCTGTGCCGGTGATCCCTCGGTGGGAAACCGTAAACGCTTTTGGGAATTGCAAACATCACTGAATGAGCTTATACATCAGCGGACGAAAAAATCCCACTTTTACTATCGCTATTGTTTGTATCACTTTGGAGATAAACCCGGCCGTCTCTTAGCTCGCTGCCTTCGAGGCAGTCGGGGTGTCCGATCCGTAGCTGCCTTGCGAGATGAGGCTGGTCATCTGCACCGGGACAATCGGGCGATTGTGGGGCACTTCCGTTCCTTTTTCCAAGGGCTCTACGCACGGCGAGAGGGGTGTATGTCCACGATGCAGGACTATTTGCGAAAGTTGTCATTACCGAAGCTGACCCCCACACAACGAGCCGTTTTGGATGCCCCGATCACTGCGGAGGACGTGTGTGCAGTCATTCAAAGCGCACAGTGTTATAAGGCACCCGGGCCCGATGGTTTTGGGGCCGAGTTTTACAAGGTGCTCCGGGATATGGTCTCGCCGGTTCTTGTGGGCCTGTACAGTCGCAGGGCGCAAACTGGACGTTATACCTGGGGATCTAATCTCGCGCATATTACCCTCATACCTAAACCCGGGAAGGACCCTACCCGGGCGGCTTCCTATCGCCCTATTTCACTATTGAATTTTGATATGAAAATTTTGGCGAAAATATTGGCGAATAGACTGGCTTCGGTGCTGGGTGAGTTGATACATGAGTCCCAAGTGGGGTTTGTTAAAGGGCGTTATGCGGTCCGTAATTTACGGAAGATTTTGGCATCCTTGGAGTGGGTGAGGGACCGGGATTTACCATCTTTACTGATCAGCTTTGATGCAGAGAAAGCCTTTGATCAGGTGCACTGGGACTACTTGAAAGATCTGTTGCCGTATTATGGACTGGGGGATACATTTTGTAGCTATGTGACCTTGCTATATGCTGACCCGATGGCGTGCATCCTTTGCAATGGTTTGCTTTCTGATCCTTTTCGCATAGAGAGGGGCACCCGTCAGGGATGCCCGCTGTCCCCTTTACTCTTTGTTCTCTCATTGGATCCCTTGATACGGACTGTAGAGGAATCCGCCTCTATTCCAGGGGTCCGGATTGGAACAGTGGGGTTTAAAGTGGCCGCCTTTGCGGACGATGTACTGGTTCACCTCACATCGCCCCAACGTTCGCTGTCACGTCTGTTAGAAGCCTTTTCCCAATATGGGAGCTTTGCCGGTCTATGCATTAATACAGAGAAATCGGAGGCCTTGGACGTGGGGGGTGCGTTGCGAGCTCAATGGCCGGGCCTGTTCCCTCTTCGATGGGCCGATGAGGCCTTTGCTTACCTCGGTATAGTGCTGACGAGGCGGCCGGAGTCGTTGTATAAAATAAATTTTGATCGAGTGTTTCTTCAACTTCAGACACAGTTGCGGGCCTGGACGCCGCTACCTTTGTCTCTGCTTGGTCGGGTGGCGGCCTTGCAAATGGTCATTCTCCCTCGAGTCCTTTACTGGCTTCAAACTCTTCCAGTGTGGTTGTTGCGCCGTGATGTGCTCCGTATGGAGCGTGAAATTCGGCGGTTCCTGTGGAAAGGAGCCCGAGCGCGCATACCGTTATCCCGGCTGCGGGGGGGTTGGCGTAAGGGAGGGGTGGGAATTCCGGATTTTCGGAAATATGCGCTGGCATGCCAAGCGCGACACTTGAGTGATTGGTTAGGGGACACTTCGGTGTACACCCCTAGGGAGTTAGAGCAAGCCCTTCTGGCACCGTCGGCCCTGGAAGCGGCACTACAACTCCCAGGGGCACAGTTGCCGGTTCGGCTGACCAATAGTGTTCTACTGCAGGCGATGCGGCGCACTTGGCAGCAGCTTAATAAACTCTGGAACAGCAACCCCATGGTATCATCGTGGTTGCCTATACAGGGTAACGTTCAGTTTTCCCCTGGCTCCAACTCGCCTGTTTTTCGGCACTGGGAAAGAGCCGGGATCACACGCCTGGGGAATGTGGTCGATGCGACCGGGAAATGTAAGCCGTTGATGGAACTGACCGCGGAATATGATTTGAGCCACCCGGCTTCTAGCTTTGCTCACGCCCAACTGTCCCACTATGTGAGCTCGTTGCCCCAAGCAGAACTCCAATTGGAACGCTCCGCTCAAATCCTGGAGTTTTTGAGCTTGGGGCGGAAGACCCTCCCACCATTGCCGCGCTGAAAAAGCGCTTCGATTGCCTTGAACGCTCCACGGATTTCTCAGCAGTGGAGTCGGCGTGGGCACGGGACTTGGGCCGAGCGGTCGACCCGGGCTCTGTATTGGCAGCCCTATCACAGATTCGACGATTAGTGGAAGGGACCAGATGGCGTGAGGTGCAATATAAGTCCATCCTTCGAGCTCACTTTTCCCCAAGGAGAGCGTTTCGGAGCCACCTTGCTGAGTCGGGCGGCTGCCCTAAATGCTCATGCCCCCTAGCGGACTTAGGTCATATGTGGTGGGCCTGCCCCAGGATACAGTCCTACTGGAAGCGCATCAGCAGTTATCTAGGTGGGCTTTTACGACAGCGGGTCACTTGGACGGGGTTAAGCGTGGTGCTAGATTGCTTGGGACCACTCCACCCGAAGGGGCGTTGGGAACGCTTGCTGGTGCGTAAGGCTTGTCTGGTGGGGAAGGGACCTATCCTCCGTAGATGGCGAGAGGCATCAGCTCCCACATTTTGTGAATGGCGCAATTGCTTTCATCAGCTTATGCTTTTTGAGAGACGCCGAGCACTAGGGTCCCCCAAACACTGGGCCTCCTTTTTATTGATCTGGATGCCTTACGTCCAGGCCTTGGGTCCTGTCGCCCGCAGCGAGGTGCTTAAAATTGGATAGAGATGCTTCTGGGTTAGTAGTTGTGCGAGGTACTGGTTGGGGGGTGGGGGGGGGAGGAAGGGGGGGGAGGGGGATAAATGGGGGTAGTCTGCACAGTATTGCTTTGCCTGAGTGCGACTCCTGGCCTCCGGCGGTGGATCAGACACAACCACACCCGGAGGGGTCTTGTAATGATTACCAAATATCAAAAATTTTATGCTGCAGTTTTGTGAACCTGTTGGTTATCTTGTATCGTCGTTTTACTCAATAAACAGATTATACAAAAAAAAAATGACCTCCAAAAAAAGGGGAAAAAACCAAAACCAAGCTGGGCAACAGTGATATCAATGGGCAACATGAAAAACACTCCCAGGAAAGCTCCATTAAAATGCAGTGATTTTTGAACGAGTCTACGGAGCGTAGACCCTTCCAAAAATAATTTCTTTTTTTTGGAGCTTTCCTGGGAGTGTTTTTTATGGTTGCCCATTAATATCACTGTTGCCCAGCTGGATTATAATTTATATGAAATTTGCTGTGGTCATTTTAAAGCTTTATTTGCTGTTTTGTTCTGTGCA
Organism: Ichthyophis bannanicus; assembly: GCA_033557465.1. NCBI lineage: Eukaryota > Metazoa > Chordata > Amphibia > Gymnophiona > Ichthyophiidae > Ichthyophis > Ichthyophis bannanicus. The sequence goes on along the minus strand of CM066034.1, from coordinate 842,783,382 downwards.
CATGTATCACACTGCTCACGTTTTTCAGGTTTCCCCGGTTTTGCTGTACATTGCTGACGTAAATGGTTTCTCTTCCCTTTAAATCGGCTCTAACGCGAGGGTTTCACTCGCGGTATTTTTAATGCCGAATTAAGCCCCGCTCCTGTGCGGGGAGCCTCTCCCCTCCCACTCTCCACCCATTGACCCCGTCCCCCCGCCCCTCGGGAGCCTTCCTCCGCCCTCCGTAAGCGTTTCCCCACCTCTATCGCACATCAGCGCCCCGCACATGTGCGCCGGCCCGTTAATGTGACGCGCACGCGTGCGCGGCGCTTAAGAGCACTTAAGTGCATCATTAGCGTCCACTCTTGTGCGCCGCGCACGTGTGCGCGGTTTAGTAAACATAGCCCTATGACTATATCTTGAGGATTGATGATGTTATTGGTGGGGGAGACAAAGACACCAATTCATGCAATTGATCTGGACAGGTCATATGACAGAGACTGTGGAATGTCCCTTGTCAGCTCCTGAAGCAAATCATCTTTCTGACTCGGCTTCCTTTTCTTTTCCCTACCCCCTTTCCCCTTATCTCCTCCCCACAGCAGGCCTTGACTATTTGGTGGACTTCAGTGATGTCCTTCTAGCCACCATGGGCCTTTTCCTTTTCTTTGGGAGCTGGAAGGTTGAGCTCCACTAGAAGCCCCTTCCTTGCACTTCAAGCATTTTAAAAATTCCTAACATATGAGATCAGCAATCAGGAAGTGCTGGCCTGTGAATTTTGGAGTTCCTCACAATGCTTGCCTCTAGGGTTGCCAACCGGCCAGTTTTCAGCCGGCCTGGCCGGTTTTTCCATGGCCAGGCCAGCTGCCGGCACAGATGTAAAACCGGCCATTGAAAAGCCGGTTTTTTGCTCTGGCCGCAAGATCGGGAGCGGCCAGAGCAAAAAAAAACCGGCTTTTGTGCCGAAGTCCGCGGCGCAAACGCGATTCCCCATAGCAGTGCAGCCGCTGCTTCTGCTTTGTACAGAGCAGCGGCTGCAATACACTTACATTGAAAACTAAAGATAAACTGTGTGAGGAGCCCTCCGGTCATCGCAGAGCACGAGGAAGTGATGTCATGGGGGCGGGCTCCTCACAGGTTGTCTTTCCTTTTCAAATTAACTTTAGCTGCAATAAAGTTAATTTGAAAAGGAAAGACAACCTGTGAGGAGCCCGCCCCCATGACATCACTTCCTCGGGCACTGCGATGACCGGAGGGCTCCTCACACAGTTTGTCTTTACTTTTCAAAGTAAGTGTATTGCAGTCGCTGCTCTGTACAAAGCAGAAGCAGCGGCTTGGGCAAGGGGGGGGGGGGTGTGAGTGAACCAGCAAGGTGGGGGGGGTGGTGGTGTGAGTGAACCAGCAAGGGGGGGGGGGGGTGGTGGTGTGATTGAACCAGCAGGGCAGGGAGGGGGGTGATGGTATGAGTGAACCAGCAAGGGGGGGAGGGGGTGGTGGTGTGAGTGAACCAGCAGGGGAGGGGGGGGGGGTTGGTGTGAGTGAACCAGCAGGGGAGGGGGCGTGAGTGAGTGACCCAGCAGGAGGGGTGAGTAAGTGACAGGTGGGTGGGTGAGTGAACCAGCAGGGGAGGGGGGTTGGTGTGAACCAGCAGGGGAGGGGGGTTGGTGTGAGTGAACCAGCAGGGGAGGGGGTGAGTGAGTGACAGGGGGGTGGGTGAGTGAACCAGCAGGGAGGGGAGGGGAGGGGTAGTGTGAGTGAACCAGCAGGGGAGGGGGGTGAGTGAGTGAACCAGCACTGAGGGGAGGGGGGTGAGTGAACCAGCACTGAGGGGGGTGTGATTGAATCCTCGGTAACTTTTGTGGGTGGGGCTGGGGGAGGGGCAGGGGTGGGGCTTGGGGCGGAGAATGGGTGGAGCATGGCGAGCCACAGGTGTCGGGTTTTTCTCGGTGAAAAAGTTGGCAACCCTACTTGCCTCTGAAGCCTTGAACTCAGCAAATTCATGAAAAGCAAATTTGCTGCAGTTCAAAATGGTCCCGGGTTTGGCGTGACCTCTGTTGATCTGAAACTTAGAACCAAATCTTATAATATCAGCTAAAAGTATTTATTTGATAGAATTCCAGGCAAACAAAAAATAATGCAAGCAGCCCACAGCACCTCAACTCAGAGAACACCACAAGCTGCCTGGACCATCTCTAAACACTGTCTCTTATACACTTGAAACAGAAAGGAATGTGCTAAGAAAGTAGCTCTTCAAAGCTTGACCGAAAACATAGTTTATTTTATCTCTGCCCATTTCCTGTATCCTCTGCCTATTTCCTGTATCCAGCTTCTTTTTCACAAATTGATAGTTCACATATTTTAACCTTTAGCTCTATACATACTTGTTTCCTTCATACATTTCAGAATTACCACAATTTATTCAGTGCATTCTTATTAACTCTTGGGGGTATGTTTACTAAACCACGGTAAAGTCACAGGCATTAATAGCAGCATTAAGGTGTCTGAAGCCATATAAGGCATTGAGCGGATAGGAGGCATCCTGGCATTAGGGTGTCTTGGGCCATTTAACGTGCGCTAACAGGAAAATGTGTGGTACGGTGACAAGCATGCACCTTAAGGCATGAAAATGGCTGTAACCCAAACGCTGAATAGAGCACCAAGGAAAGTCAATATAAAGGTGATGGAAGGAAGGACAGGTGGGAGCTGATGGACCTGCCATATCTGTGGGCACCCTACATGACAGCCAGGAAAACAGACAAGCATGTGGGAGACAGCTGTACTGATGCACAAGGTGGTGCCAATGTAAAGTGCTACAATGTCAGTATATGGAAGAGGATGGGGAAGACGTGTCCCCCAATGGAGCCAGAAGCAGCAGGATCTTTGCAGCGACAGGACAGGGTAGTAGTGGCGATGTGCAGATCAGACACAGGAGAGGCAAGCACAAAGAGCAAAATGCAGAAAAGAGTACCAGTGTAGATCATGGAGTAGCAGCCTGCACAGGAAGACATGACTGTACACAGCCGACAGAGGCAGATAGATGGGCTGAAGAATGGATGGCAGCTGAGGAAGAGGGTGGTATGGGCTGATTTGCAGAGCCCTGACTATTAAGGGCATGGAAATGATCTGAGTAGCACAGTCACAAAAAGAACAAGGAGGAATCAAATCCCTGCATGCTGCTTATGGAGACATTGCACTAACCAGTAGACTACCTCTCCACCCATCTCTGTACAGCAATGGCTGGATACAAAGAAACTGCAGACACTGCCTAAAATGTCTGCTATGTGTGCTGGCGTAGGGTGCTCCACCAGTACCCATGATGCAGTGCACATTTAGAATAGCAGTATATAGCTGATCACCAAATAGCGAATGCACTTATCCATCACCTCAGCTCAGTAAGATGCACTGACAGTGTGTGATACAAGCACAGAGCAGCTTCTCATCAGACAGACCTTGGAACATTTTGCATTATGCACGGCGCACTGGACCAGAGCATGGCTTTGGTCTGCTGCAGGCAGGTGTCGCAGCCCCCTCCACCAACACCGCCATACCATGTGCTGTCATTGTTGGTGGTGCACAGTACCAGGCCAGCCAACATGCAGGTTGATGGGTGCCTAGGGTGCAGGGCCCAGATTCAGGGGAGACAATGGCATACATGGACACCCACATATCCCCCCACAACCATCTGTTTCTGCAGGGACCCCATCGCTGCTTGCCACTGTTATGTCTCTTCAACTTGGGGAAAATATGGTTTGAGGGGTGTTATGATAGCGGTCTATAAAATATTGACTGGAATGGAATGGGTAAATGTAGAACAATTGTTTACACCATCAAAATGCTTTAGGACTAGAGGACATGCAATGAGGCTATGGTGTAACCCATTGAGGACTACTAGGAGAGAATGGTTTCTCAGTCAACGTGTATTAAAACTCTGGAATTCATTTCCAGAGGATGTAATAAAGGCTGTTAGTGTATCTATAGAGATGTAGCCCACAGGTTATTGCAATGACTGTGGAAGCAGAGGTCATGAGTTCAATCCCACAGTTGTATTATATAATAAGGCTGTCTGAGGGATTTCCTTTTAATTTAAATCAGTGCTGCCAGCAAAAACACCCTCACAGTGCCGTAACCCAAGGTGCCTCATAGGGCGCCCTATAAGGTGCCCCAGAGGGCACATTATAAAGTGCCCTATCTGCCAAGGCACCTTATAATGTGCCCTATAGGGCGCTTTATAGGGCACCCTATAGGGCGCCTAATGAGGCACCTTAAGGTTACGGCACTGTGAGGGTGGTTTTGCTGGCAGCACTGATGTAAATTAAAAGGAAACCCATCAGAGAGCCTTATTAAAGAACACCACTGCAGGATTGAACCCATGACCTCTGCTTCTACAGTCATTGCAGTAACCACTGGGCTACATCTCTATAGCTTTGCGTACAGCACTGGCTGGCTACAGAAAGACTGCAGATCACCGCACAAACTGTCTGCTGTGGTTACCAGGATAGGGTATACTCACCCGTACCCATGATGCATTGCACATGCAGATCAGCAGTTCACATCTGATCACAAGATGGGTTATGCGCCTCCACAGCACCTCGGCCTGGTAGGGGGAACTGACCGTGTGTGTTACTGGCACAGAGTAGCTACAGACCATGACATTGTGTGATTCCTGTGCTCACCCTGAGCTTGCCTGAGATAGGCTGTATGGTAGGTCCCCATCAGTGCCAGTGCATGACAGGTAGTCCTTGCAGACACATCTATAAATACACTTGTGTCTATCTGTATTTCCTGGTCATATCTAGCCCTTGTGGATTATGATGTGCCCCAAATAGTGCATAACCTGTGAGGTTGTCATGGTCACATGTTATAGGAGAAGGGTGTTGTGTGGACCTAAAAATGGATTATGTAGCACCACCCTACCCACTCTCCCTGGGTCAGGGTGAGGGATAGGATCTCCCATCAACAAATCCAGGCAGTAGAGGGGACTACCACCCCAGTCCTGTTGGGGAATAGGCATTCTCCAGGGCAGAGCTACTCAAATCAGGTCCTGGAGGTCCGCAACCCTGCAGGTTTTCGGGATATCCCTAATGAATATGTATGAGATACATATGCATTAGAGATAGCCTGATAGCCTGCCAACCTGACTGATTTGTGGTCCTCCAGTGCTGGATTGAGAGACCTTTGCCTTAGACCTCTGTCATTTAAGATTGCGAGTGGGCAACATTTTGGTGGTGGTGAGAATCGAGGAGGAATGTGACACATTCTATCTACCCTTTTGATGTCTAGGACATCTGTACCTTGCCCACTCACAATCTTAAATGACAGAGGTGTAAGGAAGGGGTCTCCAAATCCAACCCTGGAGGGCCACAAACCAGTCAGGTTGACAGGATATCTCTAATGCATATGCATCTCATGCATATTCATTAGGGATATCCCGAAAACCTGCAGGTTTGCGGACCTCCAGGACCGGATTTGAGTAGCTCTGCTCCAGGGCAGTCAATGCAGATCAGTATGTATTTCATAGGGCAGAGCTACTCAAATCTGGTCCTGGAGGTCTGCAATCCTGCAGGGTTTTGGGATATCCCTAATGAATATGCAAGAGATATATATGCATTAGAGATAGCCTGCCAACCTGACTGGTTTGTGGCCCTCCAGGGCTGGATTTGGAGACCCCTGCCTTACACCTCTGTCATTTAAGATTGTGAGTGAGCAAGGTGCAGATGTCCAAGACATCAAAAAGGTTAGATAGAATTTGTCACATTCCTCCTCGCTTCTCACCACCACCAAAATATTGTCTATTAGACAACTTTTTGGTGATGGTGAGAATCGAGGAGGAATGTGACACATTCTATCTAACCCTTTTGATGTCTAGGACATCTGTACCTTGCCCACTCACAATCTTAAATGACAGAGGTGTAAGGCAGGGGTCTCCAAAGCCAGCCCTGGAGGGCCACAAACCAGTCAGGTTGGCAGGATAACTCTAATACATATATATCTCATGCATATTCATTAGGGCTATCCCAAAAACCTGCAGGGTTGCAGACCTCCAGGACCAGATTTGAGCAGCTCTATCATAGGACAAGGGCAGACAGGCAGTAGGCCTGGAAAAGCTCAGCTGCTCCCCACCACAATCTGACATTCACCAGCAGAGAGCACATTCAGTCTCCACCCACTGCACCCTACAAGGTGTCCAAGCCATACCCATGCTAACTACAGACAGTCTGCTAGCTAGTACCTAGTGCATGTCCCTGGAGGAACCATGTGCCCCCCAAAAGTGGGATAGACGCACATACACCAAGCAGGTATATTAGTGATTGGGCCCCAAAAAAAGAGACTCATAGATATAACTTGAGAGAAACACCATCTAGCACTATTTGGGAACCTGACCAAAAATGACCATGCCATGGTCACTGCTCAGTTAGGGTGAGTGTGACCTCCCAGGATGACGTGCTGTGGCCACCCTATCCGTGGAGGTGATGGTCGGGCACTACAGTGTCCCAGCCATTGCCCTATGCCCTTTGCAGATGCATCCTGCCCAGACCACCTTGTCTGGGCCATACCCAAAATACCTTGCTCTCATTATGTACATTGGCAGGCTAACACTGGAAACAGTGCAAGCATTGAGGGCTCAGTATTGTGTAGGCAGCCACAAAACACTGGATAGACATACACACACTCCCACAGCTATTTCAGCATTGTGCAAAGATAGAGGTGGTTGGCAGCCCTGGCCGCCGCACCAGTCCTGAGCACAGTGCAGGCATTGCTAAGGTATGCAGGTGCTAGTATTGGTAGCTGCTGCTCTGCACAGGGCCCAACAGCCTGACTCTCCATGAGGCTTTGGATAGTGGAGCCTGTGGGTGTGGGTGTTTGTGCCCCTGTTGGCTGGTGCTCTAGGGAGTGCACATGTTTATGGTGTATGTGCGCTGTAGGGTAAAATATAGGGCCATTGTCTGCAGAGGCCACAGCTGGGACTTGAATCTGTGACTTTCTGCCCCTGAACACACTGGCTGTGTATACTGCACCAAATTGTTGCCACAGAGACAGGTCAGTCCCTGGGGATACCATTACTTTTCTTCAGGCAGCCCTTGTCTGTTGCACTGCATGCCGCCCACCTAAACAGGGCTTGGCCTTGGTCTGCTGTGGGCAGCTGCCACTGCCCCCTCCACCACCAGTATCCCTCCCCCACCAAGCTGACATGTCCTTATGCCTGTGGTGCTGGATACTGTCCCCTGGGACACTGTGGGACACAAACGCGTGGGCATGTTTGACCGTAGTCAGTTGCTGGCTTGCTGATTTGCAGTTTCTGCGTTCCTATGTGCCACCTAGGCATCTTCCTAGTCCACCCTGTGCCCCAGCTACCCCACTGCATGTCCCGCCTGCAGCCCCTTGTACCCCATTTGTAGCCTCACCGTAGTGCCTTTTCGTACTTGGGCACTATGCTGTTGCTGCACATGTATCACTACTATCACTTTTCATGGTTTCCCTGCCTTTGCTGTACATTGCTGACTAACCTGGTTTCTCTCTCCTGCAAATGTGCCTCTAGCGCGAGGTTTTCACTGGCGCTAATTTTCAGACCTTCATTTCACAGCGTTAGTGTGCATGGAGCCTCTTCCTGCCCACTCTCCTCCCATTTACCCCTTCTCTCTGCCCTCTGGGGAGCCTTATTCCACCCTTGACGCTACAGGAGATATGTTCGCGCGAAACCTTACGTTATCGCGCAGTAATGTTACTTTATCACACGAACGTTACGTATCGTGCACAAACTGCACCGTTGCAACATTATCGCTGTTTAGTAAACATACCCTTAAGACAAACATATACTGTCCAATATTTAAATCCGTGGTTGGCATTCAAAGTGAAACCTGATATTCTGCCAGAACCTGCCAGAATCTGGATATCTTCAAGAACTGAATATCCAGTGGTGCTTCTGACTGGTGCTGCTACCGGAGAGCAGTATATTTCAGCTGCTATCTGGATAGTAAAAACAAATACAAATTAGGACTACTTTTTTTGTGGCCTAACTTTAAGGAGTTTATTATGTACAGTAGTTGTTGTTATTGACTTGATGCTGACTCATAGCTACCCTGTGGATAGTTGTCCTAAACTGTGTTTGGTCTTCATTCAGATGCCTAACTTTTGATAGAGTGGTATCCATAGCTCTTGTCACGCTAATAGACAGTGGTGATGTTCGACTAGGTGAGGAAGTATAGTACGAGTTAATAAGAATGCACTAAATTAATTGTGGTAATTGTGGCATTACTGGTCTTTTTCTTTTGGTTTTACCTTCAAATTTGCCAGGCATGATGTTTTTTTCTAATGGTCTTTCTCTTTGCATGATGTGTCCAAGATATGAAAGTCAAAGTCATCTGAGCTTCTAAGGAAAGCTTAGGTTTGATCTCCTCCGGTACCAATTGATTTGTTCTTTGAACAGTCCATAGTATACAAAGTATTAGGCATTGATTGTCTTCCTGCCTTTCTCCTTCACTGTCCAACTTACGCATTGATATGACATTATTGAAAATACCATGGCTTGAACAAGTTGAATCGTTGTGTGCAGAGATACATCTCTGCCCTTGAAAATGTTATCCAGGTCCTTTATAGCCATTCTGCCAAGAGTAATGTGTCATCAGATTTCTTAACTAATTGTTGTTTCATTGATCATAGATCCAAGCAGGTTAAAGTTATCTACTATTTCTTTTTCTTCTCCACTGAGGATTTAATTACAGCAGTACAAAGCAGAGAGTACTGAGGATTGAAAGTAAACATTGCAAAACTCTGCAGCACGATGATATTCACTGACTAGTGGTAATGAAGCATTGTTATTTCTCTAGAAAGGAACCTTTTCAGAGAAGCTTCGATGTTTACAATATGAAATGGCAGTCATTGATTTAGGGGCACTGCCCACTGGTACTGTTTATCATCCTATATGGTGGGAGACATTGGTACATGTGAAAAGTTTCAAGAAAAATATAAGTTATCTGTATTAGAAGAGAAAGTGTATAATAATGATTTGTTTGCTTTTCTGATCTGTTTTTTAAAGGAAAACGTTTTCTGGTTGTAAAAGAATTGAACAGCCTAGCTTGGTAATTAATTGCTGTGTTTTCATAGGCTGATTTTTTTTTCTTTAGTAAGTCAGAGCTTAGAGTCGTATTTCACAAAACTTGCAAGTTGGTATTTGAAATGTCTTATTTATGTATTTATTTAGCCCACATTTTTCCAGATCAACGTGGTGTACAAGAAACAAATTATATAGGGTGCTTCTTTTGAAACAATACTACTATATATGGCATGCAATGGTGAATTAGGGGAGGGGGACTGGATGACTATATACAAATATACAGGAATTGAGGCTTTAGGGGGATTAAATAGGATGGGGGGGGGCACGTGGGCATGGGCATTAGGAAGGGGGCTACATTGGAGTGGAGGAGTAGCCTAATGGTTACAGCACTGACTTGGGAACCAGGAGGCCAGGGTTCAATTCCCAGTAGCACTCCTTGTGGCCTTGGGCAAGTCACTTAACCCTCCATTTCTCAGAAAAATCTAAGTTATCAATGTCCCTGTTTAATGTACATTGCCAAGTTTAAGTTAGAATGTAAACTGTTTTGATTGAAATGATAAAGCAGTATAAAAGCCTGTTAAATAAATAAATAAATAAATAAATATGGGGGGGGGGGGATTGAAGTGTTCAGAGAAGAGGTGTGCTTTCTAAACATGTTAAGGTCAGACATGATCCTTAGGGGGATTTGGTAGCTTGTTTCAGAGTGATGGTGCATAGAGCGGGAATGCACATTCACAGGCCTGTTGGTTGTGTTTGGTCTTGGCATGCGGAATGGTCAGAGTGTTCATTGTGGAGGTGCATCTGGTTCTGATTGGTGGTGGGGTTTCCAGAAGTGGGCAGAGGTGTGTGGGGGGGTCAGAGTGCATGGCTTTGTGGGTTAGGATGAGGGTTTGTATGTTATGCAGCTTTGTAGTAGCAACCGATGTAGGTGCTTGAGTATGGGTGTGATGTGTTCATGTCTTGATGATGTGTGCTGTCGTGTGGAGGAGGGCATTACGCAGGGGCAGGATTGTGGTTTGCGGGAGGACCTGGTAGATTGCACTGCAGTAGTCAAGATGAGGCAGGACTATGGCCTGCATTGCTGTGTGGAAAACTGTTGGTTCAAGTAGTGTCAGAGGCGCTACATGGTCTTTGCTTTGTAGTATAGTGCTCTGGTTACTTTGCTTATATGGGCCTTGAAGGTGAGGTGCCGGTCAATGGTGATTCCGAGGTATCTGATTTCCATTTGGGTCTTGATTTCTGTGTTGTTCAGGGTTATTGTTTTTTTTTGGGGGGGTGAATGTTTTGTCCTTTGTTTTAAGTAATGCTGTCATTCTCCCCTTGAGATGTATCCTTGGCAGACGGTGATGGGGTCCCTGCAGAGGCAGATGGTTGGGGGGGGGGGCGCTGTGCGGCTATCAATGTTTGCCTCTGCCCCTCTCCATCCAGACCTTGAGGCCTAGGCACCCACCAACCTGCGTATTGAATGGGCTGGGACTGTGCACAACCGACACTGACACAGACATTTCAGTATGGTGTTGGGGTGTTGGTGGAGGGGCAGTGGCACCCACCTGTAGCAGACCAAAGCCATGTCCAGGTCCTGTGCGCCATGCGCATTGCAACATGTGCCAAGGTCTGTCTGATGTGAAGTATGTCAGCACCAGGGACTTCTGCAACCATATGGCAGCACTGTGGCTCAATGCACAGAGTTGGTGTGCATGTGAGTGAGGGGTGGGGGTCACAGGTTCAAGTTATGTTTGTGGATCATTTCCCTGCTTCTAACAGTTGTAGGGATTAGGGATATGTTCCTGATTCATCCCACTTAGGTTCCCTTTCTTGTCTGCTCTTACTCCATACCTACCAACTGTCAACCACCTGCTTTCAAGCAGACAAGATAGGGAACCTAAGTGGGATGAATCAGGAACATATCCCTAATCCCTACACAGTCCAGGCTCTGCTGTGACTTGCAGATACTCATCCTTCTACTTTGTTATGCATTCTGGCCACACTTTGGGTCTGCAAGCATGCTATTCCCCATCATGGCCTTCTGAGAGCATGGCTTTGTTGGCTCTGCTGCAGCTCATTTCAGTGGATCAGACATGTTCACCCTGCAGATGTCAGGCCCCCGCTTCAATGCATGGTATGATGGTCATGGCAATGGCTTGGGTGACAAGATACCAGCATTTGAGGCCACTCCTTATGTGACATTTCAGAATGTGTTTCTGTTGCATTTTATGTCTGCCACAACCTTCATGAACTGACAACACCTCCTTATGTCCTTGAGCTGATCATGTAACCCAGTCCTTGTTTATTTATTTATTTATTTTTTATTTATTTAACAGCACTTCTATACTGCGCTCTTTATTATCAGTGCGGTTTACATTTAACAATATAACTCTCAGTCAGGGACAATCTGTCCTGAGTTTACATATAACAGGGATAGCAACATGGATTAGAACTGGGGGAACTATGTACAATTTTGGTAGGGAGTGATAACGGTTGGAGTTCTATTTACAATGTTGGAGTTCTATTTCCAGTAATGTGCATTTGGAAGCAGTACAATTGATTACAAATACTCTCTGGTCTGTGTTACATGTTACATGTTCTGAAAATTGCATAATTAGTAAGTCATAGGGGTATGTTTACTAAACTGCGTTAGTGCAATTCGCGTTAGGAGCCGCATTAGTGGAAGGAAAGCAAAAAAGGACATGGGCGGTACATCGTAACTGATAACGCACAGTTGCACGCGTTATTACGTGCTGCGCAGCAACGATCGCTACAGCGCATGCGCTACAGACACCCAAATACAGAAACAGAGCTGTAGCACAATGGTTACTACACAGACTGATGGTACAAGGGTCATGGGTTAGATTCCCCAGTGTGCCTAATGAATAAGGCTGGCTGAGGCGTCATGTGTAACCCTTTGAAGGCCTACTATAATATTTTAATCCACATTCTGCAGCCGGGTTAATGTTTGCACATGTCAGGAAAATTGTACCCGTCGTATCCAATATGTCCCAATAGTGATGTTCCCTCTGGCATGATCATGTATTATATACCATTTGATAGGGATATATAGGCAGAAGTTGGGATCCCGAAAGCACTGGGCTTGGCCCGGAAAGGGTTAAGTAGTGGGCTGTGAGGAAGTTTAGTTGTACCTGAATAGTGCTGCCAGCAAACACACCCTCACAGTGGCGTAACCTAAGGTGCCACATAAGGCACCCTAGAGGGCATTCCATAGGGCACATTATAAAGTGCGCTGTCTGTCAAGGCACCCTATAATGTCCCCTATAGGACACCATATAAGGCACCTTATAAGGCGCTTTATAGGGCGCCGTATAAAGCGCCCTATAGGGCGCCTTATGAGCCACCCTAAGGGGACAGTACCCTGAGGGTGGTCCTGCTGGCAGAACTAATATGCAATAAAAATAGACAATGCCTAAGACTGCCCTATTGATGAACCCCACTGTGGGTTTTGAACCCATGACCACTGGCTCCACAGGCAGTGAAGTAACCAGTGAGCTAGAGCTGCTAACAAACAACTAACTGGCTACAGGAGGACTGCATGGCACCACACCCACATTCTGCTGTGGTTACCAGGATAGGGGTAACCCACCCGTACCCATGATGCACTGCACATGCAAATCAGCAGTCGAGAGATGGGCACAAGATCGGGTATGCACCCCCACAGCCCTCGGCCTTGTAGGGGGAACAGACCATGTGTGGCACTGCCACAGAGTAGCCACAGACAGTCACATTGTGCGGGTACAGTGCCCACCCTGAGGTTGAGGTGGGGTGCTCAGCACCAGGTCCACAGCAGCTTTCATAGCTGACATACGCCATGCAGCAGGTCCCCATCGTTTCTACTACCTCCACTAGGAGACTATTCCCAGCATCTACCACTTTTTCCATAAGAAATATTTCCGCATATTACTCCTGAGTCTATTCCCTTTCACTCTCATCATATGTCCCTTCATAGCAGAGTTTGCTTTCAATTGAAAGATGCTCTCCTCTTGTACATTTCTGTTATGGAAGCATTTAAATGTCTCTATCATATCACCTACAAAAGGGGACTGTTACTTCTGGAGAGAGATCTGCAATTGTAAGTATTTACTTCTGGGAATTTTTTTTAGACACACCTAGGATACATCTGTGTCCTGCTGTATGTCCCGGTCATGTCTAGTCCCTATGGGCGCTGTTGCACCCAGACTAGTGCATACCCTGTGTTGGTGCCATCGTTACCTGCTGGAGGGGAGGGGAGGGGAGGGGAGGGGTGTATGGACCCATAGGCAGATTATGTACCACCACACAACCCACCCTCTGGGACGCAGGGTGGGAAACAGCATCACCCACCAATAGATCCACAGTCAACCTCCCTGCAATGGCAGCAGTAGAGGGGACCAGCAACAGCAGTCCTGCTAGACAGCAGACAGAGCAGCACACATCCATAACGCAATAGCAGATAGACAGCAGGCCTGGAAATGCTCAGCTGCCCCCCACCATTATCTGACATTCTCCAGCAGCAAGCCTCCAGCCGCTGCACCCTGCAAGGTGTTCCAGCAAGACACATACTAGCTGCAGACAGTCTGCCAGCTAGTCCATAGTGCATGGTCCTGGAGAAGATGCATGTACCCGGAACGGGGATGTCAGCATACACCCCAAGCAGATAAGTCTGTGATTGGGCCCCAAAAAGACACCCATATATATATCACATGAGAGAAATACTATATAGCACTATGGGGGAACCTAGCCAAGCCGTGGTCACTGCTCAGTCAGGGTGAGAGTGACCGCCCAGCAGGACATGCTGTGGACACTCTGTCCGTGCAGGTGGTACCGGGCACTACAATGTCTGAGCTATTGCCATATGCCCTGCGCAGATGCGGCAAGGCCAGGCCACCCTATCCAGGCTATTCCCACAGTACCTTGCTCCTCATTATGCACATTGGCAGGCCAATACTGGGAACAGTGCTAGCAATGTGGGCTGTGGAGGGTGTTGGAAGCCACCACACACTGGATAGACAGACACACACTCCCCACACCTATGCCAGCATTGTGCAACTATAGAGGTGTTGGGCAGCCCAGGCCACCACACCAGTCCTGGGCACAATGCAGGCATGGCTATGGTATGCAATACTGTAGGAGTCACTCCCCAGGTTGGTAAACACTGTCAGACACAAGACCTGTAGCACACTCCACAGACATCAGAAAGGTTGCTATGATGAAGCTCACTCAGGAAATTGTAATTAACCTAGGAATTGCTATCTGCCCGTAATCATAGCAACCTTTTGATAGATGTGTACCATATTCCCAGGTTTAGGGTGGCATTACTATGGTATGCATGTGCTAGTATTGGGAGATGCACGCAGAGCCCAAAGTCCTGCCTCTCCAGGAGGCTTTGGATAATGGGGCCTGTGGGTGTGGGTGTGTCTGCCCCTGTTGGCTGCTGCTTTACGGCAGAGGTCCCCAACTCTAGTCCTGCGGTGCCAAACACTGTTCGGGTTTTCATGCTGTCCCTCATGAATATGCATGAGATACATCTGCATACCATGGGGGTGGCGCATAGAAATGCAGCACAGGCATCTTCATCAGAGGCAGCATGGAACCTGAATGGTGTTTGGCACTCCAGGACTGCATTTGGGAGGCTCTGCTCTAGGTAATGTGCATGTTTATGGTGTCTGTGCTCTGTAGGGTAAAATGTGGGTGTTTTGGGCATGTTTACGTCATCTGCAAGAATGGTTCTGTCTGTATTAGCACGTTATAGTAGTGGGTAAAATATGAGGACTGGGTTGGCGGAAACCACAGCTGGGACTTGAACCTGTGACCTTCTGCTTCTGAATACACTGGTTCTGTTCACTGCACCACCATGTTCTCAAAGAGATGGTGCATTCCCTGGTGCTACCATGACTGTTGGTCAGACAGGGCCTGTGTTTCAGTGCACGGCACCCACCTACTCAGGGCTAGGCCACGGTCTGCTGTGGGCAGCTGCCACTGCCCCCTCCACCACCAGTATCCCTCAGCCACCATGCTGACATGCCCTTCTGCTGGTGGAGCTGGTGGTGCGCAGTCTCCGGCCATCCAGTGTGTAGGTAGGCGGTGTATGGTGTGGGTTCTGGGGTTGGGGTTCCTGCATAGCTGTCCACGCTGTCCCCCATCACCACTTGCCAATGTTCCGTGCCATTGGGGGTACCTGCTGGGTACTATTCCCTGTGACACTGTGGGAAGCACACTCCTGCCCATGTTGGGCCCTCAGCAGTTGCTGTCTGGCTGCTCTACTGTTTCAGCATTCCTATGGGCCAGTTAGGCATCACCCTAGTCCCCACTGTGGCCCAGCTGCACCACAGCATGTGTCGCCTGCAGCCCTCTGTATCCCCTTTGCCAGCATCTGCCCGGTTGCCCATTCTGGCATGCCTGCCATGATGTTGCGGGACATGTGCACGGCATAGGAACCCTGTCCGATGGTGGGGAAATTCCTGAGCAGCGCTATTTCACTGTGGGCCCATGCATCTGGTATAGGGACGGAGTATGGACCCTTCCACGATGTATCTCTGTTCTATGGAGCTTACTCGGGGGGGGGGGGGGGTGATGTTTCTCATTGATACCACTATTGGCCAGCTTGGTTGTTGTTTTTTTCCAGTTTGTTGGGATCATTTTCAGTGTTTCTGTGCCCTTTTGTTCTGTGCACATGTATCACACTTATCACCTTTTTTTGGTTTACCTGCCTGGGCTGTACATTGCTGACACGTAAATAGTTTCTCTCCCCTTTAAAGTGCTTTTACCGGTAGGTTTTCATTCGCGTTGGCATTCAGCTCTGAATTTCAGCGCGTTAGTGTGAAGGGAGCCTCTCCCCGCCCACTCTCCGCCCATTGACCCCTTCTCTTCTGCCCACTCTCCACCTACTGCGGTGTTTTACCGCGCCGCAGAGCATTACGCTTGTTAGCACGTGATAACGCGCGCTGTATAACGTTAACGCTCGTTAGCATGTGATAGCACGCGCTATCACGCGCTAACAAGCGTTAACGTTATATAGCACTAGAGGACAGCAACCTTGGGCTGGAAGGACTGGGGTTTCTAGTCCCACAGGTGCTCCTTGTGGTCTTGGGCAAGCCACTTAACCCTCCATAGCCTATGTTCCCTGTAAAATAGTTATCTCCAAGTTATAATGCCCTGTTCAATGTAATTTCAGTTTGTTCAATGTAAACCGCACTGATGCAGAATAGCATGGTATATAAGAGAATGTAAATAAATAAATAACATTGGCAGGAGGTGATGGGGTCCCTGCTGAAGCAGATGGTTATGGGGAGATTTGTGGCCATCCAAGTATGCCTCCACCCTGCCTCCGGACCTTGCATCCTAGGCACCCCCCTACCTGCATGTTGACTGTCCTGGGACTGGGAATGTGCACCACCAACATTGATAGCACATGGTCATGTCAGCATGGCATGGAGGGTGTTAATGGAGGAAGCAACGGCACCCATCTGTAGCAGACCAAAATCATGTGCTGATCCTGTGTACAGTGCGCAATGTAACATGTGCCAAGGTCTGTCTGCTGGGAATAATGCCATCTCCAGGGATTGCTGCAACAATGTAGCTGTACTGTGGTGCACTGCACACAGTTGGTGTGCATATGAGTAGAGGGTCACATGTTCAGCTCCTGCTTGTGGATCATGCAGTGCATGTTCCTGTGGCTAAATTTTATCCCACTGTGCAGGTACAATACTAACATGTACAAACCCCAATGAATCGGCCAAAAAGGGTACAACCACTCACATAGACAGGCTCCACTATCCTCAGCTGGATGTAAAGTCAGGCTGACAGCACCAGCACACTGAGTGGCTATTGACATCAGAATGCACTACTAGAACCTACACAATGAGCATACCTGAACAATGCCTGAGCTGAGATTGGGACCAGAGTGGCAAGTAGGAATGCCAACCATCCCCTTTTTGCACAGTGCATCGATATGAGTGTGTGTGTGTGTGTGTGTGTGTGTGTGAGAGAGACTATCCATCATTTTGTGGCTTTCCACACCTCACTGAGCCTCACAGTGCCTAAGCTGTTTCCAGAATGCCAGCCATAATGTCCTTGGGCTCGATTTTCAAAGGCATTTCCAAGAGTAACTGGCCTAGCTACCTATGTAAACGCCTTATCTGGGATTTTCAATGGGCACCTATATGGGTAATGCCCTTCAAAAATCCCAGATATATCCCTAACTTGCCCAGATGCTATGTAGTTAGCATCTGGGCATGTTAGGGGCTTTCCGGGGCAGAGCGGAAGAGGAGGAAAGGGCTAACTCGGTAGCACAAATTTTTAATGCTACCCGCTTAGCTCTCTGAGCCTTAAAGATAAACAAGTTTTTCCTCTCCTATCTTTCAGGTGCAGGGGCTAAGCGGGTAGCATCAAAAATCGCTGATACCTGGCTAGTTCCTGCGGCTTCTGGGGTGTGCAGAGAGACACAGATTTTCGATGTCAGGGTGGCATATGATCCCGGCATTGAAAATCGGGCTTCTCGTTTCTACTACCTCCACTGGGAGACTATTCCCAGCATCTACCACTTTTTCCATAAGAAATATTTCCGCATATTACTCCTGAGTCTATTCCCTTTCACCCTCATCATATGTCCCTTCATAGCAGAGTTTGCTTTCAATTGAAAGATGCTCTCCTCTTGTACATTTCTGTTATGGAAGCATTTAAATGTCTCTATCATATCACCTACAAAAGGGGACTGTTACTTCTGGAGAGAGATCTGCAATTGTAAGTATTTACTTCTGGGAATTTTTCTAAATCTTGGGTATAAAGGAATTCTTTAGATAAAAGCTGATTAATCTGTGAAGCCAGTGTATTTGTTAAATCAGTTAGAGCCTAGTAGCAATGAAGAGCTTTTGGTTTAAATTTAAAACACAGAAGAGAGCTTTCAGGTTAAATTTGGACCCAAGACTCCCTCTATCCAAGCAAGGGCTGTGGGACTCCCCCTGGAAATTGGTCACAGATTACCTTTGAAGCAAAGGACAGGTTACTGTGTAGCAATCAGCTTTTAATAAGTCTTCTTTCCCTCCCTCCCTCCCTGACACCCACCCACCCCTGGGATAATCTTAGCTTCATAGGCACTTAACCTCTTAAAGGAAAGGAGATGTCATATTAACTCTCAGGTGCAGCTGTTTATCCTCATCAGGCATACATTAAGGACCTAAGATTAATTAAGCTTCAGGTGAACAAAGTACATTAAAAATATTAGGTATAGTTTTATTAGTATAAGTATCCTCAGCAACCCTTAGTAAGTAAAGAACTTAAATATCTAAACATAACCTTAAAACTAAGATGCAGATAACAGTCCAGCAGTGAGATGGGGGCTTTCCAGTCTTTTGCATTGAGTGTCACATGTATAATTTTCTCATAGTTGGTGAGGGGTCTTACCTGTGCACTAGGTGCAAGGAGCTCTTTGCTCTTACGTAACGAGTCTGATCTCTGGAGGCTAGAGTAGCAGACTTGGAGGACATAAGGAAGACAGAGAGGTACATACAGTAGATGAGACCTACAGGGATATAGTCCTGAAGTCCCAATTCCAGTCTGGCAGCATCCCTATTGCCATGGAGGAGAGAGGTCACATGACAGGAAAGCATAACCCTGGTGTGGCAGAAAGTGATTCTGTAGCTAGGTTAGGACAGCTGTTATAGTTGGTGATTTGATCATTAGGCATGTAGATAGCTGGGTCACTGATGGACATGAGGATCGCTTGGTAGCATGCCTGCATGGTGTGAAGGAAACAGACCTCATGCACCACCTAGACAAGGTCTTAAATAGTACTGGGGAGGATTCTGCTGTCTTGGTACATGTTGGTACCAATGACATAGGAAAATGTTGTAGAGAGGTTCTGGAGGCTACATTTAGGCTTTTAGGTAGGAAGTTGAAATCCAGAACTTCCAGGGTAGCGTTCTCCGAAATGTTTCCCATTCTATGCGCAGGACCGAAAAGGCAGGCAGAGCTCCAGAGTCTCAATTCGTGGATGAGACGATGGTGCAAGGATGAGGGTTTTGGATTTGTTAGGAATGGGGAAAATTCTGGGGGAAGGAGGGGCTCTTCCGAAGGGATGGGCTTCACCTTAACCGAGATGGAACCAGGCTGCTGGCTTTAACCTTTAAAAAGGAGATAGAGCAGCTTTTAAACTAGATAATAGGGGAGAGCTGACAGTCACACAAGAGCACATGGTTCAGAACAATGTATCCTTGAAGGATACTACCAAAAGAATGATGTTAGGGCATATCAGCAGAGAGGTTCCAATAATTGAAAAAGTAGCCCAAAGGCCTTTGAGTACAGAGCAGACAGAGCTTAAAGAGTCCAAATTACCCTTGACTACCGATAACCAGTTTAATATGAATAAAATACAGTCTCTAAAATGCTTGTATGCAAATGCTAGAAGTCTAAAAAATAAAATGGTTGATATATATAGCACTAAATGAGAGGTTAGATAAGATTGGTATCTCAGAGACATGCTGGAAGGAGGACAACCAATGGGACACTGTGATACCTGGGTACAAACTATATTGTAATGATTGGTGGAGGGGTTGTGCTGTATGTTAGAGAGGGCATTGAGTCACAAAGGATTAAAGTTTTGCAGGAAACAAAATTTACTGTAGAATCTCTATGGATTGAAATTCTATGTAATAAGTGAAAGGTGATGGCAGTGGGGGTGTACTATTGACCACCTTTCCAAAATGAACAAATGGATGATGAAATGCTCAAAGAAATCAGGGAAGCTAACAAAAATTACAGCACAGTAATAATAATGGGTGATTTCAATTATCCCGCTATTGACTGGGTTAGTGTCACGGCAGGACATACTTGGAAGATAAAGTTTCTAGATGAAATAAATGACTGCTTCTTGGAGCAGCTGGTTCATGAACTGACCAGAGGGGAAGCCATTTTGGACCTAGTCCTTAGTGGAACACCTGATCCGGTGCAAGAGATAAGGGGTTTTGGGGCCACTTTGCAATGATGATCATAGCATGATCACGTTTGATTTAATTAATGGAGGAAGGATGGTAAGGAAATCCACAGCACTACTTTTAACTTTCAAAATGGAGACTATAATAAAATGAGAAAAATAGTTAAGAAAAAACTAAAAAAAGCAGTTACAAGGGTTAAACACTTACATCAAGCTTGGGTGTTGTTTAAAAATACTATCTTGGAAGCCCAGACCAGCTGTATTCCACACTTTAAGAAAAGTGGAAGTCCAAAAAACTGCCAGCATGGTTTAAAGGTGAGGTCACAAAGGGGTATGTTTACTAAACCGGGCTAACGTTTAAACTGAGCTATCTGCCACTAGGTCCCATATTATTCAATGGGACCTAGTTGCAGATAGCCCGGGTTAACTGTTAGCCCGGTTTAGTAAACATACTCCAAAGACTGTTGTTGCCAAAAAAGCATCTTTCAAGAAATGGAAAAAAGAACCAAATGACGAAAACTGGAGAACGGCATAAGCACTGGAAAGTTAGAGGCAAGGCATTGATAAGGCAGGCAAAGAGAAAATTTGAGAAGAAGCTTACTGTGGAAGCAAAAACACGTAATAAAGACTTCTTCAAGTATATTCGTAGCAAAAAACCTGTGAGAGAGTCAGTTGGACCATTAGATGATAGAGGGGTAAAAGGGGCACTAAGAGGGGACAAGGCCATAGCGGAGAGACTGAATGAATTATTGCTTTGGTCTTTACTGAGGAAGATGTAGGGATGTTACCCATGACTGAAGTGGTATATAAAGGTGGTTGTTGTTGTTAAGTGCCGTCGAGTCGACTCATGGCGACCCTCTGGATAGCTATCCTAAATTGTGTTCGGTCTTCAGTCAGGCGGCTCATTGTTGACAGACTGGTACCCGTAGCTACTGTTATTGTATTGATCCATCTCATTGCTGGCCTTCCTCTTTTGCGTTGACCTTCTATCTTGCCAAGCATAATGTCTTTCTCTAATGATCTCTCTCTTCGCATGATGTGTCCAAAGTATGAAAGTCGAAGTCTTGTCATCTGAGCTTCTAAAGAAAGCTTAGGTTTGATCTCCTCGGGCAGTCCATGGTATACACAGTATTCGCCGCCAGCACCATAATTCAAAGGCATCAACTTTCTTCCTATCTGTCTTTTTCACTGTCCAGCTTTCACATCCATATGATGTTATTGAAAATACCATGGTCTGAACAAGTCGAATCTTTGTATGGAGAGAGACATCTCTGCTCTTGAGAATCTTATCTAGGTCTTTCATAGACATTCTGCCAAGAGCAATGCGTCGTCTGATTTCTTGACTGCTTGTTGCTTCTTTATTGATAGTTGATCCAAGTAGGTTAAAGTTGTTCACAATTTCAATTTCTTCTCCTTCAATGATGAACCTGTTGATTATGCCAGTTGTCATGATCTTTGTCTTCTTTACATTAAGGTGCAGGCCCATTTTGAGACTATGTTCTTTGATTGTGAGAAGCAAATGTTTCAGATCATCTTCACTTTCAGCCAGTAATGTGGTATCATCAGCATAGCGAAGGTTGTTGATGACTCTTCCACCAATCTTCACACCTCTGTTGTCTTCATACAATCCTGCTTTTCTGATGATTTGTTCTTCATATAAATTAAACAGGTAGGGGGAAAGTATGCAGCCTTGTCTTACACCTTTGCTTATTTTTAACCATTCTGTTTCTCCTTGTTCCGTTCGAACTGTTGCTTCTTGATCAATGTACAGATTGCGCAAGAGAACGATCAGGTGTTCTGGTATACCCATGCTTCTTAATGTGGCCCAGAGTTTCTCATGGTTTACACAGTCAGAAGCCTTGCTATAGTCGATAAAGCACAAATAGATATCCTTTTGGTATTCTTTAGTCTTTTCAAGGATCCATCTCACATCTGCAATGATGTCTCTCATTCCTCATTCCTGAACCCTGCTTGCACTTTAGGTAGTTCTTGTTCCAGGTATGGTTGTAGTCTCTTTTGAATAATCTTCAGTAGAATCTTGCTGGCATGTGGGATCAGAGCGATTGTGAGATAATTTCCAGTCAGTTGAATCACCTTTCTTTAGTATTGGTATAAACACAGATCTTTTCCAGTCAGTTGGCTATGATGTTGTCTTCCATATTTCTTGGCAGAGCCTTGTGAGTACGGTAACAGCTGCATCAGATTGCTGCCATACTTCTATTGGAATGCTATCAATGCCTGGTGCTTTGTTCTTTGATAAGGCTTTCAATGCTGCTTCAACTTCTTCTTTCATCACCAATGGTTCCCGATCATAAGGTACAGGTTGAAACGGCTGTTGGTCCACTTGATCTTTATCATATAAAAACTCTGAATATTCCTTCCACCTTTTCTTGATCTTCTCAGCATCATTCAACATGGAACCTTGAGCATTTTATAACATTCCAATTCGAGGCTGGAACTTTTTCTTTAACTCTCGTAGCTTTAGGAAAGCCGATCTTGTTCTTCCTCTAATAGTTTCTGCTTCTATTTCCTTGCAAGTGTCATTGTAGTACTTTTCCTTGTCCTGTCTTGCTGCACGTTGGAAATCTCTGTTGAGTTCTGCGACTGCCTTTCTTTCTCCTCTGGCTTTAGCTTCTCTGCGTTTCTGGGCAATTTTCAGAGTTTCTTCCGTCATCCATTTTGGCCGTTTTTGCTTTTTCACCTTTTGTAGAGACTTCTCGCTTTCTTCCAACACAACCTTCTTGATGTCATTCCATAACTCTTCCGGAGCTCTGTCATTTGTATCTAAAGCAGCAAATCTATTTTGCAGGCAGTCTTTAAATTCCAGTGGTATATTCTCAAGGTCATATTTTGCTGCATTCATGAGTGGTTTGCTCTTTTTCAACTTTAGCTTGAGTTTACATACTAGTAGTTGATGATCTGTAGCACAGTCAGCTCCAGGTTTTGTCTTTGTTGATGTTACAGAGCTTTTCCATCGTTGACTTCCACAGATGTAGTCAATTTGATTTTTATACAATCCATTGGGTGAAGTCCATGTGTACAGTCGCCGCTTGTGTTGCTGGAAGAAGGTGTTTGAGATGAATAGATCATTGGTCTTGCAGAATTCTATAAGTCTTTCTCCAGCTTCATTTCTGTTGCCAAGTCCATATTTTCCAACTACTTTGCCTTCTTCTTTGTTGCCAACTTTTGCATTTCAGTCACCCATGACTATCAGGATATCCCGTTTGCATGTTTTGTCAATTTCAGCTTGTACTTGTTCATAGAACTCTTCAATTTCATTCTCTTCTGCAGCTGTTGTTGGGGCATATACTTGAATTATAGTTGTGTTGATAGGCAATCCTCTTAGACGAATAGAGATTAAGCGTTCGCTTACTGCATTGTATTTCATTACAGTTCTTGCAAGTTTCTTCTTTATTATAAATGCAACACCATTTCTTCTTTGTCTTTCATTTCCAGCATAGTAGACCATGTGATCTTTTGATGCAAAGTGCCCCATGCCAGTCCATTTCAGTTCGCTGACACCCAACAGATCAAGTTGTACACGTTCCATTTCATTCTTGACCACCTCCAACTTCCCTTGGTTCATGCTTCGTACGTTCCATGTTCCAATGTGTAAGACATCTTTACAGCTTCTGACTCTCATTTCATGCGCAGCTACATCAGCAGTCAGACTTCCCGAGGGCTTTGATCCAACCACATCATAAATGCTGGCTTTACTCTGAAAAGTCTTCATCTCTTCCCCAGTAGCTAGTTGAGTGCCTTCCGACCTGGGGGTCTCATCTTCCAGCACCATAGTACAATTTGTTTTGTTGTAACTATCCATTGGGTTTTCATGGCAAGATACAGAAGTAGATTGTCGGGCCTTTCTTCCGCGCAGTTTAAGTTTTGTGTAGTTGCCGTTGTCACAAAAATGTGATCCTCCACCGTCAACACTGTCCCATTCTGCTGCTGCCCAGATGGGTGGTTTGTCTTGGTCTGGCACCTCAGCTGAGACCTGTCCATCTTGGGAGACCCTGCCAGTAGTTAAACTACCGATAGTTTAGCTCTCAGCATCACTGATGCACACAAGCCCTCACAGCACGACAAGCTGCAAATCAAGTGAGAGATAAAGGTGGTACTGCAGAAGAATTCAAAGAAATATCGATACACCGGGAATATGTATTACAACTATTTGAAAGTAGCAAATCACCTGGACCGGATGGTATACATCCAAGGGTGTTGAAAGGACTAAAACATGAGATTGCAGACCTGCTATTAGTAATATGTGAACTATCATTAAAATCATCTGTAATACCTGAAGATTGGAGGATTGCCAATGTAATGCCAATTTTTAAAATGGGTTCCAGGTGTGATCCAGGAAACTACAGACTGCTGAGCCTGACGTCAGTACTGGGAAAAATGGTGGAAACAATCATAAAGAACAAAATTACTTAACATGTCGATAGTCATGGCTTAATGGGAGACAGCCAATATGGCTTTAGATAAGGAAGAGCTTGTCTTACTAATCTGTTATGGTTTTTTTGAAGGTGTGAATAAACAGGTAGACAAAGGTTGAGTCTGTTAATATAGTGTATCTGGACTTTCATCAGAGACGTTTGGAAAAATTAAAAAGTCATGGGATAGGAGGCAGTGTACTATTGTGGATCAGAAACTGATTAAAAGATAGAAAGCAGAGGGTAGGGCTAAATGGCCAATTTTCCCAATGAAGAAATGTGAATAATGGAGTACCCCACAAAAAGAAGCACACGTCCTATCTCACTGAAACACAGAGAACACACAAGGGCGAGAAGGTGAAAAGATCCTTTATTAACAGAACCCCTACACAGCCGCATTTTGGCATTGCCTTTGTCAGGGTGTAAACCTCTGTCATTTGTAAGATGACGATATCCGCCGTTGTTTCCACTGGACATACCATGTGACAATGTACACAAAGGGGCATATTTACTAAACTGCAGTAATGTAGCATTGGTAATATTAACGCGCTTTAACATTACCTAATGTAACGTTAACATGCAGTAATGTTACCGGCAGCGGTAAATGTCCCAGAGGGTGGAGAGAAGGCCGAGAGAAGGGGTCAATGGGTGGGGAGTGGGCGGGGAGATGTCCCTGCTACACTAGCGCTGGAACTGTAATGCCAGGACTTTACTGCCAGTGAAAACCTGTTGGTAAATGCACATTTGCAGGAGAGAGAGACCATTTCAGTGTCAGCAATGTAGCGCACAGACAGGGAGCCCAAGAAAAGTGATAGTAGTGTAAATGGGGCAAAGGTGGCTGCAGGTGGGACATGCAGTGGGGGCAGCTGGGGCACAGGGTGGACTAGGCTGTCGCCCAGGTGGAACATAGGAACAAGAAACTTGAAATCAGCAAGACAGCATCTGACCAAGGTTAAACTTGCCCAGTAGTCTGTGTTCCACAGTGTCCCATCCAGGGAACACGTACCCAGCAGGTACCCCAAACGTCACATCGGAACCACAATGACTATAATGGGTCAAGCAGTGCACATCTGTTGACCACTCTAACAAGGGTCTACCTTCCCCAGGATATATCCCAAACTGTTCGTAAATCCAGCTAAACGAATATCCTTTACTACAGCCCCTGGTAAGGCAGTGCAGGGTGTGACCATGCGTTGTCTGAAACATGTATACACTCAGTAATCCAAACTGGGTACACTGTACCCACATTGCATGCCTTAGCCTGTCCACAGTCTGCTGGCATAACACAATCTACCTACATTTACCAGGTTCATCCTAATGTAAGGGCTTTAAGGTGCCTTAACCTAAGTCACCTTAAAGCCCTTAGGGCGCCTTAAACTAAGGCGTCTTAACCCAAGGCGCCTTAACCTAAGGCACTTTAATTCAAGGTACCCTAAAAGCTTTAAGGCACCCTAAGGGCTTTAAGGTGCCCTAACTTAAGGCACCTTAGGTTGTGGCACCTTACAGCCCTTAGGGTGCCTTGACTAAAGGCGCCTTAAGTTAGGGCACCTTAAAGCCCTTAGGGCACCTTGTCAGCCTTAATGTGCCCTGTTTGTCACCTTAATGTGCAAAGTCCCATTAATGTGTTAAATGGCCAAGGCATCCTTTAACGCACATTAAACAGCCCATTGTTCCCTTTCCGCTGGATGCCCCCTACCTGCCCACTGCCTTATATGACTTCAGGTACCTTAATGCTGCACTTACCGCTGGTAACTTTACTGCTGGTTAGTAAACATACCCCAAAGTGTCCTGCAATTTAAATGCTTATATCTGGACAAAATCCTTCTACTGAAGAAGAGCTGTAAGAGCTATGAAGCGGCTTGAAACACTGTCAGTGTTGCGAGAATCCTACCGGGGATGTATTCTGTGAACTGACCCCCTGAAGGTTGGACTGTGAAAGTTACTCTATGGGGAGATTCAGCTAAGTACTTTTGATTCCTTGCTGTTGTTTGAGACTGGGCATCCTTTGACGCTGTGGATTACTTCGTCTATTTTAGCCTATACTAACCCAGCTAAGGGATTAACTTTTCTGTTGCTATTAGTAGTGACAGTTGGCGGCAACGGGTGTTGTCCTGTCTAATCAGGACCGAGATAGTCGGTCTTTTAAATTGATTAAAAATGAGGACTCACTACGAGACATGAAATGTTTCCTGTCAGGGTGAGTGATCCGACAAAAAAATACAATTTTCTTTTTGGGGGGTGGGTGTAGTTCTTTAATAGGTAGTTTGGGGAATCAAATATTTATGGCATTTAGAACCCATAGCAAACCCGCCGTATCATAAGAGCACTACCAGGACTCACAAAGCACAAGACCCTACCTATCAAAAGGCAACACTACAAATATTAAACCAATACATTTCAGAGAACAACAATACATGACCTACTGGGGAAAGAGAACAAGTGGCAATGTCAAATAGGAATTACATAAACAGAATACCTCAGCTCAGTTACACGTGCAGAACATAGACCGTCACCAAACAAGAAATCACAATGTAGAAACAGGAAGACAATAATTAAACTGGGAACCCCAAAAGCGCAAGAACACTGTAGAAATAAAACTATAAATTAATTTCCTCTTGTACTAAACAAAGCGCAGACGTTAATGATGCACATTTCCCAGAGCTGGCATATTTCAGTTAATAAATTAAATAAAGAGATATTTTTCTACCTTTTGTGCATTTTTTTTCAGTTGCAATTGCTCCAGCCACTTTCTTCTGGTTTCTTCGTGTCTTCTGCTAACTCTCCATCGTCTGCTGTCCATTTGTCTTTTCTTCACTCTTCTAGTTTTTTTTCCATTCTCTCTCTACATCTGCTTTAACATACTAATCTCTCTCCTTTTGCTCTTTCCTCATTCCTATTTCATCCACTCAAATTTTACCCCGCCATACTCAATCCCCACTTACTCTCCCAATATCCGGCCAATTGTAGATTTGTCTTCCCTCCCACACAAAATATTTTTTCCCTCTCCATTTCACTCTCCCAACTCTATCCCATTCTAATCCTCCCCCAACATCAGCTCCCTTCTAGTTCCAGCCCCACCCAGCATCCGCTCCCTTCTAGTCCCCGCATCAGCCCATTTCCAGTCTTAGCGCCCCCATCCGAGTCCCTCCATCAGCTCATTTCCAATCCCAGCCCCCATAAGCCCATTTCTAGTCCTATCCTAGCCCCACCATCAGCCCTTTTCCAGTTCTAGCTCCCCCATCTGAGTCCCTCCATCAGCTCATTTCCAATCCCAGCCCCCCAACAGCCCATTTCCAGTCCTATCCTAGCCCTCCTTCAGCCCATTTCCTGTCCTAGCCCCCCCCTCACTCAGCCCATTTCCAGTCCTAGCTCCCTCCCCTCACAGCCCATTTCCATTCCAAGCCCACTCCCCATCAGCTATTTGTAGTTCAAGCCTTCCTTCCACTCAGCCCATTTCCATTCCAAGCCCCCGTCCCCATCAGCTATTTGCAGTTCAAGCCCTCCTTCCACTCAGCCCATTTCCAGTCCTAGCCACCCCCCCCAGCCCATTACCAGTCATAGCCCCCCATAGCCCATTACCAGTCCTAAGCCCCCCATAAGCCCACTTCCAGTCCTAAGCCCCCCCATCACCCCATTTTCAGTCTTAGCCCCCCATAGCCCATTACCAGTCCTAACCTCCATCAGCCCATTTCAAGTCCTAGCTCCCTTCCCTTACAGCCCATTTCCATTCCAAGCCCCCTTCCCCATCAGCTATTTGTAGTTCAAGCCCTTCTTCCACACAGCCCATTTCCATTCCAAGCCCCCGTCCCCATCAGCTATTTGCAGTTCAAGCCCTCCTTCCACTCAGCCCATTTCCAGTCCTAGCCAACCCCCCAGCCCATTACCAGTCCTAGCCCCCCCATAGCTCATTACCAGTCCTAAGCCCCCCATCAGCCCACTTCCAGTCCTAAGGCCCCCATCACCCCATTTTCAGTCTTAGCCCCCCAAAGCCCATTACCAGTCCTAACCCCCATCAGCCCATTTCCAGTCTTAGCACCCCCATAACCCATTACCAGTCCTAACCCCCCCATCAGCACATTTCCAGTCCTAGCCCCACTATAGCCCATTACCAGTCCTACCCCCCCATCAGCCCATTTCCAGTCTTAGCCCCCCATAGCCCATTACATCCTAACCCCCTCCATCAGCCCATTTTCAGTCTTAGCCCCCCATAGCCCATTACATCCTAACCCATCAGCCCATTTCCAGTACTAACCCCCCATCAGCCCACTTCCAGTATTAGCACCCCACCCATAGCCCATTACCAGTTCTAAACCCCCTCCCCCCATCAACCCACTTCCAGTCTTAGCCCCCCCCATAGCCCATTACCAGTCCTAACCCCCCCATAGCCCATTACCAGTCCTAACCCCCCTCCCCCCATCAGCCCTGATAGATTAAAAAAAAAACGGCTGCTGCTGCCGCTGCCGCCGTGGCAGTGGCAGAATCAAATGTCCTGCCACGGGGCCCCGCCTGCCCGGCAGAGTCTCCCTGAGCTCCCGAGTCCCTCCCAATGTGGAGGCTTTCAGAGCCGCGAGAGCTTCTCTGACCTCTCACGGCTCTGTTAATCCCGCCGGGGCTGATGGGAAATTAACAGAGCCGCGAGAAGAAAGGGAAACTCTCACGGCTCTGAAAGCCCGCGGATTGGGAGGGACTCGGGAGCTCAGGGAGGCTCTGCCTGGCAGGTGGGGCCCCACGGCGGGACATTTGATTCTGCTGCTGTCACGGCGGCAGCAGCAGCAGCAGCCATTTTTTTTTTAATGTGCTTGTGCTAATGTAGAATGTTTTTTGCGCGGGGCCCCCTGAAACACGGAGCCCTGTGCAAAAAACATTCTTGCTCAATGGACGGGCCGGCCCTGGATGTCAGTGGCTTCAATGTACTAGCTCTGAATGGGAAGCTGGATGAAGAAACCATGAACTATAACAGACAGAGCTTTGCCCAACACCACAAAAAAAATCCTCTTTTGTAATATAAAAAAAGAATTAGCTTTTAAAATTGAAAACCAAAAACCCTTTAAGGGGTATGTTCACTAAACTGCGGTAATCGTGAATAACATGCATAATGTAACGTTAACGATCGTTCGCACATCATAACACACGTTATGACGTGCGAACGATCGTTAACGTTACATAACGCGCGTTAACTGTAGTTAACAATCGTAAACTCCCGCGGCGCGGTAAAACACCGCAGAAGGTGGAGAGAGGGAGGAGAGAAGGGGTCAATGGGCGGAGAGTTGGCGGGGAGAGGCTCCCTTCACACTAACGCGCTGATCTGAAGAGCTCAATTCCAACGCAAATGAAAACCTGCCGTTAAATGCACATTACAGGGGAGAGAAACAATTTCAGTGTCAGCAATGTACAGCCCAGGCAAGGAAACCTAAAAAAAGTGATAAGTGTGATACATGTGCACAGAACAAAAGGGCACATAAACACTGAAAATGACCCCAACAAACTGGAAAAAAACATAACCAAGCTGGCCAATAGTGGTATCAATGAAAAACATCAACCCCTCCCCCCCAAAGAAAGCTCCATAGAAAAGATATAAATCGTGGAGGGTCTATACTCCGTCCCAATACAAGATGAATGAGCCCACAGTGAAATGGCGCTGCTCAGGGTTTTCCCCACCATCGGACAGGGTTCCTATGGCGTGCACATGTCCCGCAACATCAGGGCGGGCATGTCGGAACGGCAACTGGACAGATGCCAGAGAAGGGGATACAGTGGGCCGCAGGTGGCACATGCTGTGGTGGAGCTGGGCCACAGTGCGGACTAGGGTGATGCCTAGGTGGCCCATACGAATGCTGAAACAGCAGAGCAGCCAGACAGCAACTGCTGAAGACCAACATGGGCATGAGTGTGTTACCCACAGTGTCACAGGGGATAGTACCCAACAGCCACCCCAAAGGGCATGAAACATTGCCAGGCAGGGCTGGGGGAAGCGTTGACGTCTGTGCTGGCACCCCTACCCCAGAACCCGCACCATAGGCAGCCGCCTACCTGCACACTGGATGGCCTGAGACTGCGCACCACCAGCACCACCAGCAGAAGGGCATGTCAGCATGGTGGATGAGGGATACTGGTGGTGGAGGGGGCAGTGGCAGCTGCCCAGAGCAGACCGTGGCCTAGCCCTGTGTAGGTGGGTGCCGTGTACTGCAACAGACGGGCCCTGTCTGACGAACAGTCATGGTATCACCAAGGAATGTACTGACTCTGTGAAAACAAGGTGGTGCAGTGCACAAAACCAGTGTATTCAAAAGCAGAGGGTCACAGGTTCATATCCCAGCTGTGGTTCCTGCCACCCCAGTCCCCATATTTTACCCACTACTACAACTTGCTAATACAGACAGCATCTTTATTGCAGATGACGTAAACATGCCCAAAACACCTACATTCTACCCTACAGAGCACAGACACCATAAACATGCACATTACCTAGAGCAGAGTCTCCCAAATGCAGTCCTGGAGGTCCAAACACCATTCCGGATCCATGCTGCCTCTGATAAAGATGCCTGTGCTGCATTTCTATGTGCCACTCCCATGGTATGCAGATGTATCTCATGCATATTCATGAGGGACAGCATGAAAACCCGAACAGTGTTTGGCACCGCAGGACTGGAGTTGGGAACCTCCGCCGTAAAGCAGCAGCCAACAGGGGCAGACACACCCGCACCCACAGGTCCCATTATCCAAAGCCTCCTGGAGAGGCAGGACTTAGGGCTCTGCGGGCATCTCCCAATACTAGCACTTGCATATCTTAGTAATGCCACCCTAAACCAGGGAATATGGTACACATCTATCAAATGGTTGCTATGATTACTGGCAGATAGCAATTCCTAGGTTAAGTACAATTTTCTGAGTGAGCTGCATCAGAGCAACCTTTCTGATGTCTGTGGAGTGTGCTACAGGTCTGGTGTCTTACAGTGTTTACCAATCTGGGGAGTGACTCCTACAGTATTGCGTACCATAGCCATGCCTGCACTGTGCCCAGGACTGGTGTGGTGGCCTGGGCTGCCCAACACCTCTATAGTTGCACAATGCTGGCATAGGTGTGGGGAGTGTGTGTCTGTCTATTCAGTGTGTGGTGACTGCCAACACCCTCCACAGCCCTCACTGCTAGCACTGTTGCCAGTATTGGCCTGCCAATGTGCATAATGAGGAGCAAGGTACTGTGGGAATAGCCTGGATAGGGTGGCCTGACCTGGATGCATCTGCACACGGCATAGGGCAATGGCTCGGACATTGTAGTGCCTGGCCACCACCTGCACGGACAGGGTGGCCATAGCATGTCCTGCTGGGAGGTCACTCTCACGCTGACTGAGCAGTGACCATTGCATGGCTAGGTTCCCCCATAGTGCTATATATCATTTTTTTCAATCACTGACTTATCTGCTTGGTGTGTATGCATCTCCCCCAGGACCATGCACTATGGGCTAGCTGGCGGACTGTCTGCAGCTAGTATGTGTCTTGCTGGAACACCTTGCAGGGTGCAGTGGCTGGAGGCTTGCTGCTGGAGAATGTCAGATAATGGTGGGGGCAGCTTAGCATTTCCAGGCCTGCCGTCTGTCTGCCATTGCGTTATGGATGTGTAGCGCTCTCTCTGTTCCCCAGCAGAGCTGGGGTTGATGGTCCCCTCTACTGCCACCATTGCAGGGAGGTAGACTGTGGATCTGTTGGTGGGTGCTCCTGTTTCCCACCCTGAGCCCAAGAGGGTGGGTTGTGTGGTGGTACATGATCTGCCTATGGGTCCATACACCCCCACTCCCCCCTCCCCCCCTCCCCCTCCCCCTCCTCTCCTCTCCCCCCTCTCCCCTCCCTCCTTCCTCCCTTCCCCTCCTCCCCCCTCCCCTTCCCCCCTCCTCCCTCCTCCCCTTCCCCCTCCCCTTCCCCCTCCCCTTCCCCCCTCCCCTCCCTCCTCCTCCCCTTCCCCCCCTCCCTCCCTCCTCCCCTTCCCCTCCTCCTCCTCCCTCCCCCCTCCCTCCTCCTCCCCCTTCCCCCCCTCCCTCCCTCCTCCCCTTCCCCTCCTCCTTCCCCTCCCCCCTCCCTCCTCCTCCCCTTCCCCCCCTCCCTCCCTCCCTCCCTCCCTCCTCCCCCCTCCCTCCCTCCCTCCCTCCTCCCCCCTCCCTCCCTCCCTACCTCCTCCCTCCCTCCCTCCCTCCTCCTCCCTCCCCTTCCCCCTCCCTCCCTCCCTCCCTCCTCCCTCCTCCCTCCTCACCTCACCTACAGCACGTAACCATGGCACCAACACAGGATATGCACTATTCTGGGTGCATTGTCATCCATAGGGACTAGAGATGACCGAGACATACAGCAGGACA
Organism: Ichthyophis bannanicus; assembly: GCA_033557465.1. Lineage (NCBI taxonomy): Eukaryota > Metazoa > Chordata > Amphibia > Gymnophiona > Ichthyophiidae > Ichthyophis > Ichthyophis bannanicus. The sequence goes on along the minus strand of CM066034.1, from coordinate 842,750,655 downwards.
CAGATGTATCCTAGGTGTGTCTAACGGAACTACCTATCACACACTGATGGGGACCTGCAGCATGGCGTATTTCAGCCATGAAAGGTGCTGTGGACCTGGTGCTGGGCGCCCCACCTCAACCTCAGGGTCGGCACTGTACCCGCACAATGTGACTGTCTGTGGCTACTCTGTGGCAGTGCCACACACAGTCATCTCGCCCTACCGGGCCAGGGTGCTGTGGGGGTGCATACCCCATCTTGTGTTCATCTCTGGACTGCTGATCTGTATGTGCAGTGCACCATGGGTATGGGTGCGTTGACCCAGATCCTGGCCAACACATCGGGCGGTTTGGGTGGTGGCCTGACACCCTTCAGTAGGCAGCCAGGGGGTTGTTAGTAGCTATGGGGCTGTAGCCCAGTGATTCCTTCACTACCTGAGGGGCCAGTGGTCATGGGTTCAAACCCACCATGGGGTTATTTTATAGGGCTGTCTGCAGCATTGTTTATTTTTAATGTACATTAGTGCTGCCAGCGGCAACCCCTCAGCGTACTGTAACCTTACAGTGCCTCATAAGGCGCCCCATGCGGCACCTTATATGGCGCCCTATAAGGTGCCTTATAGGGTGTTCTATAGGGGACATTATGGGGTGCCTCAGCGGACAGTGCACTTTATAATGTAGCCTATGGAGTGCGTTATGGGGTGCCTTATGCGGCACCTTAGGTTACGCCACTGTGAGGGTGTGTTTGCTGGCAACACTACTGAAAATAAACGCAAAATGCCTCCTCATTCACTACTTAAATGTACAGGGTGATGCCTCAGCCAGCCTTATGCATACTGGGGAATCGAACCCATGACACCTGTATCACCAGTCAGTGCAGTAACCATTGTGCTACAGCTCTGTTTCTGTGTTTTGTGTCTGTGCGCCTTCTTAAGTTTAACACGTGGTAACGCGCCACGGCGCCCTCTAACGCTCGTTAATTTCTGTAACGCGCGTTATCAGTAACGATGTACCGCCCATGTCCTTATTTGGGATTTCTGGCTCTCCCGCGGCTCCTAACGCGAATCAAACTAATGCAGTTTAGTAAACATACCCCTAAGAGCTCTCAGGCAGAGAAATTGTATTGAAAAGCCATATAGTATTACCATGCTTGCAATGGAGTCTGTGTTAGGAATATCGGGCCCATTTTTTAAATGTTATATTGCTAAATGGATTTAACTTCTTGGAACTAGTTTGAAAACAAAAATCATATTACATCCATTATGCATTATCCTAAAATAAAAAATCACTACTTTCATCTAAAATCAATAGTTTATACCTACTTTTTCAGGCTATGAGTAATGGAAGCAGTTTGACCTTTTTGTTGAAAACATGCATTCTTTTTTTAAAATTAATTTTATATCAATTTTAAGTCACTTTTTATATTAAGGTTCAAAAATTATTTCTTCAGAAAGCACTGTGTAGTTCTGTTTCTCTTTTGGTCAGAGACAGTAATTAAAGTAAACAATCCATTCTTAAAATGGATTTTCAACATAACCCTTTTGAAATGTTCACTCTTGGGAGGAAGGCAGAATGAATTTACCAAAGGTGAATATATTTGATGATTCCCAAAGGCTTTTCTCTGATTTACTATGGCATTGGTGCTCAAACTAGTTTTCAGTCCTCACCCCCATGCCACCCCTTCAGCGATTGGGTTTCAGGAAAATCCTAATGAATATTTATAAGACTTTGGAGATCATTCTGAAATGCGAGCTGGGGGACGTGCAGCCTCTCAAGTTGCCTGGATCCTATTCCCCCTCCTGCCCTCCCCGCACATCATGTGCTTTAAGACAGGGAGAGCCTGTGGGGGCAGGATGGGGCAGGGTTTAGGCAGAGTGGCGGTGGGTCAACACATACAGGGCCGATTCAGGTCACGGCCCTGTAAGTACTGCCAGGTCCATAGGGACATGCTGCTTATACTACCTCAGAGGTGGTATATGCAGCAAGAAAACAGCGATCTTGCCCGGGAAACCCCTTCTGGTACTGGGACTGGGTGCGGGGGGTCCCCGCCACCTGATTCAGATAACCACAGGTCAGTGTGCGTCGAGCAGCAGGGAAAAGGGGGGGCCAGAGCCACGGATGTTGGGGCACCTGTGGGGAGGACGTCCCTGCAGGCAGCAGGGGCATGCCAGGCCTTCCTCAGGCCCGATTCTGGATACCGCAGGAGCATTTGGTTCCCATGGACCAGAATCAGGTCCTAACAGCCTCGTCTTCTTCGGGGACGTCTGGACGGCCCGTACGGCCCCTCCCCTGAATCGGACTCTTTATGTACAGTGGAGCAAATAAATTCATTAGTAATATCCTGAAAATGTAACAGTTTGGGAAGTGGGGAGATAGGCAGTGGAGGCCAAAGACTGCTTTGAGAATCACTGCACAATGGGAAAAAACCCGATGAAAGAAAAAATAAGAAATTTCAGTCCTTGAGGTCCAAATTAAATAAGGACCTGGGGTCATATTTAGGGTCTTATTTATCAAGCATTTTTCCTATAGACAGATTGCATACATTGCCAAGAAAACCCAGGGGTTGCTGAGTCACCAGGAGTCAGCATTGACTTAATGGCACTTAAAAAAAAGGAGAAAGCATTTTTTCTTATAGACCTAAAATAAAAAAATTAATTGCCCGATATTTAAATGCAATTATCCAGATAATCACTGCAATTAACCGGATAATTGCCCTTTCCTGCAGTATCTGCTGATTTTCAATGGCAATATATAGATAGTGCTGCTGAAAAGCATTACAGACGGCTCTGATACTATTGGGATAATGCTGGGGTGGCATGTGGCATTCCATTTAATTATCTGGAGTGATATTCAGCAAAAAACTATTTTAAATGTATTCAGATAGTGCACTGAATATCATCTCTGTCCGGATAACGAATGACATGTACTCCTTTATACGTATTTCAGTACTGCTCACTACCCAGAAAGCGATGCTGAATATACATATATTATTTAAATGCTTTGGCCAGCATTTTTAAAAAATGCAGACCCCTGTGTTTCAATCAGTGGTTCTCAACCCAGTCCTCTGGGACTCCCAGGCCAGTCAGTTTTTCAGGATATCCACAATGAACATGCATGAGATAGATCTGCATACAATGTGCATGCAGATCTATCTCATGCATGTTCATTGTGGATATCCTGAAAAAAATGACTGGTCTGGGGGTCCCAGATGACTGGGTGGAGAACCACTGATTTAAATATTGACCTGTAAGACGAAGGCAGATGAGGGCATCAGAATATTTATTAGTACTGCTGGGTCAATGTCCATTTGCTATTAACAAAAAACTTTGCTGAGGAGATTGGGGGGGGGGGAGGGGAGGGGAAGCAGTGCGATGCAAGATAACACCTATGCAAATTCCCCAGAAACTCCACAGATCCCTTTTTCCTAAACCTGAACCGTCATTCCTGCCCCTATGCCCCTATCTCCAGGATTTTTTGTTTTGCTTTAATGTGAAAACCACTGGGGAAGATCCTGCTGCACAATCCCTTGGTTAGTAGAACTGCATCATCTGCAGATATGCTACAAACTGCATTGCTCCCACGTGTTTCTCCAACTTCTTGCATGTGGAGTTTAGATTTAATTAATCATTTTTTCAAATACAAGTTGAAGTTGATGTACAATTAATACTTAAAGACTGAACTCCTATAGTTTTATTAGCACCTGTATTTTTGAGTTGTATTTGTTTTTGTTTTTTAGCATGTGCTATTTTAATTGGCTTCCCCCCTGCTGAATACTGAGCTTAGAAAGCTCCGCCCATCATTCTAGACTCTGGGGTATGTTTACTAAACTGCGTTAGTGCGATTTGCGTTAGGAGCCGCGGTAGAGACAGAAACCCCAAATAAGGACATGGGCGGTACATCATTGCCGAGAACGCGCGCTACAAGGCGCCATAAATGAACGAGTGCTAAAGGGCACGTTACCGCGCGTTAATCTTAAGAAGGCGCGCAGGCATACACTCACAGCAACAGAGCTGTAGCACAATGGTTACAACACTGACTGATGGTACAGGAGTCATGGGTTCAATTCCCCAGTGGGCCTAATGCATAAGGTTGGCTGAGGCAGCACCCTTTACATTTAAGTAGTGATTGTTGAGGCATTAGACATGTATTTTAATTTGTGCTGCCAGCAAACACACCCTCACGGTGGCATAACCTAAGGTGCTGCATAAGGCACCCCATAAGGCACTCCATAGGGCACATTATAAAGTGTCCGGTCCGCCAAGGCACCCTATAATGTCCCCTATAGGACACCTTATAAGGCTGTGAACAAAGCCCTCGCTGGCTGCAGGACTGCACGTCACCACACAAACTGTCTGCTGTGTTTACCAGGATAGGGTTAACCCACCCGTACCCATGATGCACTGCACATGCAAATCAGCAGTCGAGAGATGGGCACAAGATTGGGTATGCACCCCCACAGCACCTCGGCCAGGTAGGGGGAACAGACCGTGTGTGGTACTGCCACAGAGTAGCCACAGACAGTGACATTGTGCGGGTACTGTTCCCACACTGAGGTTGAGGTGGGGCGCCCAGCACCAGGTCCACAGCACCTTTCATGGCTGAAATACGCCATGCTGCAGGTCCCCATCAGTGTGTGATAGGTAGTTCCGTTAGACACACCTAGGATACATCTGTGCCCTGCTGTATGTCTTGGTCATGTCTAGTCCTTATGGGCGATGATGCACCCAGAATAGTGCATATCCTGTGTTGGTGCCATGGTTACCTGCTGTAGGTGAAGAGAGAGGAGGAGGAGGAGGAGGGAGGAGGAGGAGGAGGAGAGGAGGAGGAGGAGGAGGAGGAGGAGGGAGGGGAGGGGAGGAGGGAGGAGGAGGAGGAGGAGGGAGGGAGGGGAGGAGGAGGAGGAGGAGGAGGGAGGGAGGGAGGAGGAGGGAGGGAGGGGAGGAGGGAGGGAGGAGGGAGGAGGGAGGGAGGGGAGGAGGGAGGGAGGAGGGAGGAGGGAGGGGGAGGGAGGGAGGGAGGGGAGGAGGAGGGGAGGGAGGGAAGGGAGGAGGAGGGGAGGAGGGAGGGAGGGAGGGGGGAGGGGGGAGGGGGAGGGGGAGGAGGAGGGGAGGGAGGGGGAGGGAGGGGGGGGGAGGAGGGAGGGGGGAGGGGGGGAGGGAGGAGGGAGGGAGGAGGGAGGAGGAGGGGGAGGAGGGGGAGGGGGGAGGGAGGGGGGGGGGGGAGGGGAGGGAGGGGGGAGGGAGAGGGGAGGGAGGGGGGAGGGAGGAGGGGGGAGGAGGGAGGAGGGAGGGAGGGAGGGAGGGGAGGGAGGGAGGGAGGGAGGGAGGGGGGGAGGGAGAGGGGGGGGAGGAGGGGGGAGGGAGGGGGAGGGAGGGAGGGAGGGAGGGGAGGGAGGGGGAGGGGGAGGGATGGGGGAGGGGGAGGGAGAGGGGAGGGGGAGGGGTGGGGAGGGGGGGGGGGAGGAGGGGGAGGGAGGGGAGAGGAGGGGGAAGGGGGGAGGAGGGGGAGGGGGAGGGAGGGAGGGGGGGAGGGGGGAGGAGGTGGGGGAGGGAGGGGGGGAGGGGGGAGAGGGAGGGGGGGAGGGGGGAGGAGGGGGAGTGGGGAGGAGGAGGGAGGGGAGGGGGAGGGGAGGAGGGGGAGGGGAGAGGGAGGGAGGAGGAGGAGGGAGGGAGGGAGGAAGGAGGGGGAGGAAGCGAGGGGGAGGGGAGGGGAGGAGGGGGAGGGGGGGTTGTATGGACCCATGGGCAGATCATGTACCACCACACAACCCACCCTCTGGGGCTCAGGGTGGGAAACAGGATCACCCACCAATAGATCCAAAGTCTTCCTCCCTGCAATGGTAGCAGTAGAGGGGACCATCAACCCCAGTCCTCCTGGGGAACAGACAGAGCGGTACACATCTGTAACGCAATAGCAGACAGACGGCAGGCCTGGAAATGCTCAGCTGCTCCCCCCCCCCCCATTATCTGACATTCTTCAGCAGCTGCACCCTGCAAGGTGTTCCAGCAAGACACATACTAGCTGCAGACAGTCCACCAACTAGTCCATAGTGCATGGTCCTGGAGGAGCTGCATGTACCCAGAATGGGGACGTCAGCATACACACCAAGCAGATAAGTCAGTGATTGGGCCCCAAAAGAAAACCCATATATATCACATGAAAAAAATGCTATACAGCACTATGGGGGAACCTAGCCATGCCATGGTCACTGCTCAATCAGGGTGAGAGTGACCGCCCAGTAGGACATGCTATGGCCACCCTGTCCGTGCAGGTAGTACCAGGCACTACAATGTCTGAGCTATTGCCCTATGCCCTGTGCAGATGCAGCCAGGCCAGGCCACCCTATCCAGGCTTTTCCCATCGTACCTTGCTCCTCATTATGCACATTGGCAGGCCAATACTGGTAACAGAGCTAGCAGTGTGGGCTGTGGAGGGTGTTGGCAGCCACCACACACTGGATAGACAGACACACACTCCCCACACCTATGCCAGCATTGTGCAACTATAGAGGTGTTGGGCAGCCCAGGCCACCACACCAGTCCTGGGCACAGGGCAGGCATGGCTATGGAACGCAATACTATAGGAGTCACTCCCCATGTTGGTAAACACTGTCAGACACAAGACCTGTAGCACACTCCACAGACATCAGAAAAGTTGCTATGATGCAGCTCAATCAGAATATTGTACTTAACCTAGGAATTGCTATCTGCCAGTAGTCATAGCAACCTCTTTAAGGATGTGTACCATATTCCCAGGTTTAGGGTGGCATTACTAAGGTATGCAAGTGCTAGTATTGGGAGATGCACGCAGAGCCCAAAGTCCTGCCTCTCCAGGAGGCTTTGGATAATGGGGCCTGTGGGTGCGAGTGTGTCTGCCCCTGTTGGCTGCTGCTTTATGGCAGAGGTTCCAAACTCCAGTCCTGCAGTGCCAAACACTGTTCGGGTTTTCATGCTGTCCCTCATGAATATGCATGAGATACATCTGCATACCTTGGGGGTGGCGCATAGAAATGCAGCACAGGCATCTTTATCAGAGGCAGCATGGAACCGGAATGGTGTTTGGCCCTCCAGAAGTGCATTTGGGAGACTCTGCTCTAAATAATGTGCATGTATATGGTGTCTGTGCTCTGTAGGGTAAAATGTGGGTGTCTTGGGCATGTTTACATCATCTGCAATAAAGGTGCTGTCTGTATTAGCAGGTTGTAGTAGTGGGTAAAATATGGGGACTGGGTTGGCAGGAACCACAGCTGGGACTTGAACCTGTGACCTTCTGCTTCTGAATACACTGGCTTTGTGCACTGCACCACCTTGTTGCCACAGAGTCTGTACATTCCTTGGTGATACCATGACTGTTCGTCAGACAGGGCCCGTCTGTTGCAGTACACGGCACCCACCTACACAGGGCTAGGCCACGGTCTGCTCTGGGCAGCTGCCACTGCCACCTCCACCACCAGTATCCCTCAGCCACTATGCTGACATTCCCTTCTGCTGGTGGAGCTTGTGGTGTGCAGTCTCAGGCCATCCAGTGTGCAGGTAGGTGGCTGCCTATGGTGCGGGTTCTGGGGTAGGGGTGCCTGCATAGACGTCGACGTTCCCCCCCAGCCCCGCCTGCCAATGTTCCATGCCCTTGGGGGTAGCTGTTGGGTACTATCCCCTGTGACACTTTGGTAAACACACTCGTGCCCATGTTGGGCCTTCAGCAGTTGCTGTCTGGCTGCTCTGCTGTTTCAGCATTCGTATGGGCCACCTAGGCATCACCCTAGTCCGCACTGTGGCCCAGCTCCACCACAGCATGTGCCGCCTGCGGCCCTCTGTATCCCCTTCTCCGGCATCTGTCCAGTTGCCGTTCCGACATGCCCGCCCTGATGTTGCGGGACATGTGCACGCCATAGGAACCCTGTCCGATGGTGGGGAAAACCCTGAGCAGCGCTATTTCACTGTGGGCTCATTCACCTTGTATGGGGACGGAGTATAGACCCTTCCACGATTTATATCTGTTCTATGGAGCTTACTCGGGGGGGGGAGGGGTTGATGTTTCTCATTGATACCACTATTGGCCAGCTTGGTTATGGTTTTTTTCCAGTTTGTTGGGGGTCATTTTCAGTGTTTATGTGCCCTTTTGTTCTGTGCACATGTATCACACTTATCACTTTTTTTGGGTTTCCCTGCCTGGGCTGTACATTGCTGACACTGAAATTGTTTCTCTCCCCTGTAATGTGCATTTAACGGCAGGTTTTCATTCGCGTTGGAATTGAGCTCTTCAGATCAGCGCGTTAGTGTGAAGGGAGCCTCTCCATGCCCACTCTCCGCCCATTGACCCCTTCTCTCCGCCCTCTCTCCACCTTCTGCGGTGTTTTACCGCGCCGCTGGAGTTTATGATCATTAGCGCATCATAACGCGCGTTATGTAACGTTAACGATCGTAAGCGCATCATAACGTGCGTTATGATGCGCTTACAATCGTTAACGTTACATAACGCGCGTTATGTACGATTACCGCAGTTTAGTAAACATACCCCTCTGTGTTCTTTTACTTGTCTCCCCCCCTGTTGAATGTTGCACTCTGGAAGCCCCACCTACCAGGCTAGGTTCCGTGGAATATGCAGTCTTTTAGCTGTCTTCCTCCTTGCTGAACTCTGTGCTTTGGAAGACCCACCCACCAGGCTAGGTTTCACCGAAGTGATGTCTCCACTACATATTTAAACACTCCTCCCTAATGATATGCAGCTGGCATGATGGGCCAGGGATTTACATGAATGATTTATTTACTTCTCTACTTCTTCACCATGCTTTCTGCCCAGTATATTCTTGTCCTGACTAAGAAGCATCCAGAAGCATCCTTTGGTAACCTTGAATTTAAATCCCAATTTAAATCTATGAAATCCCGCCAACTATTTTCCCTGCTGAGAGTGACCAGCATCCCTTCAAGCAGTATCCCTTCCTAGATTTATCCATTCAGACTAGGTCTAATTAATGCCTGTTTACTGAAAAGGAAAGTCACATTGATTCATGACTTTTTACCTCACCATCAATCTGATATTCTGATGCTTACCAAAACATGGTTAAATTTGGGGAACACTTGTATCTGGCCCACTAATTTCAAGAGCTTTCCCCACCCATTGCCTCAGTGCTGTGGCACTGGAGTTGCCTTTTTAATTTCTAATAAATTTAGACCTAAGGGAGACCCATTTAAATCCACACTCTTTACTGATACTCTCTTGAGACAACTTTTCTCTGCTCCCTCTATGCACTGGCTTTCAATTTATCACACTCCCTGAAAAATCCCTGTCTTACAAGAGACACATAACAGCTAATTACTGACTTTAGTCTATTTCCTGGTTTTGGTTTCTGCCAGGTGACTTTAATTTGCATATCGATTCCGCTGCTTCAGGGAATAAAAGTAAATGTTTTGACCTTTTTGTCAAATATAAATTTTAGTCTATTATCATCTTCACCTACCCATATTGCAAGTCATTGTCTTGACCCTGTCTATTTTCATAGTACCTCCCCCAACTGCCTCTTTCCACCATTTTGCCACAATTCTGGAGAGATTATTCTCTTGTTCAGGTTACTTTGTTATTATCTGCATCTTTGCAGCCTGAAACCATCCTAAGGAGATCTTTCTGAAATTTGAAAGCTCTTGATTTAGAGATGTTTGCTGCTCAATGTTCGCTCTAGCCTTGATGCCCTCCCTTCATGCTCTGGCTGGAAAGTGGCTCTTAATGGTACGTTAGAATATTTTGCTCCCAGTAAGTCAAGAACTTTGGTCCCAGTCTACTTTAAGCCCTGTTTTAACAAGATTTTATGTAACCATAAGCAGAGGATATGCACCACAGAAAGAAATTGGAAGAAATATAAACCTCTTAACTCCAAATGAGAATGTAGACTACTGAAGGATGAGTGCAATACAAATGCAATATGTACCTTTGAGTCAGTGCTGACTCCTGGTGATCCAGCTACCCCTGGGTTTTCTTGGCAGTGTAAGTGGAAGTAGCTTGCCAGGCCTTTCTTCTGAGGCAATGGAGGGTTATGTGACTTTCTGAAGGCCACAAGGAGTACTAGTGGGAATCAAACCCTGGTCTTTTGGGTACCAAGCCAGTGCTTTAACCACTAAGGGGTATGTTTACTAAACCGTCTTAACGTGCGCCCGGCGATAGTGTGCAGGCTGCCATAAAAGGAGTGGGCGTGTCGGTCTTAAAGTAGCAAAACGTGATTATCGCGCGATAACGTGCGCTGCGCACATTATCGGGCACGACGCCGCTAAGCACGTTAACGCGCGGTAATCTTAAGTAGGCACGCAGACACGCAAACATAGAAACAGAGGTGAAGCACAATGGTTAATACACTGACTGATGGTACAGGGGTCATGAGTTTGATCCCCAGTGTGCCTAATCCATAAGGCTGGCTGAGCCAGTAGCTTTTATGTTTGAGTATTGAAGAATTTTATTTGTAGTTTAATTAGTGCTGCCAGCAAATACACCCTCACGTGCCATAACCTAAGGTGCTGCATAGGGCACCCTATAAGGCACTCCATAGGGCACATTATAAAGTGCATTGTCTGCCAAGGCACCCTATAATGTCACCTATAGGGCACCCATTAAGGCACTTTAGAGGACACCTGATAAGGCACCTTATAAGGCGCTTTATAGGGCACCTTATGGTTACAGTACACTGAGGGTGTTTCTGCTGGCAGCATTAATGTACATTAAAAATAGACAATGCCTCAGACAGCCTTATCAAATAACCCCAGCATGGGTTTGAACCTATGACCTCTGGACCCACAGGCAGTGAAGTAACCAGTGGGCTACAGCTGCTAGCAAACCCCTGGTTGGCTGCAGAAGGACTGCAGGTCACCACACAAACTGTCTACTGTGGTTACCAGGATAGGGTTAACCCACCTGTACCCATGATGCACTGCACATGCAAATCAGCAGTCTACAGATGAGCACAAGATGGGATATGCACCCCCACAGCACCTCGGCCTGGTAGGGGGAAACGACCGTGTGTGGTACTGGCACAGAGTAGCTACAGATTGTCACATTGTGCGGGTACTGTGCTCACCCTGAGGGTGAGGTGGGGCGCCCAGCACCAGGTCCACAGCACCTTTCATGGCTGAAATGTGCCATACTGCAGGTCCCTATCAGTGCTACTGTGTGTGATAGGTAGTTCCTGCAGACACACACCTAGGTTACATCTGTGTCCTTCTGTATTTTTCAGTCATGTCTAGCCCTTATGGGCTATGATGCACCCAGAATAGTGCATATCCTGTGTTGGAGCCATGGTTACATGATGTAGGTGAAGGGGGTAGTGTTTGGACCCATAGGCAGATTATGTACCACCACAATCCACCCTCTGGGGCTCAGGGTGGGAAACAGGATCACCCACCTACAGGTCCCCATTCTACCTCCCTGCAATGGTGGCAGTAGAGAGGACCATCAACCCCAGCCCTGCTGGGGAACAGAGACACTACAGGGCAGCCAATGCAGAGCTGTATACATCCATAAAGCAATAGCAGACAGACAGCAGGCCTGGAAATGCACAGCTGTCCCCCACCACTATCAGACATTCTCCAGCAACAAGCTACTGCACCCTGGAAGGTGCTCCAGCAAAAGACATACTAGCTGCAGACAGTCTGCTAGCTAGTCCATAGTGCATGTTCCTGGAGGAGATGTATGTACCCAAAACTGGGATGTCAGCATACACACCAAGCAGATAAGTCAGTGATTAGGCCCCAAAAGAAAACACATAAATATCACAAGAGAAAATTGCTATACATCACTATGGGGGAACCTAGCCATGCCATGGTCACTGCTTAGTCAGCATGAGAGTGACCTCCCAGCAGGACATGCTGTGGCCACCCTGTCCGTGCAGGGGGTGGCCGGCCACTACATTGTCCGAGCCATTGCCCTATGCTATGTACAGATGAATCCAGGCCAGGCCACCCTATCCTGGCTATTCCCATGGTACCTTGCTCCTCATTATGCACATTGGCAGGCCAATACTGGCAACAGTGCTAGCAGTGTGGGCTGTGGAGGGTGTTTGCAGCCACCACACACTGGATAGACAGATACACACTCCCCACACCTATGCCAGCATTGTGCAACTATTTATTTATTTTTTATTTATTTATTAACATTTCTTATATACTGCACTATTCGACATTAGCGCGGTGTACATGGAACAGAAACATCCGAAAAATTGCATATGTCTGATCATTACAATTAACAGGATATGGAACTTGGATAACAGGGTAAACTATATACATAAGAAGCGTAGCGAGAAAAGGATAATGTTTGTTGTTTTACATTGCTGGGGACACATGTTGCGAGGGCTTGCCTGGTTGACTACTACTATTGCTGAAGTTCTCGCTATTCAAGTGGGACTGAGGTTCGGTGTTGTCAGTGAGATATTTGATGAAGAGGAAGTGTTTAAGGGCCTTCCTGAACTGGCTCAAGTTGGGGATTGCCCTGATATGTGCCGGTAATGTATTCCATAGTTTTGGGGCACAGAGTCGGAAAGCTCTGTTAGCTGTTGTTTTGGTGCATCTTGTCATTTCTTTTGGGATTGATAGCAAGTTTGACTCTGCGGTTCTTCTTGGTCTGTTAGGTGCAAGTGGTTGGATGAGTTCAGATAGGGAGGAGGAGGAGAGCCCCTTGCCAGCTTTGAAGTTCATCAGCAAGGTCTTAAAACTGATCCTGGCTTGAATGGGGAGCCAGTGTAACTGTTTCAGGAGGAGTGTTACATGGTCTCTCCTGGATGCCTCAAAGAGAACCCGCGCTGCACTGTTCATAGCAAGTTGCAGGGGGTTCAAGGTGGATTGGGGGAGCCCTTGTAGTATGGAGTTTGCATAATCGAAATGGGGAATGATCAGGGCTTGGTAAATGGTGCGGAAATCATCTGGATCGAGTAACGGGCGTAGGTGTCTGAGGGATTTGATCTTGAAATAGATCGCTCTTATGGTATTGGCAATGTGTTTCTTCATGTCGAGGTTTTGATCCAGCATTACTCCAAGGAAACGTATAGTGGGTTTCACTTGTAGTTCAGCATCGTTTACCTTCACACAGTTGGGTGGTATGAAGTTTGGATTCCTCGAGATGAAGAGAACCTCCGTGTTTCTGTGTTGAATTCGCAGATTTTGTGAAAGGAGCCACTCCGATATGGTGTTAAAGCAGTTGGTCAGAGGGGCGAGGTCTAGTTTATCCAATGATACTGGCATGTATAACAGAACATCATCGGCATATATCATACAACTGACATTGAAGGTTCTAATGATGTTACAGATGGGTTGGATGTATATATTAAACATCAAGGATGATAGGGAGGATCCTTGTGGCACTCCTTGACCTTGTTGAAATGGTTCCGATGTAGCCCCGTCTGCTCGAACATGCTGCCATCTTCCGGACAGGTAGGATCTGCACCATTCAAGCGCCGTTCCGCTGATACCTTTCTCTATAGAGGTGTTTGGCAGACCTGGCCACTGCACCAGTCCTGGGCACAGTGCAGGCATGGCTATGGTACGCAATACTGTTGGGGTCACCCCCCAGGGTGGTAAACACTGTCAGACACAAGACCTGTAGCACACTCCACAGACATCAGAAAGGTTGCTATGATGCAGCTCACTCAGAAAATTGTACTTAACCTCAGAATTGCTATCTGCCAGTAATCATAGCAACCTTTTGATAGCTGTGTACCGTATTCCCAGATTTAGGGTGGCATTGCTAAGGTATGCAAGTGCTAGTATTGGGAGATGCACGCAGGGCCCAACATCCTGCCTCTCCAGGAGGCATTGGATAATGGAGCCTGTGGGTGTGGGTGTGTCTGCCCCTGTTGGCCGCTGCTCTAGGGCAGAGGTTCCCGACTCCAGTCCTGTTGGGCCAGACACTGTTCGGGTTTTCATGCTGTCCCTCATGAATATGCATGAGATACATCTGCATACCATGGGGGCGGTGCATAGAAATGCAGCAAAGGCATCTTTATTAGAGACATCATGGAACCTGAATGGTGTTTGTCCCTCCAGGACTGCATTTGGGAGACTCTGCTCTAGGTAAAGCGCATGTTTATGGTGTCTGTGCTCTGTAGGGTAAAATGTAGGTGTTTTGGGCATGTTTACGTCATCTGCAATAAAGGTTCTGTCTGTATTAGCACGTTGTAGTAGTGGGTAAAATATGGGCACTGGGTTGGCAGGAACCACAGCTGGGACTTGAACCTGTGACCTTATGCTTCTGAATGCACTGGCTGTGTGCACTGCACCACTATGTTGCCACAGAGACAGTGCATTCCCTGGAGATACCATGACTGTCAGACAGAGCCTGTCTGTTGCAGTGCATGGCACCCACCTAAACAGGGCTAGGCAATGGTCTGCTGTGGGCAGCTGCCAATGCCCTCTCCACCACCAGTATCCCTCTGCCACCATGCTGGCATGCACTTCTGCTGGTGGTGCTGGTGGAACACAGTCTCAGACCATCCAGTGTGCGGGTAGGTGGCTGCCTATGGTGTGGGTTCTGGGGTAGGGATGCCTGCATAGCTGTCCCCTCTTCCCCCCAGCACCGCATGCCAATGTTCCGTGCCCTTCGGGGTACCTGCTGGGTAATATCCCCTGTGACACTGTGGGGAGCACACTCATGCCCATGTTGGGCCCTCATCAGTTGCTGTCTGGCTGATCTACTGTTTCAGCATTCCTATGGGCCAGCTATGCATCACCCTAGTCCGCACTGTGGCCCAGCTGCACCACAGCATGTGCCGCCTGCAGCCCTCTGTGTCCCCTTTTCCAGCATCTGTCCAGTTGCCCATTCTGACATGCCTGCCCTGCTGTTGTGGAACATGTGCACGCCATAGGAAACCTGGCCAATGGAGTCGGAAACCCTGCTCAGCGCAATTACACTGTGGGCTCATTCACCTTGTATGTGGACGGAGCATAGACCCTTCCAAAATTCATATCTTTTTTTTTTTTTAGCTTTATTGGGAGTGTTTTTTTGATGTTTCCCATTGATATCACTATTGGCCAGCTTAGTTATTTTATTTTTACATTTTCTTCTGTACATTTTCAAAGTTTATTTGCCCTTTTGTTCCGTGCACATGTATCACACATCACTTTTTGTAGGTTTCCCTGGTTTTGCTGTACATTGCTGAGGGAAATGGTTTCTTTTCCCTTTAAATCAGCTCTAACACCAGGGTTCACTGGCGTTAGGTTTGAGCCTCGGATTTCACAGCGTTAGTGTGCGGGGAGCCTCTCCCCTCCCACTCTCCACCCATTGACCCCCTTCTCTCCGCCCCTGGGGAGCTTTCCTCCATCCTCCGGGAGCCTTTCTCCGCCTTCAGCGCTCGTTATCACGCGCTAAGGTACCTTATCGCCCAGTAAGGCGCCTTCATCATGCGATAAGGTACCTTATCACACGATAACGTCGCAGAGCGCACGTTAAGACGGTTTAGTAAGCATACCCCTAAGGCTGAGTAGAGGAAATTAATGCAAGGATTATTTATTTATTTAACCAGTTTTGTATACCACCTTATCCTTCAATCAAAGTGGTTGACAAGACAACAAAGGCTTACATATTGAGTGTATGGGAAAACAAAAATGATACATTACAATATAAATACATTACAATATAAATACAAAACAAAACAGTATGTTATAATATCATAGTGAATACATAATGGTTAATTAAGTTATTTCACCAAATGATTCTATAAATAAGTAAGTCTTTAAATATTTGCGAAAGTCCTTAAGGTCTTCCTGAGTTCTTAGTCTTCAGGAATAGAATTCCATAACTCTGGTGCCATAAAGGAAATCGTTCTTTTAGAAGTCATTTGCTTTGATTTGTTGAAGTTCAAAGGAGTATTAAGTTTATTGATATTTTGAGATTGTCTTGGTCTTATGCTCTTGTATTTTGAAATGATAGATTGTAGAATATCCGCTGAGGATGGGTGAAAATTTTTGAAAATAGTCATTAGGTTTTTATATTTTGCCTTTGCAATAACCGGAAGGAAATGTAACTGTTTGAGGACAGGAGTTATGTGTTCAAATTTTGTAGAGCCAGTTATAATATGCACTGTGGTGTTCTGACCTAATTGGAGAGGATGGATAGAGTGTTTAGGAGGACCTTGATACAAGATGTTTCCAAAATCAAGTAGAGGTGTTATGACTGCCTGACATATCGTGCAAAAGTGATTTATATTTAGTATTGGTTTTAGTCTTCTTATAATCTTTAAACGATGGTATGCTTTTGCCGCAATTTTGTTTATATGAGATTTTAAATTTAAATATTTATCTAATGTTACACCTAAATATCTTACTTCATCTTTAATTTTTATTTCTATATTTAATAAATTAATTTCAATTGGTAGTTTTAAGGAATGGCATTTAGATATGAACATTGCTTCTGTTTTGTCAGAATTTATTTTTACGTTGTTGTTATTAAGCCAATCATTCATATCAGCCAAACAGTTATGTATTTTTGTTGTATCAAAGGTATTTTGGTTGATTATAGTATAAACCATAATGTCATCAGCGTATAAATGATAATTAATTTCATGAAGATTAATAATTTGGCATATGGGTTGAATATATATATTAAAGAGAATAGATGATAAAGCTGAACCTTGAGGTATGCCTTGTCCAATCGAAAATTGAGAGGATTTTTTGTCACCATATTTTACTGACTGCGTACGATTAGTTAGATAAGAGGCAAACTATTTTAATGTATTGTTGCATAAGCCAATATCTTGCAGACGTTGTAAGATTATTGTGTGAGACACAGTATCAAAAGCTGCTGAGACATTGATGAAGATTATCATATGGTGCTAGTGAAAACTACCCAAAGGAGATATTTTGAGTCTTGTAGGAGCTTACTCCTACTAAAAGTAATCAAACTCAAACCCCTGAGCCAATCTCCCCTACTCATTTTGCAAATATCTTGATAGCTAAAATAAATTCCCTTCAGGAGGCTTTTAAATCTTCCTATGGCAAGTCAAACAAACCTCATTCTAATTCTCCAGTCATTTTTTCTATAGTCAGCTCCACTGATATGCCATTATTGCAGATTAATTTGACTAATTTCTCCCCAGTTACTATTTTTCCTTAGGTAAGATCATATCTACCATGAACTTAAGTTCCTCCCTTGCTGATACCATCCCTCCTAAGCAGTTGAGCTTACCTTTCAAAGTACCTACTTGATTTAATAAATGCTGGTCTAAAGTCAGAGTTATGTTCCACTGGCTTGGAAACAACTAATTACACCGGTACACTAAAAAAAAATTTTTTTAAACTGCCTCTAATGTTTCGATTGATTTTTACGTTTTTGGTGCGCTGAATCCAAATCTGGTAACCAATTTGCTCCATCACGTACAGATTTTTTGCTACATTGGGTTAGCAGTTTGAGGTGAACGTTTCAGATTGAGTGCGATCGAGATAAAAGTTTCTTGGATGAATTCTTTATACTAATTGTTTAGTAGTTATTCAAATAAGAATAAAGAAAATTGTAACAAGGCAGCACATAAGAATAGAGTAATGTCAGCAAAACACACTGTGATGGTAGCAAAATTGTCTGCATTTAAAACAGCCACATACATGTGCACAAACATTGAGCATATAAGAGCGAGGTTAGACACAAAGCAAAGCAAAGAAATGTGCAAAAAATGTTGTACAGGTATGTATGTAAGAATAGAAAACGCAAACCGCACCATTGCAATACATGAAGACAAACACCCGATGGTGTGAAAATAAAATTCTAATAAATGAGATCCGACACTGTGGTAATAACTAGCAAATTTTTATTTCAAAGTTTAGTAAAAACACGATATTTGTCAACACAGTTTAGATTTTAAAGTCATTCTTGGGTCAATCAATCTCCTGGTGGGCCCGTTTCTTCTTCCCCCGAATGCTTCTCTTGGTGCGCTGCTTGGCGTATTTTTCATCTGGGGTTTCCCGCAGCAGCAACCAGCAGAAATCAGCCATCATAGTGGTGTTCCATCTTCCTTGGTACCTTCTCTCTGCGTCCTTGATGTCCTGGTGAAACCTTTCACCTTGTTCTTCACTGTACGCGCCCAAGTTTTCAGGAAAGTAGTTCACATGGGAGTGCAAGAAATGGACTTTCAGGCTCATGTTACAGTCTTGTTCTTTGAAGGCATTGAGCATCCTGGCAACAATATCCTTATAGTTCTCATCCCGCCTGTTCCCCAAGAATTTGAGAACAACATCCTTGAAGGAATCCCAGGCTTCTTTTTCCTTCTCAGACATTGTTTCAGCGAATGCTCCATCTGAAATGAGTTTCCTTATATCAGGGCCAACAAACACTCCTTCCTTTAGCTTTGCTTCAGAAAGTCGGGGGAACTTTGAGCAAAGGTACCGAAAGCACTCACCATCTTTTGGAAGGGACTTGATGAATTGCTTAATGAGACCCAACTTAATGTGGAGAGGTGGTAATAGAATTTTATCACGAGGTATCAAGCTCTCCTGAAGAACATTTTTCTCACCGGGTCTCAAATACTCCCGAATTGGCCAGTCTTTTTTCCCCCAGTGTAGGTCGCGGGCACGGCTATCCCACAAGCAAAGGAAGCAGGGATATTTGGTGAAACCGGATTGCTGCCCTAATAGCATGGATAGAATTTTAAAGTCTCCACAAATCATCCACTTATGCTCATCATAACGAATCTTCTGAAGAATCAGGGCCAAATTCTCATATTTTTCTTGGAGACTAACAGAGTGAGCAATAGGAACTGAAGCGAATGTGTTGCCATTATGAAGAAGAACACCTTTTATGCTGTCTTTTGACGAATCAATGAACAGCCGCCATTCAGCAGGATCATACTTGAGTTTAAACTTTTCCATCACTCCGTATATATCGTTGCAAAATACCAAATCTTCCTCTTTGCTGAAATACTTCAAAAATTGTGTCTCGCGGTTGCGCGGTACCAATAAAAAGTTGTTCCTGGTGACAATAGATTTTTCTGTTTAAGCCGAGAACCTAGCAGTTGGGCAGCATCTTTTGGGAGTCCTAAATCCCGGACTAAATCATTCAATTCAGCTTGAGAGAAAAGTTCAGGTTTCGGATCTGGTTCAGTTTCAAACTCGGAAGTACTGGACTCATCGGGAAAAGCCATCTGATGAGTCTCATCATGATCAGAACCGTCCACACAAATATGATCCAAAGATTTTGGTGGTTCAGGCACAGGTACTTCGTTGCTATGAGGCATAGGCCTAATTGCTGAGGGAAGGTTGGGGTAACTTATTACGTTCTTATTTTTTAAGTTGTATCCCTTCACAATGCAAGAGCAAAAATAGCAGTCACTGCTGTGGTCTCTTTGTTCACGCCACATCATAGGTATTCCAAAACGAAATGCTTGTTTTTTACCTTTCATCCATAAGCGTAGATCTTCCTCACATGTCTTGCACACTTTGTGAGGAGCCCACGGTTTGTCTTGATCGCCTAACTTCAAACCGAAATAGGCAAAATATACTTTTTTAATAAATGCAGAAATGTTCCTCTGCCGCTTTTTCACGGTATATTCCCCACAAATAAAACAAAAACTGTCCGGAGAGTTGACGCAACCTCTGGCTCTGTGAGCCATCACAAATACACAGCACTGCAAACTACAACTGTAGTGAACTACTTCGGAATAAAGCTGGATTACGACTGAGCAAACAAAAGGTAATAATGAACTTGCAAGAAACTGAAATTTGACAGGAACGTTCATGTCGCAACCACCGTGTTTTGAGCGAGCGAGCGAACGAGGCGAGGCGAACAGGAAAGAACATGCGCCAGCGCGAGTACTGGATTTAGCCCCCCGCCTCCCAATTGTCCTGTTAATGTATAAAATGAATACAAAACACTTTAAAATATCATGAGGGAGTGTTTCTAGTTAGTTAACCATTACAACCTCTATTTTGGGCCAAGAAAATAAACTGCAGTCGGCTAAAAAGAAATTATGTGAACATTCCTTATATGGGTAAGAAATCTAATTTTGCAAGAAAACATGACGTGATGGAACATTTTGGCTATTTTTCCTGGATTCAGCACCCAAAAATCTATAGGAATCAGTTGCAAAACTGGAGGCAGTTTTTTGGTAGTGTACCTGTGTTATCTATCCTCTTCCTAAGAATTCCAATGCTGAACTCTGATCCTGCTAATTTCTGGGGTATTATGACTCATTTGCAAATGTAAGTGTGACCATTCAATACCGCCACAATGTTATAAAGCCACAATAATGCCTTTAAAATTGCCTTCAGGCTTCACTGAAGGAATCTCATCCACCGCATAAGAACGCCGTCCAGCTAAAACTTGTTTTTTTGATTGTGACTGTGGGACACAGACCTCTGAATGGTGATGCACAATCCCAGCTGCCGGAATGTGGCATAGGATCTCATGTTTGTCTCTGCATTGCCTGCCACCATATGGGAAGGCAGTGCCTGGAGTTGAATGTTGGGGTGGAGAAAGGAGTGGAGGGAACTGTACCATACATGTTTTGACTGTGCCCATCATAGGTGTCATTGCTGGCCAAAGCCTATGTTCACGTCCATAAGTTATGTGGGTCCACTCATTGTCGGCATGTGTTACATCAGTGAGGACATGGGCACTGAGTCTGAGCATCACATGGATGTTGATAGATTACAAGGAGGTAGGCAATGGTGGCATATACATCAGCAGCAACTGTTCCAACATTCAATCCCATGTCCAACCAGTCACGCTACCACACACTCCTGGGGGTGGGGGGGAATGCGTCTGCAGCATGGGATAGTGCAAGTGCATGGCTAGGTACATGATCTTTTCTGGGAGTAGAAGCATGGCACTATGTTCAATCCTCCCTGCAAAAGCTGTTTAGGGGGACATCATATAGCCCTAATGAATATGCATGAGATATATATGTATTAGAGATATCCTGCCATCCTGACTGGTTTGTGGCCTGTCTATTAGACAACCTTTTTGGTGGTGGTGAGAATCGAGGAGGACTGTGACAAATTCTATCTACCTTTTTGATGTCTAGGACATCTGTACCTTGCCCACTCACAATCTTAAATGAAAGAGGTGTAAGGCAGGGGTCTCCAAATCCAGTCCTGGAGGGCTACAAACCAGTCAGGTTGGCAGGATATCTCTAATACATATATATCTCATGCATATTCATTAGGGCTATCCCAAAAACCTACCAGGATTGTGGCCGTCCAGGACAGGATTGGATACCCCTGTTTAATTAATTGGAATTCCCAGAAAGTAAGGCTAACAGTTGTTCTTGGGCTGATAACTATGGTCTTGGCAGGCCCACCACACCTCCTTCCTGTCTAGACAACACTCACTGCATATGGGTCCCTTGAAAACAATTGCTACAAACTTGAAGACTGACACAAGATGTTAGAGAAGAGTCAATGGTTATCAGGAGAAAGACCCAAGGCTGAGTTAAAATAGGCCACTCCAGCATAGTGCAATTGTGCAGTATACTAAATGACTAGAATTACACACTGGCAGTGATTTAGATCTTCTCCAGAATCTGAAGAATCTATCTATTGCAGTGCTAGTTCTGGGGACCAGGTCTTGTGTGCCCCCCTCACATTCATGATGATCACTGAAACAGGTCATTAGCACATTTTGCAGGTGTTATGTGCATGAAGCAAACAATATCCCTGCTTATTACAGAGCTGCTGTGCTGGAACGCTGAATTCTCCATATGGTGATCAGTTGCATAAAGAGGCACAGAAAGTTCAGTGCATCATGAGTAATGAAGGGGCTACCCAATATTGGCACTCAGAGCACCATTTGCAACCATAGTGGTGACTGTGATCACTGGAGTATTGCCCAGTACCTGCATGTTTTCTATGATAGTGGGAGACGTGTGGATGGGCCCTTGGGAAGGCCATGATGGTCTGCAATGGGTCATGAATGTGATATGCATTTGTTGTAAATGCAGTTGAACCTATCTCACAGTGTACAGCAGATCACAAGGGACTGCACTCCCTGTACATGTGCTGCCTCTGGGTTTAGTGCCACACTGTGGTGCTGTGGACCCCTGTGTATGACTGTTGTTTGCCAGTGGAAGTACAGTGGAGGGAGGGGCATCATGACTTCACATGTGGCTTGACCCTTGGACAAGAGATGTTTTCTGCAGCTGTGTGTCTGTTATGCAGTTACAGTACTGCATGTCCAGTGCATTACGTACTGTGTGCTGTAGGCAGGACCTAGATGTGATATACCACTGTCTCAGAATGTGCTAGCCACATTGTTTCATGTTCTGGGTTTCATCCATTGCAGGCTAGGACCTGCAGTTTCTTCAATTCTAGACATTGATGTGCAGAAAGGTATGAAGATGTAGTCTAATGGTTGGAGCACTGGCTCAGTAAGCGACAAATCATGGTTTGATTCACACTTGTTCTCTGTGGGAAACTCACTTCATTTTACTGCCAGAAACAGTCCAGGGTATTCATTGGCTGGAGGACCTATAAGGATCCTCACACTTCCTTAATTGTTCCATATGGCCAGTATGAAAGACATTTGTCCAGTTGTTGTATGTATATGTGTCAGGGGGATTGTATGGTGGTTAGAAAGCTGGGACAGCTGTCAAACCCAGATAGCTGGTATTAACTGGTATTGGGGCTTCCCTGTGGCACAATGTTTTCACCCACACTCCAACTGCATTTGGTTGGTCACATCCGGTACATAGGGGCAGCAAGGCCATACTGCACTCTCATTTACCACCATTCATCCTTCAGCCCATCCATCGGCGTATGCCCATTATGTACAGTTTTGTATTCTCTTGCCAGAATGAGGCCCTGACTATGTGGCCATTTGAATTGTGGTAAGTTTGGTATATATAAGTATTTGAACAGTGTTGAAATATTCAGCTTTTTAGGAGATGTTTTATGATACCCCAATAAGTATATTGTTACTTGTCGAAACACAATATTGTGTCGGGTAGTATTGAGTATTGTTAGTATTTGTAGGTATCATTTTTATTTGTGTGAGAAATGTATATTTTGTTCTAAAGGCTGTGTTATGCCAGGACATGACCAATGATGAGATTGGAGCATTCTAGTACAGGTCTTTTGGGCCATTATACTGGAAGACTGTTATTTGGTCTTACATAGCTCCGGCTGTTATTCGAGGTCTTGTCTGGAAAGCAGTTTACTGTTCAATTATTTACCCTAGTTAAGTGAATATTTATTACAGTGGAGGTTTAGGATTTGTATGGTGTACCAGATTGCACTTGGACATCCCACTGTGAAATGTGCCTTGATGTAACTAAATCTGGCAGGCAACCCTATTAACGTAAAAGATACTATAACTTCTCTAGGTGTAGTCATAGATAATCAGTTATCATTTCGTCCTCATATTTCCCCTTTATTAAAGAAATTATTTTTGTCCTTTGTTTGATAAGATCTATTAGACCACATCTGGATCAAAAGGCACTGAAGACAATAAGGGGTATGTTTACTAAAGTGCGTTAGTGCGATTCGCGTTAGGAGCTGCGGTAGAAACAGAAACCCCAAATAAGAACATGGGCGGTACATCGTTACCACCAATGCTGGTTCCAAAAACTAATGAGCGTTACAGGGCGCCGTGGCGCTTTACCGCGCGTTAATCATAAGAAGGCGCATAGACACAAATCACTTAAACAGAGCTGTAGCACAATGGTAACTGCACTGACCGCTGATGTAGGCATCATGGGATCAATTCCCCAGTGTGCCCAATGCAGAAGGCTGTCTGAGGCATCACCCTGTACATTGCGTAGTGAATGAGGAGGCATTTTACATTTTTTTCCAGTAGTGTTGCCAGCAAACACACCCTCACAGTGGCGTAACCGAAGGTGCCGCAGAAGGCACCCCATAACGCACTCCATAGGCCACATTATAAAGTGCACTGTCCGCTGATGCACACCATAATGTCCCCTATAGAACACCCTATAAGTCAACTTATAGGGCACCAGATAAGGTGCCGCATGGGACGCCTTATGAGGCACTGTAAGGTTACAGTACGCTGAGGGGTTGTCGCTGGAAGCACCAATGTACATTAAAACTATACAATGCTGCAGACAGCCCTATAATATAAACCCACTGTGGACTTGAACCCATGATCACTGGCCCCACAGGCATTGAAGGAACCACTGGGCTGCAGCCCCATAGCTGTGAACAACTCCCTGGCTGGCTACTGAAGGGCGTCAGGCCACCACCCAAACCGCCTGCTGTGTTGGCCAGGATCTGGGTCAAGACAACCATACCCATGGTGCACTGCACATGCAGATCAGCAGTCCAGAGATGAACACAAGAAGGGGTATGTACCCGCACAGCCCCCTGGCACGGTAGGGCGAAATGACTGTGTGTAGCACTGTCACAGAGTAGCAACAGACAGTAGCTCAACAGGGTGCCCCATAAGGAGCTAGAAAAGGTGGCCCTTAAGGCAGCTTGAGCCATAGCACAATGGTTAATACATTGTTAGATGGTGCAAGGATTGTGAGTTCTATTCTCCCTAAGCACAAAAGCTGCCTGCAACATCACCCTCCACAAACTGCAGTCATTGATTTGTATAACCAGGCACCACTCCAGTAAAACATTAGATATCCCTCTATTTTTGTCAGGCACAACCAACCAGAGAGGTGGGAGAAAGGGGATGGAGCCCTCTTTTGGGGCCTGCAGCTTCCTGGGGCTATGGTCTGTCTCTTGTGATCACAAACAGGGCCAGATAACATAGGACCAGGGCAGGGAATGGACCCCTCTTTTGAGGTCTGCAGCATCCTGGGGCTATGGTCTGTCTCTTGTGATCACAAACAGGGTCAGATAACATAGGACCAGGGTGGGGGATGGACTCCTCTTTTGGGGCCTGCTGCATCCGGGGATGTATTTGGGCCTTGTGATAGTTAACAGGGGGAAGTGACAGACCCCTGTGTGTCTCTTGGCCTGAGTGGTGGGCCTGTGGTTTCCTGTGGATAGGGCACATCCTTGAGGCTGCAACAGCGCCGCATACCATACCAATGTGGTCTGTAGTGCACCTCTGCCATGGTTGCAGCTACCCCCTTGGGGCTGGGGGGTTCTGTTTTTGGGTGTGTGCCAGACCTAGCTACCAGCTGGACGCGGCAACACCTGACATTCCCTGGCAGTGCATAGTTTCTTTGTGCTTTGGTTACAGGGTGTTTTTTCCCACATCCTCAGTTGGGGTGCCTGTCCCCATACATTTACCTCACGTGGGTAATGAGAGCTCCTGTTATATCTGTGTGACAGGTGCTCCCAGGCCCTCCTGACCCTTGATAAGTTCTGCCTCCTGGATGAGACAGGAAATAGGCGCTTCTGGCGGAGGCAGAACATCTCTGTGAGCAGATAGAGGTCTCTTTGGGTAAACGCTGGCTTCCTTCACATGGCAGCCATTTGCTCTGAATGTATATGTGCTGCGTAGCCATGTGCGTTAGTGAGGGCGTAACCACGTGCATTAGTGTGGGCGTATGCACGTGCGTTGGTGAGGGCGTAGCCACGTGCATATTTACATGTTGGTACGGGCATAACACCGCGCGTGGATACATGCATTGCTGCAGGCGTAAATACATGCGTTGGTTCCAGAGTGGGCAGGCGTAACTATGCACATTGGTTCTGGCATGGGTACTGTAGATTACATATCCTTGAGGGTGTATTGCACCTAACATTAATGCTACCATCTCTAATTGTGCTGGCCTATGGCTTATCAGAGCCTGTGAGCAAGAGCTGGACTTTACAACCCCCACTTTTTAGTACTGCTGCTACATTTTGCAGAGTCAGCATCATGTTTTATAACACCTTCTGCTGCACACATCTCACATTAAAGTACATTCACATTCCTTTGGCTAGATATGTCCTCAATGTGGAGATGTATCTCACATTTTTAATGCCCCTTTTGTTTATAGGGATTGAGGAGGGTGTGTGGAGAGAACGGCACAGAGGGAGTCCCTGATTGGATATATGTCAGGGTGGCATTGGGAGCAATGGAAAGCTTGTGTGTATTTGACAGAGGGACTTCATTTCACCACGCAGTCCATCTGCAGGGGTTCACAGGATTGGATTGGAGCAGTCACACCCATGATGCACTGCACATGCAAATCAGCAGTGTACAGATGGTCATATGTTGAGGTGTGCCCCCCCCATCACCTAGGGCTGATGGGGGTCCTGACCATGTGCAGCCCCACAGCACCTCGGCATGGTAGGGGGAACAGACCATGTGTGGCACTGCTACAGAGTAACCACAATCACATTGTGCGGGTACTGTGACCACCCAGAGTTTGAGGTGGGGTGGACAGCAACAGGGGGGGGGGGGAGGGATTATGTACCACCACACAACCCACCCTCTGGGGCTCAGGGTGCAGAACAGGTTCACCCACCAATAGATCCACAGTCTACCTCACTGCAAAGGTAGCAGTAGAGGGGACCATCATCCCCAGTCCTGTTGGGGAACAGACAGAGCGCTACACATCCATAAAGCAATGGTAGACAAATGGCTGGCTTGGAAATGCGCAGCTGCCCCCCAACATTACCTGACATTCTCCAGCAGCACGCCTCCAGCCGCTGCACCCTGCAAGGTGTTTCAGCAAGACACATACAAGCTGCAGACAGTCCACCAGCTAGTCCATGATCCTGGATGAGATGCAGGCACCCAGAACAGGGGTGTCAGCATACATACACACACAGCAGACAAGTTAGTGATTGGGCCCCAAAAGGGAACCCATAGATATCACATGAGAAAAATGCCATAAAGCACTATGGGGAAACCTAGCCATGCAATGGTCACTGCTCAGTCAGGGTGAGAGTGACCTCCCAGCAGGAGATGCTATGGCCACCCTGTTCGTGCAGGTGGTGGCCGGGCACTACAATGTCCGAGCCATTGCCCTATGCCTTGTGCTGATGCAGCCAGGTCAGGCCACCCTATCCAGGGGGGGATGGGAGGGGGGAGGGAGAGGGGGGAGGGAGGGAGGGGAGGAGGGGAGGAGGGGAGGGGGGGGGAGGGGGGGAGGGAGGGGGGGAGGGGGGGGGAGGGGAGGAGGTGGGGGGGAGGGGGGGGGGGGGGAGGGGAGGGGGGGGGGGGGGGAGGGGAGGGGGGGAGGGGGGGAGGGGAGGAGGGATGGGGGAGGGGAGGAGGGATGGGGGAGGGGAGGAGGTATGGGGGAGGGGGGAGGGAAGGGGGGATGGGGGAGGGGGGAGGGGAGGGGGGAGGTGTTTGGACCCATAGGCAGATTATGTACCACCACACAACCCACCCTCTGGGGCTCAGGGTGGGAAACAGGATCACCCACCAATAGATCCACATTCCACCTCCCTGCAATGGTAGCAGTAGAGGGGACCATCCACCCCAGTCCTGCTGGGGAACAGGCACCCTACAAGGCAGGAAATGCAGATCTGTACCCATCCATAAAGCAATAGCAGACAAACAGTAGGTCTGGAAATGGCCAGCTGCCCCCCACCACTATCTGACATTCTCCAGCAGAAAGCCTCCAGCTGCTGCAACCTGCAAGGTGTTCCAGCCAGACACATACTAGCTGCAGGCAGTCTGCTAGCTAGTCCATAGTGCGTGTACCCAGAACTGGGATGTCAGCATACACACCAAGCAGATACGTTAATGAGTGGGCCCCAAAAGAGAACACATAAATATCACATACAAAAACTACAATATAGCACTATGGGGGAACCTAGCCATGCCGTGGTCACTGCTCAGTCAGGGTGAGTTTGACCTCCCAGCAGGACATGCTGTGGCCACCCTGTCCATGCAGGCGGTGGCTGGCCGCTACAATGTCCGAGCCATTGCCCTATGCTATGTACAGATGGGTCCGGGCCAGGCCATCCTATCCTGGCTATTCCCACAGTACCTTGCTCCTCATTATGCACATTGGCAGGCCAATACTGGCAACAGTGCAAGCAGTGTTGGCTGTGGAGGGTGTTTGCAGCCACCACACACTGGATAGACAGACACACACTCCCCAAACCTATGCCAGCATTGTGTAACTATAGAGGTGTTTGGCAGCCCTGGTCACCACACCAGTCTTGAGCAGAGTGCAGGCATGGCTATGGTAAGCAATACTGTTGGGGGTCACTCCCCAGGGTGGTAAACACTGTCAGACACCAGACTTGAAGCACACTCCACAGACATCAGAAAGGTTGCTATGATGCAGCTCAATCAGCAAATTGTGCTTAACTTAGGAATTGCTATCTGCCAGTAAACATAGCAACCTTTTGATAGATGTGTACCGTATTCCCAGGTTTAGGGTGGCATTGCTAAGGTATGCAAGTGTTAGTATTGGGAGATGCACGCAGGGCCCAAAGTCCTGCCTCTCCAGGAGGCTTTGGATAATGGGGCCTGTGGATGCGGGTGTGTCTGCTCCTGTTGGCTGCTGCTTTACGGCAGAGGTTCCCAACTCCAGTCCTGGTGTGCCAAACCCTGTTCGGGTTTTCATGCTGTCCCTCATGAATATGCATGAGATACATCTGCATACACTGGGGGCGGCGCATAGAAATGCAGCACAGGCATCTTTATTAGAGGCAGCATGGAACCTGAATGGTGTTTGGCCCTCCAGGACTGCATTTGGAAGACTCTGCTCTAGGTAATTCGCATGGTTATGGTGTCTGTGCTCTGTAGGGTAAAGGTAGGTGTTTTGGGCATGTTTATGTCACCTGCAATAAAGGTTCTGTCTGTATTAGCACGTTTTACTAGTGGGTAAAACAAGGGGACTGGGTTGGTAGGAACCACAGCTGGGATTTGAACCTGTGACCTTCTACTTTTGAATATACTGGTTTGGTGCACTGCACCACCATGTTCTCACAGAGTTAGCACATTCCCTGGTGATACCATGACTGTTCATCATACAGGGCCTGTCTGTTGCAGTGCATGGCACCCACCTACACAGGGCTAGGCCACAGTCTGCTCTGGGCTGCTGCCACTGCCCCCTCCACCACCAGTGACCCTCTGCCACCATGCTGACAGTCCCTTCTGCTGGTGGTGCTGGTGGAGCACAGTCTCAGGCCATCCAGTGTGTGGGTAGGTGGCTGCCTATGGTGCGGGTTCTGGGGTAGGGGTGCCTGCATAGGTGTCCACGCTACCCCCCAGCACCGCCTGCCAATGTTCCGTGCCCTTGGGGGTAGCTGCTGGGTACTATCCCCTGTGACACTGTGGGAAGCACAGTCATGCCCATGTTGGGCCTTCAGCAGTTTCTGTCTGGCTGCTCTGCTGTTTCAGCATTCATATGGGCCAGCTAGGCATCAACCTAGTCCGCACTGTGGCCCAGCTGCACCACAGCATGTGCCGCCTGCGGCCCTCTGTATCCCCTTTTCCGGCATCTGTCCAGTTGCCGTTCTGACATGTCTGCCCTGCTGTTGCCGCACATGTACACGCCATAGGACACCTGTCCGATGGAAAGGAAAACCCTGCACAGCGCAATTTCACTGTGGCTCATTCACCTTGTATAGGGACGGCGCATAGACCCTTCCACGATTTATATCTTTTCTATGGAGCTTTCTCGGGGGGGGGTGATCTTTCCCATTAATACCACTATTGGCCAGCTTGGTTATGGTTTTTTTCCAGTTTGTTGAGGTCATTTTCAATGTTTATGTGCCCTTTTGTTCTGTGCACCTGTATCACACTTATCACTTTTTCTAGGTTTCCCTGCGTTTGCTGTACATTGCTGACACCTAAATGGTTTCTCTCCCCTGAAATGTGCATTTAACGGCAGGTTTTCAATCGCATTAGGATTCAGCTCTTCAGATCAGCGCGTTAGTTTGAAAGGAGCCTCTCCCCGCCCACACTCCTCCCATTGATCCCTTCTCTCCGCCCTCTCTCCACCTTCTGCGGTGTTTTACCGCGCCACGGAACTTTACGATCGTTAACTTACGTTAATGAGCGTTATGAGATGTTAATGATCATTAACCATCATAACGCGTGTTAATGTAAGTTAACGATCGTTAACGTTACATAATGCGCGTTCTGTACCATTACCGCAGTTTAGTAAACATCCCCCTGTGAGCCCTATTCAGAGACTTGCCTTACGGGGTTGCACGTCCTAGTGCAAGCCGTCCTGCCCCTATTCCTCCTCCAACTCTCCCTGCACGGCTAGAGCAGCAGTATGGGGAGAGCCAGCGGGGGATGGGAGGGGGCAGAGTCTTGGTTGAGCAGGGGCAAGCTGAGGCGGCAGGACATACAGGGATGATTCTGGTCACGGCCCTGTACGTCCTGTGGGGTCAGGGAGGATGTGCTGCTTATTCCACCTTCAAGGTGGAATAAGCAGCACAAATGGGGCGATTGGGGCCGGAAACCCCCCGGGGCTGGGGCCAGGTGCAGGGAGGTCCCCGTTACCTGGTCCAGGCCCCAGCTGGCCAGCCATGAATTGAGCAGCGGGGAAGAGGAGGGTTAGTGCTCCGGGAGCCAGTGGAGCCTGTGGGGAGGATGTCTCCAGAGGAATGCAGGGGCACGCCAGGCCGTCCTCGGGCCTGATTCTGTATGCCTTGGGAACGTCATGCTCCCTCAGTACAGAATCGGTTCCTGCTCAGGGCCATCCGGATGACCCAGAAATGCCCCTGCTAGAATCGGGCTTTGCATCCCTTTTTAGTTTCTAGGGAAAATTTTAGTATCAATTGTTTGTCTATAAACTTCCTCTTTGTTTTTAATTCTATATTTAGAATATAATTTTTTTTTAATTTTTTGTTGTATTTATTAAGTTTTTTGAAAGGTGGTATACCAAATTCTTATACATTACTAAATAAATAAATAGTTCATTTTCTGCAGCTTAATACAAAAATACCTTGCCACTGTTCTTTAAATAGAATAAGCAGATCATTATCAGGAAAAATGAATAACGCAGCTTGCATTAAAATTCTCAAGCTGCTTTACTTATGGAAAGCTAACAACATCTGGCCAGGATAAATTGCTTCTCGAGAATGCTAGCTGATGCTCCTGAGAGCTAAATTTAGGGAGCCAGCATGTTACACTAAATAGACACTCTTGTCTCTTGGGCAAAATCATTATTGAGTCATGGTGGAAGACAGATTCCCCAAGACCCCATACTCCCAAGAGATATGTCACATTGAAAAGTTAAAATCTTACCCCACCCCAGGAAACTACAGACTAGGAAGTCTAAGGTCAGTGCCCGGCAAAATGGTGGAAAACATTATATGATCAAACTTACGCAGTTTAATGGGACAAAGTCAACATGGATTTAGCTAAGGAAGATCTTGCTTCATCCAACTCCACTTCTTTGGAAGTGTGAATTAAATATGTGGATAAAGGTAAGCCATTTGAAATAGCATATTTAGACTTTCAGACAGCATTTGACAAAGTCTCACATGAAAAACACCTGAGGAAATTAAAAAGTCATGGCATAAGAGGCAATGTCCTATTGTGGATTAGCAACTTGTTGAGAGATAGAAAACAGAGAGTAGGGATAAATGGTCAATTTTCTCAGTGGCGGAAGGTGAATAGTGGAGTACTTCGGGGATTTGTACTGGAGCCTGTGTTTTTTAACAAATTTATGAATGATCTGGAATTAGGTACAAGCGAGGTGATTAAATTGCAAATGACACCAAATTTTTCAAAGTTATTAAATTACATGTGGATAGTGAAAAATTGCAGGAATTCATGAGACTTGAATACTGGGCATCCAAATGGCAAATTAAATGTAATGTGGAAAAGTGCAAAGTGCATAGGGAAGAATAACCCAAACTATAGATAAACAATGCTAGGTCCCACATTAGAAGTCACCGCCCAGGTAAAGAATCTAGGCATCATCGTGTACAATACATTGACATCTTTTGTTCATTGTGTGTGGTGTCTGCCAAGAAAAGCAAACAGAATGTTAGCAATCATTAGGAAAGAAATAGAAAATAAAGCAAAGAATATCATTATGCCTTAGTATCACTTCATGGTATGACTACACTTTGAATATTGTGTGTAATTCTGGTCTCTGCATCTCAAAAAAGATATATCAACATTTGAAAAGGTACACAGTAGGGCAATCAAAATGATAAAAGAGATGAAACGATTCTCTTATGAGAAGAAGCTAAAGAGATTAGGTACGTCAGCCTGAAGAAGAGATGGCTGAGGGCAGATATGAAAGGTTTGTAAAATCCTGAGTGGAGTGGAACAGCTAAACACTGGTTAGGCCATGGTACCTCAGGCTAGAGGGCCAGGAGTTCAAGTCCCACCTGGGGACAGCAATCTCAGGCCAGAGGGACTTGGGTTTCTAGCCCTATAGACACTCCTTGGGCAAGCCATTTAACCCTCCTTTGCCTCAGGTACACACAGGGGTATGTTTACTAGCAGCGGTGATGTTATCGTGTGATAATGGTGTATTACTGTGTGATAATGTCTCTGGCGGTGTTAAGGTGCACAGAGGGTGGAGTAAGGCTCCCCAGAGGGTGGAGATAAAGGGGTCAATTTGTGGAGAGTGGGTGGGGAGATGCCCCAGGCACACTAATGCTGTGAAATCAGGGTCTGAAAATTAATGCCAATGAAAACCTTGCGTTAGAGGCACATTTGCAGGAGAGAGAAACCAGTTCAGTCAGCAATGTACAGCAAAGGCAGGGAGACCCAGATAAGTGATAGTAGTGATACATGTGCAGTAACAAAACATGCAAAAACCAGAAAGATAATGACCAGAACCAAAATAGAAATACAAAACACCGAGCTGGCAAATAGAAAAAACTATGATAAATGGTAATCAACACTACCCATAAAGAGGAAGATGTCACTTTTGGAAGACTCAATTCTGATTCCCCCTACAAAGTGAATGTTCCAATTTTGATAGTGTTGATGAGGGTTTGCTGTGGTGTATATTGGGCAGCTTGCTTATGTGGCTTTCACATGTGCAGCAACAGCATAGTGCCCACGTAGGAAAGGGAACTATGGTGATGGTGTAAATGGGGTACAGGGGGCTGCAGGCAGCACATGCAGTGGGCAAGCTGGGGCACAGTGTGGACTAGGCAGATGCCTACCTGGCACATAAGAATGCAGAAACTGAAAAGCAGCAAGACAGCAACTGACCAGGGTCCAACATGGCCACGAGTGTGCGTCCCACAGTGTCCCAGGGGACAGTACCCAGTAGGTACCCCTAAGGGCACAGAACATTGGCAGGCGGTGCCAGGGGGAAGTGCTGATGTCCATGTCAGCACCCCTACCCCATATCATGCACCATAGGCAGCCTCCTACTGGCACACTGGATGGCCTGGGACTGCGCACCACCAGCATCACCGGCATAAGGGCATGTCAGCATGGTGGCAGAGGGGTGCTGGTGGTGGAGGGGGCAGTGGCATCTGCCCACAGCAGATCAAGGCCAAGCCCTGTTTAGGTGGGTGCCTTGCACTGCAACAGACAAGGTCTGTCTGACGAACAGTAATGGTATCCCCAGGGAATGACCTGCCTCTGTGGCAACACTTTGGTGCAGTACACACAGCCAGTGTGTTCAGAGGTAGAAGGTCATGGGTTCAAGTCCCAGCTGTGGCTCTTGCAGACCATGTCCCTATATTTTACCCAGTACTAAACCATGGAAATAAAGAAGGAACCTTTATTGCAGATAAAATAAACACACCATAAACACCTATATTTTAACCTACAGAGCATATACACCATAAACATGTGCAATTCCTAGAGCAGAGTTTCCCAACTGCAGTCCTGGAGGGCCAAACACCATTCAGGTTTCATGCAGTCCCTAATAAATATGCCTGTGATGCATTTGTATGCACCACCCCATTGTATGCAAATGTATCTCATGCATATTCATTAGGGACAGCATGAAAACCTGAACCATGTTTGGCCCACCAGGACCAGAGTTGGGAACCTCTGCCCTAGAGCAATGGTCAACAGGGGCACAAACACCCATACCCACAGGCTCCACTATCCAATGGCTCATGGAGAGTCAGGCTGTTGGGCCCTGCGCAGAGCAGCATCTAGCTATACTGGCACCTGTATACCTTAGCAATGCCATCTTAAACTCGGAAACACATTCCACATATATCAAAAGGTTGCTATGATTAATGTCATATAACAAATCCTAAGTTAAACACAATTTGTTGACAGAGATTCATCATAGCAACCTTTCTGATATCTGTGGAGTGTGTTTCAGTTTTTGTTTCTGATAGTGTTTACCACCCTGGGAAGTGACCCTAACAGTGCCATAGCAATGCCTGCACTGTGCCCAGGACTGGTGTGGTGGCCAGGGCTTCCAACCACCTCTATATTTGCACAATGCTGGGGGGGGGGGGGGTGGGGGCGGTGGGTGGGGGGGAGTGGTGGATGGGGGGGTGGGTGTGTGGGGGGGCAGCTGAGCTTTCCCAGGCCTACTACCTGTTTTCCAGTGCCCTATGTGATGTGTACAGATCTGCATTGACTGCCCTGTAGGGTGTCTTTTCCCCAGATAGACTGGGGTTGATGGTCCCCTCTACTGGCACCATTGCAGAGATGTAGAATGTGGATCTGTTGGTGAGAGATCCTGTCCCCCACTCTGATCTACAGAGAGTGGGTTGGGTGGTGCTACATAATCTGCTTTTGGGTCCAAACACCACCCTCTTCTTATGTGACCATGACAACCACACCAGATATGCACTATTCTGGGTGCATCATAGTCCACAAGGGCTAGATGTGACTGGGAAATACAGATGGATGCAGGTGTATCCTAGGTGTGTCTGCAAGGCCTACCTATCACACACTGGCACTAATGGTGACTTGCAGCACAGCTTATCTCAGCTATGCCATGTGCTGCAGGACTGGTGCTGGGCGCCCCACCTCACCCTCAGGGTGAGCACAGGAACCACACAATGTCACGGTCTGTAGCTACTCTGTGCCAATAACACACACATGGTCAGTTCCCCCTACCAGGCCGGGGTGCTATAGAGGTGCATACCCCATCTTGTGATCAGATGTAGGCTGCTGATCTGCATGTGCAGTGCATCATGGGTACGGGTGGGTTTACCCTATCCTGGTGACCACAGCAGACAGTTTGTGTGGTGACTTGCAGTCTTTCTGTAGCCAGCCAGTGGTGGGTTAGATGCTATGGAGATGTAGCCCACTGGTTATTTCAATGACTGTGAAGGCAGAGGTCATGGGTTTGATGCTACAGTGGTGTTATTTAATAAGGCTGTTTGACACTTTTCCTTTTAATTTAAATTAGTGCTGCCAGCAGAAACACCCTCACAGTGCCGTAGCCTAAGGTGCCTCATAAGGCGCATTATAGGGCGCCCTATAACGCGCCCTTAAGGCACATTTAAGGTGCCTTGGCGGACAGGGCACTTTATAATTTGCCCTATGGAGTGCCATATAGGGCGCCTTATGCGGCACCTTAGGTTACGGCACTGTGAGGGTGTTTTTGCTGGCAGCACTGATTTAAATTAAACAAAAATGACTCAGACAGCCTCTTACATAACACCACTGTGGCATTGAAGCCATGCCCTCTGCCTCTGCAGTCATTGTAGTAACCAGTGGGCTACATCTTTATAGCTTCTTGCACTGCGCTGGGATGAACTTAGGGTTAACGTGCATTAACGTGCCACGGCGCCCACTATCGTGCGATACCGATTCCTTGCAACCTTCCCTCCGGACCGCCCACTACCTTATATGGCATTCTTCACATTAACGCTTCAACTAGTGCCGGTAACATTAAGACGGTTTAGTAAACATACCCCATAGATTGTGAGCCCTTTGGGGACAAAGGAATGTATTCAGTACCTGTTCGTAGTGATTACATAATGTAAACTGCTTTGATTGAAGGATAAGGTGGTATAGAAAACTGGTTAAATAAATAAATGCTCTTTCCAAAAGTACAAAGACTAGTAGATGTACTAAGAAGTTACAAAGTCATATATCTAAAACAAGTAGAAGAAAATATTCTTTCTCTCACCTTATGATTAAGCTTTGGAAATTGTTGCCAAAGGCAGGTGGTATAGCTGGGTTAAAAAAGGTTTGGACAAATTCCTGGATGAAAAGTCCATAAACCATTATTAAGGTAAACTGAGAGAAACCATTGCTTATCTCTAAAGATAAGTATCCAGAACTGTCTGCTTTTGGGATGTGCCAGGCACTTGTGACCTCAGTGGCCACTGTTGGGAACAGGACATTGGGCTTGGTGGCCTTTTGATATGTTCTAAGCACCGATTCAGAATACAGAGCTTGGCCTCAATCAGTGCTATTTGTGAAAATGAAACCACTGGTAAATGAACTATCCCATGGGTTGCTCATACCTCCAGTAATTGCTAAAGAAGAATATGTAGGTGCTGGGGAGGGGGGGGGGGGTGGAGTAGAGGATCACAATTAGACTAAAGAATCCATGGTTCTTTGCTATTCTGTGCACAAATTAATGGGAAATTTAGTCTGCAGTGGTTAGCATATTTTATGCTTTTTATTTTTTTAAATACTGAGCACTGTGGTTAAAATAAACTGGATATTCAGTGTCATCATCTGGATGGCAGCTATTGAGTAGCCGGTTTCAGTGATGACCACCAGCAGCTATCCAGATAGCAACAATATGCAGTTGCTATTCAGATAGCCAAATCGCATAAGCATAGGCCTGTCTTTTTCTGCTCTAACTTTATGCAGTTTGTTATCTGACTAGCAGACTGAAAATCACCATTAAGCGGATAACGGTGGGGCCTGCTCTCACCCTGCCCACGGTCTGCTCCAGTACTAGCTGAACAGTGCCCTGGAAGTCAGAGGAAATATTCACTGGATGGTAATGCTGAAAATCCTTTTCACCAGCCTTTATCCATTTAGCAGCTAACCAGATAAGTGTCTTTGAATACTGAGCTCTGAGTTCGTAGCACAAAAGTCCACATCTCTTTGATTCTTTCTTGATCAAAAGCTATTTTGTGCTAATTAAAGAAAATATGCTTTATTTAAAGAGTTTTGCCAAAGAGACGACTCTCATAGCTTAGTGACAGTGCTGTATATTTGTAAGTGGAAGATCTGGGTCAGATCTATTCCCTAGCCTAGTCAGGATTGAGAGTGCTGCACAGGTAGTGTTAACAGACTTTAGGAGGAAGGGAACTCTAGTGATCAAATTTAATGCCATTGATTACAGGGTTTTTGCAGGGGGACACCAGAAAGGAACTATCAAGTGACTAAACTAGGTGAGTTGTAAGGAGATAGATAGTAGGGGATAGGGATGTACATTAGGTTTGGGACAAATATGACAACTTGACAAATGCGGCAATTTTCAGTTCAATTTGCCGCTACTGATCTGAATGAATGGGACTGCAATTTCAGATAAATCACCACTTGTTTCGTTCATTTTTAGGAAAGGTGCAGCCACAGGCATAGACACAGTGGAGCCATACTGGGAGGGAGTAAATAGGGCAAGCCATAAGCATGAGGAACTTCAGCCAATATTTTTTGAAACTCTTTAGCAAACAGATCTATTCTTGCCAGACATCGAAATCCCAGGGGTGATGATGTCAGCTGCTGGATTAGAAGAGACACATAGTATCTGAGTAGAACATCATTTCTCTCAGGCTTTCAAAGAGAGAAAAGATCCTGTGCTTGTTCCAATGCATCAATAAAAAAAGTGAACAAGATATTACAATAAAAAATGCATATTCAAAGAGCACATAGCTCTGTGACTACACAGATCTGTGTTTACACTTTTTCAGTGTTTCTGCCTAATGGCTGCAGGGAAAGACTTTTGGGGGGTAATTTTATAAGAGGGTTCCTACATTGCAGGGTAAAGTGCGTACCTACTTGGCCAGTATTTTAATCATTTGCACATGTATGTGGCCACAGATACACATAAATGGCCTCTTTCAAGATATCAATTGATATAAAAGTACATACTTTCACATCATGGTTTACACTTTGCTCATAGAGGAGATGGGAGCGTGGTCAGGGTGAAGCACAGGCAGAAATGAAATTTGGGAAGCAGTGCTGAAAGTGTTACTCTGGCTTTGGAGAACACAATGCTTTGTGGACTTTGGTGCAGCAATTGGCTTATCCATTGGCCCTGCCACAGCAACTAGTGAAACCTCTGGTGCCGGGTAACATTGGCTCATTCATAGCAGCAGCTAAAGATTAAAAGGGATGTTTTGAGATGGCATTGTATGGAGTGTGAAGCTAAGTATATTTTCTCTCTCCAATTATATGTGCTGCTGTCTACAGGACTTGTACATTGCTGATTGTGCTTTGAATAAGAGAATTGATCAGCCACTGGGTGATTGACTTTGCACACACTGGGGGTTATTCTGTGCCATGAATAGTGGGGATGGACGTCTCCAATGGAATGACGTGGAAGGGGTGGATCGGGGGCGGAGGCAGAGCATGTCATCCAGTATTTCCTCTCCTTCACATCAACTGGGAGGGTTTCTCATGCATACTTTTAGACTCACAGCCAAACTCATAAATACAGAAATACTTTCCTGCCTCTCTCTGCTGCTGCTGCTGCTGTTTGTTTGTGTCACTATCTGCCCTGCTCTCTTCTTTCACTGCCCTACTGTATTGCTCCTAGTGCCAGTCTACCTGCGGACACCATATCACTACCTGTCTTGCTGCTATCACACATGCTGTCTGCTTTCCACTGATTGCTTTTAGCATCAACATTGAAAAACAAATGAAAACAAAGAACTACTTCACCTTCCTTTGCCTCTCTTTCTGCTGCTGATGTCTGGATGGAAGGGGAGGGGGGTAGGATACGGTAAATATTGTGGCTGCTGCTTTTCTGGCTTGGGGGTAGACACAGGAGGGAGGACTGTGGTGACAGAGGGGAGAGAATAGGGAGACAGGAGTGATGCTGGACATAGAGGGAGAGTAGGTAAACAGAGGGGGATATATCAGACATGGGGGTTGGAACAAGTTGGATATGCAGGACATTGAAACAGGAAAGATACTGGATATGGGGGGCGTAAGGAGATAGAGTTGATGCTGTACATGGGGAGCTGGAATAAGGAGACAGAGGGAAGATGATGGATACAGGGTGCAGTAAGACAGAAGGGAGGTTCTGGGCACAAAGGAAGTAGGGAGATAGGAAGTTCTGGACACATAGGGGAGTAGGGATATAACTGCTATGTGCTGGATATGGAGGAATAGGGAATCAGGAGGGGTGCTGAATGGAAGGGGGGTTTCAGTTTAATTTTTGCCTATATACTTCTAAATCGTGGTATTCCAACTTGTTTTCAAAGTTGGGGAAGCTGTAATACTAGAGGGCATAACATGGAGCTGCAAGGGGGTAAACAGAAAGGCAATGTCAGGAAATACTTTTTCACTGTAAGGGTGGTAGATGCTTGGAATGCCTTCTCGATGGAAGTGGTGGGGGCAAATACAGTGACAGAATGCAAAATGGCATGGGACAGACACAGGTCCTTTATAGAAATAGGATAAAATCAAAATAAACTCCCTCCGACTCGAGCCCCATCTCCCCTCCTTTAAGCGTGATCTAAAATCCCACCTCTTTTCCCTGGCCTTTGACCTTCCATCCCCTTTTGTGTGATTCTAATCTCTAAGTCTCGTGTCGTATCCTTTCTTTCTCCCGCTTTCCTCTCAAAGATTGTAACTTCCTTTTCCTTCCCTCTAACCTAGTACTTTCTTTAACTATTTGTATTTTGTGAACCGCTCTGCTTCCCCAGAAGGGCAGTATATCAAGTTAAATAAACATAAACATAAACTTAACTATCTCTTATATCTGATCAAATAAGGGTGACCTACACGGAGTGATGGGTACACCCATAAACAAAGGCATGGGGAGGGGTGATCTGCATGGAGCTGCAGGCACACCTACTCTTGCCACCTTGTTGGGCAGACTAGATAGACCATGCTAGTCTTTATTTGCTGTCATATACTATGTTACTATATTACTATGTTTAGTTTTCCCAATAAGTGTATTGATGTTCTAGTGCCCACTGCAATGTTCACAGTGCTCCCTTTTGAGACTAATACTAATTGGAGTTGGAAGACCATTACTGGGCTAGAAACTTTGGAAGCTGCTGAGAACAGACAGCAATTGTGCGGGGGCAATTGTGAAATGAAAGTAAAGAGGATTTATTTCTGTGTGATGGGATTAGAGTCTTGACATCATGGTGGACCTTTAGCCAGTTTTTGGCTTGTTCTTAGTAAGGTTGTGCTGAATCTGTGAATCTTTAAAAGTTTCTCTTTGGCTTAGAAAGCTGTACGGCACAGTGGATGGGTAGCCTAGTGGTTAAGGCAGCAGACTAGGGTTCTAAATCCCACTGATGCTCCTTGTGGCCTTGGGGAAGCCACTTAACTCTCCATTACCACAGGTATAAACTTAGATTATAAGCTCAATGGGGGCAGAGACTTTCTTTTGAGACTGAGTCAGACTCTGGTTCACAATATTTTTAAACTAGTACTTCATAAGACTTGTATCAAATACTACCTGATGAACAGAAATTAGTAGACCATATATTGAGCCTGGTGACAAGGTTTGAGAGCAAAAGGATCTATTTTAGATGAAATTTGACTGAATTGGGAAGATTCCTACTAAAAGTGGCTGATGGCTAAAAATTGCTAGTGAAAAGTTTACACTCTGACTGAGAGCTGAAGTGGTTCTGTTTTTTAACAGACTGAATGAGCTCGTGGAATTAGAGTGTATGAAGCTGGCAAACTGTGTGAGTGTAATGATTGCATGTGAGGGATGGGTTTAGCTAGGGATTATTAATTATATTTTTATTTTGGGGGTTAGAGTAGGGACTTCAAGATTGCCAAATTACCTAGATCCAAGAATGAGATTTCAGGCTAGTCCTGGATTTCTGACAATCTCATTCTGATGCATTATGGGACCTGCAGCACAGATTACAGTGGGTAAAATCAGGGACTACAAATACCATACTGAAATTTAATGCATATTTAAAACCAGAACTGGCAACAAATCTCACTCCTGGGACTGGATATCTTAGCAACTCTGGGAATGTACTAAGAACTTCTATTTCCATAAAATAAAATTAAAAAAAAAACACTCCTAAAGTTTTTGACCCGACTGAGAGAGATAGCAGGGCTAGTGGTAACCTCTCTTTTTAAGTCAGCTGGTACTTAAAACACTAACAAGCTTGCCATTAGGTATTGTCTAGCAAACCTGAAGAAAATTTCGAACAAATGATGAGAACCACTTAACGCCAGACAGGATCCTGAGGATCCTGGAGAAGAACAGAAACTGAGTTGCTACAACAGGCCCCAACATAAGACACCTTGAGGGAAACAAGGAAGAGTCCAGAACTTTTGATAAGTAGCTACTTATTTTTTTTTCTTTTTGTGTGGGTCCATCTACAACTACAACTTTAACTTCTTGTTGTTGTTAAGTGCCATTGAGTCGGTGTCTACTCATGATGACCCTCTGGATAGTAGTCCTAAAAGATGTTCAGTCTTGTCAGGCAGCTCATTCTTGACAGACTGGCACCAATAGCTGCTGTTATTGCATCAGTCCATCTCATTGCTGGCTTTCCTCTTTTGCGCTGACCTTCTAGCTTGCCAAGCATGATGTCTTTCTCTAATGATCTCTCTGTTCGCCTGATGTGTCCAAAGTATGAAAATTGAAGTCTGGTCATCTGGGCTTTTAAAGAAAGCTTAGGTTTGATCTCCTCTAGTACTGACTGGTTTGTTCTTCAGGCAGTCCATGGTATACACAGTATTTGTTGCTAGCACCATAATTCAAAGGCATCAATTTTTTTTGCTATCTTTTTCATTGTTCAACTTTCACGTCCATATGATGTTATTGAAAATAGCAAGTCAAATCTGTGTATGGAGAGAGACATCTCTGCTCTTGAGAATCTTGTCTAGGTCCTTCATAGCCATTCTGCCAAGAGGAATGTGTTGTCTGATTTCTTGACTGCTTGTTGCTTCTTCATTGATAGTTAATCCAAGGTTAAAGTTGTCCACTATTTCAATTTCTTCTCCATGAACGATGAACTTATTGATTTTACCAGTTGTCAGGATCTTTGTACCAGTTGTCAGGATCTTTGTGTTCTTTACATTAAGGTGCAGGCCCATTTTAAGACTATCTTCCTCGATCTTGAAAAGCAAGTGTTTCAGATTATCTTTACTTTCAGCCAGTAATGTGGTATCATCAGCATAGCAAAGGTTGTTGATGAGTCTTCCACCAATCTTCACACCTATGTTGCCTTCATATAGTTCTGTTTCTCTGATTATTTGTTCTGCATATAAATTAAACAGGTAAGGGGAAAGTATGCAGCGTTGTCATATCAAGTGCCTAAAACCATAACCATAACCAAACACCTATGTTTATGGTTTTAGGCACTCATAGCAGAACTTGCTTTCAATTGAAAGAGGCTATCTCCCTGAACATTTATGCCACGGAGGTATTTAAATATCTCAATCATATCACCTCTATCCCGCCTTTCCTCTAAGGTATACATTTTAAGATCCTTAAGTCTGTCCTCATATGCTTTATAATGAAGACCACTAATCATTTTAGTAGCCACCTTCTGAAACCGACTCCATCCTGTTCATATCCTTTTGAAGGTGCGGTCTCCAGAATTGCACACTATACTCCAAATGAGGTTGCACCAAAGACTTATACAGAGGCATTATCACCTCCTTTTTTTCTGCTTGCCATTTCTCTCCGTATGCACCCAAGCATCCTTCTAGCTTTTGCCGTCCCCTTTTCTACCTGTTTAGGTACTTTAAGATCATCAGACACAACCACGCCTAGGTCCCGCTCTTCTTTAGTGGACAAAAGTACTTCACCCCCTATACTATATTGCTCCCTTGGATTGCTGCAGCCCAAATGCATGACCTTACATTTTTTAACATTAAATCCCAGCTGCCAAATTCTAGACCATTCTTCAAGCTTAGCTAGATCCCTCCTCATGTTATCTACACCTTCCTGGGTGTCTACTCTATTGCAGATTTTGGTATCATCCTCAAAGAGGCAAACCTTACCCGACAGCCCTTCCCCTATATCGCTAACAAAGATGTTAAAAAGAATCGGACCATTACCCCCCAAAAAAAAAAAAAATTAAAAGGAGTTTGCCCCCTGTGTGTGTGCCTTTCGCTCACCATTTTCCCGTGCTTAAGCACTAGCAAGCCATAGTTGGGGGGGTTGGGAGGTTGGGAGGGAGGGGGGCTTTGGGCTAGGGAGGCTTTGGGCGGGGGGGGGGGAGAAAGGGAGGTTGGGGGTTATTACTCCCCGTTTCCTTATCTCAAAACTGCAAAATATAATGAAGGCATATTGTTGAATGTTGGTGTGATCTGAAGTTATGTTGTTACTGTTGCATTTTCTTGGAAGATCTTTGTGGTTTATAATTCTATGTATTCTTTGGAAGCCTTTCAATAAAAAAAAAAAAAAAAAAAGAATCGGACCAAGGACAGATCCCTGTGGCACACCACTGATAACATCCTTCTCCTCAGAGTGAGCTCCATTTACCTGTACTCTTTGTTGCCTCCCACCCAACCAATTTCTAACCCAAGCAGTAACTTTAGGGTCCATCCCTAGGGTGCTCAGTTTGTTTATAAGTCGCCTGTGAGGAACAGTGTCAAAGGCTTTACTGAAATCTTAATACACCACATCTAGGGCTCTCCCTCGGTCCAACTCCTTGGTCACCCAGTCAAAGAAATCAATCAGATTTGTCTGACAAGACTTGCCTCTGGTGAATCTATCGTGCCTCGGATCCTGTAATCCACTGGACTCCAGAAACCTCACTATTTTCTCTTTCAGCAGTGTTTCCAATAATTTACTCACCACCGAAGTTAAACTAACCGGCCTGTAGTTTTCAACCACATCCTTACTTCCGCTTTTGTGTAAAGGCACCACATGAGCCTCTCTCCAGTCCTTTGGCACCACTCCCGACTCCAAAGAGGCATTGAAAATGTCAGTCAGTGGAGCTGCTAGAAAGTCCCCAAGTTCCCTCAGTATTCTAGGGTGTATCCCATCTAGTCTCATCGCTTTGTCTACTTTAAGTTGAGCTAGTTTCTTACAAACTGTCTTCTGAAAATTGTTCAAGATGTCCCTCGCTTCTGTTCCTGTTTGTGGGTGTTTTCTGAGGTCCTGCTCCTGGTTCTTCATCTGTTAGCACAGAACAGAAATTTTTGTTAAGCAATTCCGCTTTATCCTTATCAGCTTCTACATATTCCTCCCCTGCACCCTTGAGTCTGACAATACCACTTTTGCCCTTCCTCTTCTCACTAACATATCTGAAAAATGTCTTATCTCCCCATTTTATTGCATTGGCTATTTCCTCCTCCTTTTGAATCTTTGCCTTCCTGACTACTTTTCTAGCTTCTCTAAGTTTTTCCAAATATAGATGCCTGTCTTCCTCTCTCTGTGATCTCTTGTATTTCATGAAGGCCTCCCTCTTTTTCTTCACTTTTTCAGCTACTGCTTTCGAAAGCCATAGTGGTCTCCTTTTCCTTTTACCTTTATTTACCATTTTAACAAAAAGGTTGGTTGCCCTTAAAATATCCCCTTTCAGTTTTGCCGACTGCTTTTCTACATCCCCCAGCTGTTCCCATCCCACTAATGACTCACTGAGATATTGGCCCATCTTGGCAAAGTTAGTCTTCCTAAAGTCTAAGATCCTCACCTTTGAATGGATTCTAACAGCCCTAGTCCTAATACTGAGCCACCATCTGGCTATCACTGGATGCAAAATGATCTCCCACTACAACATCAGAAACACTTTCACCATTGGTAAGCACCAAGTCCAGTATGGCCCCTTCACGTGTGGGGTCTGTTACAAATTGCCTGAATAGTTCTCCCTGTAGAGAATCCAGGATCTCCTTACTTCTAGATGATACTGCAGCAGAAATGTGCCAATCAACATCTGGCATATTGACATCTCCTATCAGTAGCACTTCCCCTTTCCTAGCAATGCTGCGTATGTCTTCAATTAACTCTCTGTCCACCTCTTTCTCTTGTGAGGGAGGTCTGTATATCACACC
Source organism: Ichthyophis bannanicus (assembly GCA_033557465.1). NCBI lineage: Eukaryota > Metazoa > Chordata > Amphibia > Gymnophiona > Ichthyophiidae > Ichthyophis > Ichthyophis bannanicus. Next base: position 842,705,885 of record CM066034.1, on the reverse strand, counting down.
AATGCAAATAGATTTCTCTTTCCCTCTTTCTAGTTTAACCCACAATGCCTCCTCTCTCCCTTTTAAGCTCTGTAATTCCAAAGTCAATAAAACACATATAGATGGGAGGCGATCTTCATTTAGGAGGAGGCAAGATGGCAGAGGTGATTTGTTCCGGGTGAGCTGGCCCCTTCAGAGACGCACTGCTTTCAACAGTTTGTGCACCTTCGGTAGTTGGAATGGGGTGAAGGAAGTGTAAGCAAGCCTCCCTTCCCTCGGGAGAAGCTCTTACCAGCTCCACTGTGCAGAAAATGCTCCCGATGTGTGGCTTCGCTGTCCCAGAAATTAGAGCGGCATCTTCGGCGGATTTGGTGTTTTCTCCAGAGCAGAGCACATCAGGGGTATTGCTTTTTCCTGAGCAGCGGGCCCCCTGCCATGCCCCAGAAGTGTTGTTGCTGCTAGTAGAGTGCTTCCCGATGGTTTGAAAACCAGCATGCCATTGCAGGGAAGCGAAGAGGGCTCTGTGGCTTGCTATGCTCACCCGAATATGCCGTCTGGAGAGGGAATATAAGGCTGCTTCTGTTTTGGAGGATAGCTCTCACTTCAGGCTGGTTCTACTTCATTGACCATCGCTGGTGCTGGTGTGTTGGTAAAACCCCAAAATGTTACTTTAGAGGTGCAGTGGGATGCTATTTCAACCATGAATTCTTCGCTTATCTCTATTGCGGCTTCTGTAATTACTGAAACTGATTCCTTATGTATGCATTTACAAGAATGTTCCAGAGTCCAGAAGGAGCAGGAGGGGAAGTTGATGCAGTTGGAAGGAGAACTTGAACAACTCAGTGGGTTGCATGGTGCCCATGTTAAGGATAGGAGTGTGACTTCTAGGAGACTGGAATATCTTGAGAATCAAGTCCGGAAGAACAATTTGAGACTGATTAATTTCCCTAGATCTCTGCTATAGTCGCCCATGGAGATGGTTCGTAGGTATTTCCAGGAGGTCTTGGAGATCTCCCAGGATGACTTACCACCATTAACTCGGGCTCAATACCTTGATGTGGGCCGGAGTAACCAGGGAGTTGGCTGTGAGGCTTCCGCAGAACCTGGAGACCTTACTGGGTTTCTGGAGAGCTCTGTGGAGCTGATCACTGCTCGCACCACTCTCCTGGCAACCGTCCCAAAAAAATAAGAGGCAAATTATTTTATGGCTGCCAGTAACCACAGGATTTCTGTGACTATGCTACTGAACATCACTGGCCATTGAGAAGATGCTGGATTGGGGAGGCTAGGGCTGACTGGGAACCAAGTATTAAAGGACCTGCATATATATCCAAAATATTGCAAATGCTTATCTATTTAATATTTTGCATCATTTTGATATGTTGGGGCAAATAATGTGCATACTGCCATCAGTAACAAAGGTATATCAGAGCCACACAGTCAAAGAGTCAAAGAGTCCTTCTCTGCTGTATTCAGAATGCTCACACTTCCCTTTACTGCTGACATAGGTGTTGCCCTCACGTCAAGGATTTTAACTAGGAAGATGGCAGATTGACGCGAACGGCTTGCAGTGGCGTTTTACTACTATGGGTAAAAGAAAGGCTAAGGGGGTTAAGAAGCCCTCCATTACCCCAGCAGCCTTGTCTTCATTACCTTTACAAGTGGTGGGTCCACTTGATCCTTTTCTTACGCCGCAGCAGCAGCCGGGAGTAACGACGGTGTTGAGCCCTTCTGGCCTCCCGCTGGAGTTGGACAGCTCGCCGGGAGTCTCTGGGCCTGAGATCTCACCACCAGAGCAGTGGCGCCCTCCCAAGGACCCTTTGCTCACGAGGAGTCCAGCATTGTTGGAGGATGCATCTCCTTCCGGTTCGGGAGGAGGCGCAGAGCCTGGAGGGTCAACTCCGCTGAGGAGTAGTGGAGTAGTTGGATTATCTCTTCTCGACAGCTTGGGAGTACCTGCATCAAGGAGGGCTGTTAGCAGGACAGCTGATGCCTTATCTGCAGCTGGGACATCGGCAATGGAGCAGCGGCCCTTGGAGGTCAGCACAGTTACGGCACAAGTCCCGGTAACTTTTTCTTTTGAGAGACCTGTTGAATTCACTCTGGAGACTATTTGGCCTGCCATTGTAAAGCTTGGGGAAATATTTGCACCCCAGGTTTCTGCTTTGGCGGCTCAGTCTCAGATTCATACCAATTTGCTTCAGCAGCACACTTTAGAAGTTTCTGCTTTACAATCTTCGGTTTTGGATCTTCAGCAGAAAGTGGCCCAGTGTGGAGATGGCAGTACTTCCTATTTGAAGGACGCATTGGCCTTAAAGACACAGATTGAAATGTTAGAGAATGTATCAAGATATTCTAATCTTCGTGTTATAAATTTCCCTAAGGTTTCAGGCATTAGTTCAAAGGAGATTTTTAAGAAATATTTGGTGGAAGGTTTGAGATTTCCTTTGGAGTCTCATCCCCCTATGCTTAAAATGTATTATCTCCCCTTGGGTAAAAAGATGGCTGGTGGTGGGATAATTTCTGGAGTAGAACAAAGTGATGTTTTAGATATTTCTGCTATTTTGGAAACTTCACTAACTGAATCCGTTTCTCCTTCTACTTTGTAGCATTTGCTCTTTCCTCAGATAGGGATTGGTTCCTGCGTATGTTTTTAGGAAACGTAATGTATTATTCTATGGGCTAACTGTGCGGGTTTTTCCAGATTTATCTAAGGAAACTCAGAAACAACGGAAAGAAGTTCTATTGCTTCGTCCAGGTGTGCTCTTATTGGGGGGACAATTCTTTTTTAAATTCCCTTGCAAATGTGTGGTTAAGTTGAATTCTGTTTCTTATATCTTTTTTGAGCCATCACAGTTGCTTACCTTTCTGAGTGCTCGCTGCCCCGCTGAGACGCACTTGGCATCACTGTAATAATTTTGGCCTGGCTGTTTGTTCCCGTCAGGTTTTTTTCTTCTCAGGTTTATGAGTTATATATGTTTGATGGTTCTCCCCCTGCTGTTGTGGGCTATAATAGGGGCAGGATTGTATATGTTCCTTTTGGGTTTCTTGCTATAATATTGAAGTATCAATGTTGATTACTTTCTGTACCCTAATTTCTATACAAGTGTGTTTATGCTTGGATTTATTGTAAAATGATAAAGATAAAAATTTTAAAAAAAGGATTTTAACTAGCCCCACCCTGCCCTACCTCCCCAAATAGTTGAGTCACCGACCTCCTATGCTTCTGCTTTGCATCTTCTTAGGTGGCTTGGAGTCTTCATCCCAGTGTTTTTATGACACCCAAAATCTCTTTTGTGCATTGGGGGATTGGGGGTGGGGAATTTGAAGTTTATGGAGTCTTCCTCTTTTTCCTGTTTTACACCTTGCTTGGTACCTTGGGTTTTAGTTCCGCTTTTGTTTTTGCCCATCCTAGATTGTTCTTGTCACTATTGGTACTCTTTGCCCACTCCTAAAACATTGTTTTCTTGGTCCTTTAAAAGTGCCTTAGGAAGAGATATCTGTCTTTTCTCTATGAGTTAAGTCCTCAGTCCTTTCAGCTTTTTCTGTTCGGGTGATAGGACCTTCCAGCCCGTCTTGCTGCTATGTTGGATCTCTTCAGGAGTGTGTTACGGCCATCCAACCTTTCTTGCTGGTATTAGCACTCTTGGGGTGTTTTGAGATCTTCCAGCCTATCTTGCAACTGTGTCAGTCTTCTCCAGATGTTTTGGGGCCTTTCAGCATATCTTGTTGCTCTATTGATCCTTTTCAGTTGTTTTAGGACCTTGCAGCCAATGTTACCATTGCTTTATCCCAACCCCACTGCCTTGGGGGCTTCTGGCCAGCGTTATTGCCGTTTTTCAACTTTCCAGATTCCTTGGAGAGTTCATGCCAATGATGGTGCAATTTTACCTTTCCCTAAGTGCCTTTGTGTGTTCTTGCCACTGCTGGTATTGCTTTGCTCCTCATCTAGTGCTCTGGGGTCTTCATTCCTTTGTGCTGTTTTACCTTTTTTATGATGGCTTGGTGTCTTCATGACATCTGTTAGGATGCTTTGCCCCTCGTTTGATGCCATGAGGTCTTTGTATGTCTCTTGATATCATGCAGTGATATTGCCTCTGTTACAAAATGCCTGTCAGCAAATTTTGAACATTTCATTGAAAATGAATGGAAAGTCTCACTTTATATTTTAAAATTGCATGCCCATAGATAACATATTTCTGTAAGATTTAAAGTTATCATTATTGGCAGAAGTATAGTAATTAGAGGTTTACATAGTAACATAGTAAATGATGGCAGAAAAAGACCAATCTGCTCATCCAATCTGCCCATTTATTCCAGTCTACACTACACAAATAAAACCCAGTTGGCAACAATAAAGCATGACCTCCATTTACTATTAAGTTCATTGTCTATTGCTCAATCATTTTCTAATCCAGACTACTACTTGAGGACCAACCCCGGCTAGTAATCTGCCTAACAAAGAGTAGAATAATAATTAAATAGTTGAAAGGAAATAAACTAGGATGAATAGAAGAAAAACAGGCATACAATTATAAAAGCTAACCCCATTTGCCAATTGGTTTCATTATTGATGTATTCAGAAATCAATACTCCCTCCCCCCTCTCCCCATCAGATGTGTTAGAAGAATCACTGGAAGACTTTGTGACTTTTATAGAACTCCATGATTAGTTAACTTTTTAATCTTCACAGAAGTGAAAGGATCATGTCGACTTTGAAAATTAAGAAGGAGGGGAATAAGAATAAAAGAATGTTGTAAACAATGCAGCAGAAGAGCAGCAAATTGCAATCACAGTAATTCGTACAAACCCATGTTCTTGCAATCAGAGTGCATACACTTTAATGACAATTAATTATTAGGTGTCATGCATTCCCAACTCACAATTCATCAGCCTCATGTTTTTTATTATACCCTAGCTACATTAAAATGATTGTTCTCTTTGTCCTTTCTGCAGTACAAGGAACATGTTTAGAAGGGAATTAGGTAACTAAGGGGGTTATTTTAGAAGCTCTAGTTGTGATCTGGACATCTGAAAATGGGCATTCAGACATGTAACTCACAGAGACATCCCCTGACCCATTTTAGAAAGCCAGATATATAGACATCCCCAACACGATCACATCCATTTAGTATGGAGGCATGGTGGAAGGGTGGCCTGGGAAGAGCAGTACACAAAGAGTGGAGACTGGACCAAGGTCTTCTAACACAAATAACACAAAGAGCAGAGCAACAGAGGTGTACATCGTGGTGCGATTTCAGAAATGGCACAAGCATGTCTGTCCCTGATTGTTGAGATATCAATGCTTATACCTACTTCTAGCCACAAAAAGGTGCAAAAAAGTGCTCGCTTTGTGGATATAACGCTTCGAAGGGAAAGAACAAAATGTACTGTCATTGCCACAGTTATTATTTCCTGCCCAAGGAAACATGCATGTAAATAGATATTCCAAACATATTACAGACCTGTCGCTTTATGTCTGAATATCTGAAATAGCAGGCCGAGATATGCTAGCCTGAGTCAATCCCCATTCTGAAATACCCCAGCCGGAAAGTCCAAGTACCCAGTTCCCCAGACATCCAATTCGGGGATGTACAAACTTGTGAAATGGCCTACACCGGTGCGCATCCCCAGACTTCTTATGTGTGTGTGTGGGGGGGGGGGGGGGGGGCATCTCCAGAACTGTCTACCTGGATATTCATTTTTCAGGGTGGAGATGAAGCAATTTCAGAGAGAACATGTATGTACCTCCCTTCACTGCTGCCACTCTCCTAATTTTTTGGACATATTGCACTGGACATCCCAGATTCTTACTAGACATCCCTTCTAACATGCCTCTTGCAGTGACTGCAGATGTACAGACAAAAAACAAACTCTTCTATTTCAGCCTTTCTCCCCCTCTTGTTCTCTCCAAGACAGATAGGAAGGAGGAAACAGGGAAGGAGGGACTGGATTAGGCAGGAGAGTATTTCTTCTTTGCTCTGTTCTGTTCTATCTACTCTAGCCTCACCCCTTCCTCCACCATTTTTTGCATACTGCCTGTGAAGGCAGGGTTTAGAGAATGAAGCAGATGGTGGATGCTGCCTGAGGTTTTGGACAGTATTCAATAGAGTCATTGGCAAAGTCCTGCATGCTCATACATATAAAACCTTTGGCAGCCCCAAAGCTTTCTGCACTGTAAGCAATGGCCTAGGTAAGCCTAATGAAAGACTAAGGGGTATGTTTACTAAACCGTCTTAATGTGTGCCCGGCGATAGTGTGCAGGCTGCCATAAAAGGAGTGGGCGTTTCAGTCTTAAAGTAGCAAAACGGGATTATCACGCGATAACGCGCGCTGCTGCGCACATTAACGGGCTAAGCGCCGCTAATCCTTTACCTGCTACAGGGACACAGGCCAGTGTACCAGGCAACACACTGGGTCTGGCTTCAGATCCACCAGACCCTGGCTCTGTATTTCCCAACAGCACAGTGCACACAGGGAGCCCGATGGCTCTAGGCAAACAGTGCAGAGGGAGGGTGGCCTGGTAGGTGAGGGAGCAGATTGCCCATGATACCTTCAATAGAGGGGTGACACAGTTCAAGTGAGTTCCCAGAAATATGCAGGGAACAGGGAAAAGAAAGTAGCACACAAAGGCAGAGTTACAGTGGTCACACAGTAGAAAAAGTGGGAGTGCACAGAACAGCAGTTCAGTGGGAACAGGCAAGGTGGCACCAGACCCTCAGAACATTGTAGAGCAATGCACAGGGTGAAGGGGAGTGAGGAAGATAGAAAAGGTACTAAATATTTCAAACCTGATTGATCTGAGCAAGTTACTTTGAGTGGAGGAGTAGCCTAGTACCCAGGAGATCTGGGTTCAATTCCCACTGGCACTCCTTGTGACCTTGGGCAAGTCACTTTACCCTCTATTGCCTTGGCAACCTACTTCTGGTTATAACTTGCCAAAAAAATGCAGGCGCTTAAAATAAAAAGTTACTTCACCTTCCATTGCCTCAGGAATAAAATGGGCAATGCAGCAGATAGCTTAAGCTAAGTTTCAGTAAAAGGGGCCCTTAGACTGTAAACCTATTGGTGACAGCAAAATATCAACTTTACATGAATGTAACGAGCCTTGAGCTACCCATGGAAAAATGTGAACCAATCAATGATATATAAAGAGTAGCTGTATTACGATAAGCATATAAAATGTTCTGGGAGAAACTGTGCCGGGCATATTCAATAGGATCAATGCAGTTAGCAGACCTGCTAACTGGGTTAATCCCGCTGAACATGATATTCAGCAGCACAAGCCTGGTTTGTTTCACTGAATATCTCCTCTCAGTGCCGCTGAGCGCCCTGACCCTAACCACTTAGCATCGGGGCATCCTGGGGGCAGAGCAGGAGCAGCATTGAGGGTTAGCCAGTCAGTCGTGATATTGAGCTGCCGTCTGCTTAACCATAACCAGTTAAATTTAGGCCAAAAAATAGCTGGCTTAATTTTAGCTGGTTTAGTTATGCAGCTAGTGGCTGAATATAGCTGCCACGTGGATAGCTAAAACACTCTCCAGGCAACCCGAATATTCAATGCCGCTTGCCAGATATGACCCTGGCATTGAATATCCAGTTTTAATTTAAAGTGATAATGGCCAGCCACTTTTCTCATGCTGGCAGCTGCCACTGAATATGCTCTCCTGTGGTTTTATCTATCTCTATTTCAAAGAGTTGTTATAACTATATAGTAGGTCATTTTCTAACATGCCACCTATGTGTGAAGGCCAAGTAGGCATCTATTTTGAGGCTATTTTATAAAGTCACATAGGTGCCTGTTTGTTTTTATAAAATACAAGGTGTAAAGTGGCAGAAATCATGCCTAGAAGGAAACAATGGGCATTCATGCCTGCTCTAAATGTACACAGCTGAAGCACATTCATGCTCGAGTATTTGCAACTCTGACCAAACTCTGACTGAGAGCATAAAGTACATACCTTACCGGCATATGCATATTTTTGCACACCTAACCTCTGAAGTAATTTTATCAGTGGTATACCAAGGGCAGGGTGGTAGGTGTGGCCCACCCTGTGCCACACCTACCCCTCTGGGCCCAAGAAAGTAGTGTGGCAAATTTACCCTAAAGCTGACTTGCTGCGCTATGTGGGCTGGCCGCTCTCCACTCTCTGCTCCTGGCTAGGCAGAAGTACAAATGTGAGCTCCCAGCAGCTCTTCTCACCTGGTCGAAGTCTTGTGAATTGCAAGACTTTGGCTGGGAGAAGGGAGCAGAGGGACCCACATAGATAGTGAGGCAAGCCAGCTCTAGGGTATGTTTGCTGCACTTCCTCCAAGACCCCGGTGACAGGGTTTGTGTGAATTGTGGCCTGCAGTGCTATGCTGCACAGGGGGGTGCCAGCCACATGGGATTTGCTCGCCTCAAGTTGCGTGGGGGCCAGGAATGCGACTGAATTTTAAACAAGACCTTTTACACACATATAAAGACCTCTATGTGTGAAAAATCCTTTATAAAATTACTTCCACACTGTCAGCAAGGAATGTTTTCTGGTTGTACTTTAAAATACAATGTTTTCTATAGTTTCCTTTTTTCACAGATATGGAAGAAGCTTAAAATATTTTATGTACAATTTGCTTAAAGGAATGTATTTTTGAAATGGCAGATACAATAGTCTGATCATCTCTGCTAGTCACTTGTATTGCTGTGTTTTTGTCTTGGCTTTGGCTTTCTGACATTAATTTTATCTGGTTGCATTTTTCATGCCTTGAAGGCAACATCTAATATCTCTGTCATTAATTAATGTTCAAACCTCTTTGAAACAGCTTAGAACTGCTATTAAAAATGTATTGTGGAAAGGGCAACAGTTATCCTGTGGAAAACTGTAAGGCTCCTGTGACCTAAAAAAGTCATGAGTCACATCAAGAATGGTTTCTCTCACACATTGCATTTGCAAATTAGCCTGTGTTGATATTATCACTTCCTCTCCATACTTTTCTCTGCATGCCGTAATGTCCTTTCTCTAATTTCTATCCCCCTCCCCATCTGCTCTATCTATATTTACCCACCTCGTGAGCTGCATTTTAGCCAAGTGATGAAGTGAATTCTAGTCATTGATAACAAAGTTTCCAAAAATTAGTTAGTTCTTTTGCCCTTTTTGCTTCTACAGAATAATATGGCTATCCCTCTGAAAATTTTCATCAAACTTTTTTATTATTATTATCGATGTGTTTAAGTCATAATGCCTATTAGGGAGAGTCTATCCATTCAAGATGCATATGGTTTCACTCCTCTTCCTCCAGCAGGGAAGAGTAGCTACAAGAAGAGCAGGCAATAGTCTACCAGCAGGAAGAGAAGAACAGTGGTAGACAAGAGCCAGTGGGAATCCCCAGGTCCCCGCAGCAAGAAAAGAGAAGAGCTGGCGGCTGTCCCAGGGTCTCACTGGCAGGAAGAAAGAGGAGTTACACTGAGAAGAGCCAGCAGGAGTCTGCAGATCGCACAGATGAAGATAGGCCTGCAGTGAGAGAAGGGAAAGGGCAGGGGAGGGGTAAAGCATAAGAGAAGGAGTGGTGATAGGAAGATGAAAAAAGGAGAAGGGTGGAACATAAAGGAATGGATGGGAATAAAAGGGAGGAAAGGAATGGAGGGATGGAGCATAAGGAAAGAAACAGACATAGAGGAGAAGAGGGGCAGAGTTTAATGGAAGAGGAAAGTTAGGCGAAGAACAGAGAGGAGAGAGTGTTGCAAGAAGAGAAGAGGGAGAAAGGAAGGAGGGAATGAAAGACAGGTGACAGGGAAAGGAGAAAGAGTTCATAGTTGGGTAGCAAGGGAAGTAGGAGATGAAAATTGCATGGGCAGAGTAGAGAGGGATAAAGATGGCAAAAGGAAAGGTACTGAAGGGTAGTGAGGAACAATGGTGCAAGAGGATGGGAGGAAGAGGAAATGAGTGAAGGATGACAAGATAGAGTATGCAAAGGAGAGAGATGCCTACATGCCCAAAGCCACATACTCACCCCCACCCCCCATGACATTCACCCTGACACTCACTTTCAGTTTAAGTTTAAAATCCAGCAGAGGGTTTTCAGTTTAAATTTAAAATCCAGCAAAGAGCTTCTAGTATAAATTTAATACTCACTCAGGGCCTAGTATCAGCAAAGAGCTTTAAATCAAATCAGAGTATAACTTAGCATAAAAGGAAAAACAGGGTCAGTATTCTTTGTGCAATAAATTGTTTCTACAGATCTTTACAAAGAGGCCTTCTAGACAGGGGGCAAGATACCTGTGAAATTGTTTTAAATAGGTGTTAAAGCCAAGTGACAGATCAAAGGGGCATTTTGAAAGACTCCCTCTATCCAAGCAAGGGCTGTGTGAATCACCCAGGAAATTGATCACAGATTACTTTAGAAGCCCAGAACAGAGTACTGAGTAACAGCCAGCTTTTAATAAGTCTCCTTTCCCTCTCTCCCTCTCCAACTCCCACCCACCTCTGGGATAATCATAGCTTAATAGGTGCTTAAACCTCTTAAAGGAAAGGAGGTGCCATATTCACTCTCAGGTGCAGCTGTTTATCCTCATCAGGCATACATTAAGGACCTGAGATTAATTAAGCTTGAGGTGAACAAAGTCCATTAAATGTATTAGGTATAGTTTTATTAGTATAAGTCTCCCCAACAAACCTTAGTAAGTAAACAACTTAAATACCTAAATGCAATCTTAAAACTAAAATGCAGACAGCAATCCAGCAGCGAGATGGTGGCTTTCCAGTCTTTTGCATTGAGTGTCACATATATGATTTTCAACCAGTTGGTGAGGGGTCTTACATGTGCACTAAGTGCAAGGAGCTCTTTGTTCTCAGGGAACGAGTCTGATATCTGGAGGCTAGAGTAGCAGACTTTGAGGACATAAGGAAGACAAAGAGGTACAAAGACGAGACCTACAGGGATATAGTATGGAAGTCCCACCTCCAGTCTGGCAGCATCCCTGTTGCCATGGAGGAGAGAGGTCATGTGACAGGAGAACATCACCCTGGTGTAGCAGGAAGTGATCCTATAGCTAGGACCTGTCCTAGCTAGGACCTGTCCTCCAGGTGATGTAAAACCCTCTCGCACTGAGGAAGGATTCTCCAGGGCTATGTGCCCGCATTGGAAGTGTTAGGACAGCCGTTATAGTTAGTGATTTGATCATTAGGCATGTATATAGCTGGGTGGCTGGTGGACGTGAGGATCTCTTGGTAACATGCTTGCCTGGTGCGAAGGTAGCAGACCTCATGCTGGTTCCATCCCAGTTAAGGTGGAGCCCATCCCTTCAGAAAAGCCCCTCCTTTCCCTGGAATGTTCCCCAGTTCCTAACAAATCCAAAACCCTCTTCCTTGCACCATCATTTCATCTACGCATTGAGACTCTGGAGCTCTGCCTGACTTTTGGGTCCTGCGCATGGAACAGGAAGCATTTCGGAGAATGCTACCCTGGAAGTTTTGGATTTCAACTTCCTACATAAAAGCCTAAATTTAGCCTTCAGAACCTTCCTACCAACTCCCTACTTTCCTATGTCTTTGGTACCAACATATACCAAGACATCAGACTCTTCCACAGGGTTTGTTATGCGTTCTGGCAACAATTTGGGTCAGCAAACATTCTATTCGCCATTATGCCCTTCTGAGAGCATAGCTTTATTGGCTCTGCTGCAGCCCATTGCAGTGGGTCAAACATGTTCACCCTGCAGATGTCTGCCCTCTCATCCCCCACTTGGCATAATGGTCATAGCACTGTCTTGCGACCCAAGATACCAGGCTTTGAGGCCCCCTAGCACTATGTTTGTGACAATTTGGCATGTTTTACTATTGTGTTTTATGTATGCCAGAACCTTCATAGATTGAACACACCTCCTTGTGACCCTGGGCAGGTCACCTCACTCTCCATTACCTTAACTGCTGCAGGTTCTTATAGTCCCTGTTTTTCATCAGACATTACCTCTTTTTCAGCACAATGTACCCTGGCATGACTGCACTGGTGCAGCAGTATACTGATAAGCAGTAACATGCATACAGCTGTGACCTACTTGTGCAACTTGAGTCAGGTATGACATCATGACTGTGCCTGTATTGCTTTGGCTCCACCACATCTCTGCATTACATGAAGACACATCCTACCCCTTGGATAGCCACCTGCAGGTATCAAATCTTGTCCATACATACCCCTTTTGCCCAGTTTGAGTGACTCCTGTCCAATTGTTGTATGCCCTTTTGTTTGGGTTGTTGTATGGTGGTTGGGTGGCTGGGGCAGGTGTGAGACCCACATGTCTGGTATCAGGCCTTGCACATGGCACACGTTTTCCCCATACAGTACAAATGCATCGGGGATGGCACCTCTGGTACATCGGTGCTGCCAGCCCATGCTATATTCTCGTCTGCTACCATCCTTCCTTCAGTCCATCCATCTGCATCTAGTGGCTATGTGCAGTCATGTCTTCTCTTGCAAGCTGCTACACCATGGCCTACATAGGAACTCTTCTCCACATGTTGACACTTCACTCATGCCTCTCCTACATCCAATCTTCACATCACCACTCCTGCTCCGTCCTTCTTTCACAGCACACATCGTGCCACTTCTGACTCCGCTGGGGGACATGTCTTCCCCATCCTATGCCACACACTGACCCAGAATGACATTTGTTATGTGTTTATGTTCTTGTTTGTTTTATCTTGCTGCATCGTATAGCTGGAACAGACTACCTGAGTCAATATGTGAGGCTCCATCTCTGGTTATATTCAAATCCAAGCTAAAACCCCACCTATTCAAGGATGCTTTTGGATCTTGACTCCCCTTATTCTCCTGTTTACCACCCATGTGTGCTATATCAGTTCCCCTTAATTCTACCCTAGTTTCCTGTTTGTTCTATTTGTCCATTTTGGATAGATTGTGCACTGTACTGAACATGTATGTATATAGCTCTTCATATGCTCTGTAGCACTATACAAATGATAAACAGTATAAATAGTAGTAGTAGTTGTACTATTTGAGAATGGTGTGTGAGAGTGTCAAGTCCCAAGTGCCACCCAACTATCTCAAGCCCCCTCTCAAGAGAGAACCTTGAAACTTTTAAACTCAAGAGCTCAGAGAAATTCTAGGTAAAACCTCTTAGGACTGGGGTGTTTCCTCGTCTGTCATACAGTTTGTGAAACAACTGTCTGGATCACACAAAAAGGGGGCTACATTTGCATGTGATAATCATGCTTTTGGGCATGGGTAATGCTTAAATGAGATTTGATGTTCATTTATTTGTAGGTTATGTGCCAAACTCAGTGTTTAACACATTAACACATTAATGTACCTAAATAAATATACCCCTAATGCTTTAACAAAACATTTCTTGCAGAGGTTATAGGAGCTGCAGAACTCAAACATACATAGGATAGACAGAAAAGGATTTTAGTGATGGAAGAAGAAAATAGATCACCTATATGATTAAAGCCAGTAACAGTATACCACACAACAGGCAGCACAAATGGGCAGAATCACTCATGAAAATTTTCTTTTTCTGCTGGCATTTTCTACATTTTTGCAAGTTTAAGAACCTACAATTCTAACCTTGTTGTACTTGCTTATAACCAATTAAAATGTATATACTGTTTGAAAATAGGACATTTTTATGACTTATTGATCACAATTACATTACATAAATATATTTATTGCAGTACCTATCTATATTTTATTCATCTATCTGAGCCACAATAAATGAAGGAAACCATTAAAGGAAATTTTGAATCAATACTTTCTTGTGGCTGTTACTTCAGAAGTCTAGAACAGTGATCAATATGTCCATAGTACAAATTTTACTCAGATTCTCTTACTAAAAAATACTTTTAAATGAACCATAAATATTTTAATCATCCACTAAGGCATGAATATGTACTACATTTTGCACCTGCTTTGGAGAGAACTTTTGCAATATATCCAACTTGTGAAAGAATATTTTTTCTTTGTGAAAGGATAACTTGCCTAAAAGCTTTAGTACACTGTTTTAAGAATTCCAGTTGTATTACATGCTTAGTGCTAATAAAGACTTATATTTAGGAAATTGCTATTTAAAATGAGATCACGTCCACCTGACAGAAAAATAGAGTTTAGTTGAAAAGAATTGTTTACTCTCACGGTTTTTGCTTATTGTTAAAATATAAAGGAATGTCTTCTACATACAATTCATTTAAAAGCAGTACTCTGCTTCAACAGTGGATTGATGCTTCCAGAAGCCTTACCATATAAGGATACATTATTATGGTATGAAGTCATCGGGCGATAGTATCATGGAAAAGACCTCATGATGACTAATAAAGAGGACTTTAATGGACAGTAAACCATGGAGGACAGGTTAACTTTTAAATTCAATACCTATCCTAACTCTGTCTCCATTGCTGCAGAGTTTAAAACCTTTTCCTATCTCTGCTCTAATCTACTTGAGTGACTAACCCCTTTCCCCCCTACTGAGGTATTATATTGTCCCTTTTCCTGTCTTACATGTGCATTTAGCTCTATTTGCCTCTGTCCTCTGGGAAGAGAACTGCTTCATTACAAGTTCTGCTGGCTCTTTGAATCTGCTTGCTTTTTGTGAGTCCTGTTATATTTATTTATTTATTTATCATTGTTAGTGTGCTCTTTTACCTCATTTGCACCTGTTCGGCTTTTCTCAGCTGAATAACTTTTATCCCACCTACCCATCTCATGGCTCTCAGTCTCTTATAGTTGTCATCTGCTCATTACCTCCCTTATTCACAAGTGCACCTAATCCCCTGTGTTCTCTCTCCCACCTATGCTTATTTCTTCTGGCCTCTGTTTTCCTCTCCAACTCTCTTCTATGGCTCCTCATCACTTTGTCTTCCTATTCTTCATACTCCCTAATTGTCTCCCCTCCTACCAACACCTTCACTCCTCCCCTGCGTTTCTTCCCTTTACCATCTTCACTTCCCCCTCCATTCTGTCCTCTACCTTGCCATCAGCTCTTGAACTTCACCACTTTCTCTCTCTTATTCAGTCATCGCCTCTCTCTCTAAGACAACCTCACCCTCATTACTGCCATGCTGTCTCCTCTCTGCCCCGCACTCTTCTACTCCTTCTCCTTCTCTCATCCAGAGATATCAACCCCAATCCTGGCCCTCCTAAGCTTT
Organism: Ichthyophis bannanicus; assembly: GCA_033557465.1. Classification (NCBI taxonomy): domain Eukaryota; kingdom Metazoa; phylum Chordata; class Amphibia; order Gymnophiona; family Ichthyophiidae; genus Ichthyophis; species Ichthyophis bannanicus. Next base: position 842,690,769 of record CM066034.1, on the reverse strand, counting down.
TTTCACACTGAGAAGAGATCTTCATGCAACACCTCTAATCTTATTCATACCCCTCTCTTTTCCCCTTCTTCTCTCCCTTTCTCATGTGCCTTGTGGAACACACACTCTGTCTCAAATAAACTTGCTTTTATTCATGATCTCTTTATCTCTAATGCTCTCCATCTTCTTGCTCTAGCTGAGACATGGCTCCTCCCAGAATACACAGCATCAGTTGCTGCTCTTTGTTATAGTGGTTATCAGTTCTCCCACACACCTCGTCCCACTGGCCATGGTGATGGTGTGGGGCTTCTACTTTCTCCTTCCCGCCATTTCCAACCCTCCTGCTTCCTTAGTCTCACTCCTTTCCCTTCTTCGAAGTCTATTCCATCTGTCTTTTCACTGCACTACCTCTCCGTTTAGCTGTTATATATCGACCGCCTGACAAGTCCACCTCTACTTTTCTCACTGACTTTAACTTGTGGCTTTTCTTCTTTCTGTATTCCTCTTCCCCCACTCTTATTCTCAGGGATTTTAACATTCATGTTGATAACCCCTCTGATCCTTATGCTTTAAAGCTCCTTTCCCTTACCTCCTCATTTGACCTCAGCATTGCTCTACTGCCATTACTCATCAGCATGACCACTGTCTTGACCTTCTATTTTTCTCTACTTGCTTATACTCAAACATCTGTACCTCAGTTTTTCCCTTATCCGACCATCACCTGCTAAGCTTCATGCTTTATCACCCACTGCTTCAACCTCATCTTGTCTCTTCTATCCTCTTTAGAAATCTTCATACTATTGACCATTTGGCTCTCTCCTCCACTGTTTCATCAACTCTTTCCTCCACTATGTCATCTGAGTCTGTTGATGAAGCAGTAACTTCCTATAATGCTGCTCTTTCCTATGCTCTGGATGCTCTTGCCTTGCCCATGCCACTTCCTGTGAGGCATACTATATCCCAGCCCTGGCTTTCTTCCACTACCCATTATCTATATTCCTTTGCCTTTTCAGCTGAGCATGCTAGTCTCAAATCCCACTCCCTTGTAAACTTTCTACACTTCAAATTTATGCTTGTCTCTTTCTAGTCATACATAGCACTCGCCAAAAAAGACTATTATGTCCATCTGGCTAACTCTCTTGCCTCTGACCCTCGCCGTCTCTTTATTGTGGTAGGATCAAAGCTCTCGGGACATCTGATTGCTGATGATGTAACTGTGCATGAAATGAGAATCAGAAGCTGCAAAGATGTCTTACATATTGGGACACGGAATGTATGAAGCATGGAACAAGGGAAGCTGGAGGTGGTCAAGAATGAAATGGAATGTGTACAGCTTGATCTGTTGGGTGTCAGTGAACTGAAATGGACTGGCTTTGGGCACTTTGCATCTGATGATCATATGGTCTACTATGCTGGAGATGAAAGATAAAGAAGAAATGGTGTTACATTTATAATTAAGAAAAAACTTGCAAGAACTGTAATGAAATACAATGCAGTCAGTGAACTTTTAATTTAAATTCATCTATGAGGAAAGCCCATCAACATAATTATAATACAGGTATATGTCCCAACAACAGCTGCAGAAGAAGAAGACGTTGATGATTTCTATGAACAAGTACAAATTAAAATTGACAGAATATGCAAACAGGATATCCTGATAGTCATGAGTGACTGGAATGCAAAAGTTGGCAACAAAGAAGAAGGCAAAGTGGTTGGAAAATATGGACTTGGCAACAGAAATGAAGCTGGAGAAAGACTGATAGAATTCTGCAAGACCAATGATCTATTTATCTCAAACACCTTCTTCTAGCAACACAAGTGCCAACTATACATGTGGATGTCACTTAATGGATTGTACAGATATCAAATTGACTATATCTGTGGAAGTCAATGATTGGAAAAGCATGATAACATCAACAAAGACAAAACCTGGAGCTGACTGTGGTACAGATCACCAACTACTAGTATGCAAACTCAAGCTAAAGTTGAAAAAGAGCAAGCCACTCATGAATGTAGCAAAATATGACCTTGAGAATATACCACTGTAATGTAAAGGCTGCCTGAAAAATTGATTTGCTGCATTAGATACAAATGACAGAGTTCCTGAAGAGTATGGGCTTACATCAAGAAGGTTGTGTCAGTAGAAAGCGAGTAGTCTCTACATAAGTTGAAAAAGCAAAAACAGCCAAAATGGATGACTGAAGAAACTCTGAAAATTGTCCAGAAATGCAGAGAAGCTAAAGCCAGAGGAGAAAGAGAGACAACTGCAGAACTCAGAGATTTCCAATGTACAGCAAGACAAGACAAAAAGTACTACAATAGAATCATAAACTATTAGTGGAAGAACAAGATCGGCTTTTCTAAAGCTAAAAAAGAGTTAAAGAAAAATTCCAGCCTCGAACTGGAATGCTACAAGATGCTCAAGAATCCATGCTGAATGATGATGAGAAAATCAAGAAAAAGTGGAAATAATATACAGATAAAGATCAAGCGGATCAACAGCCATTTCAACCTGTATCTTATGATCAGGAACAACTGGTGATGAAAGAAGTCAAAGCAGCACTGAAAGCCTTATCAAAGAATAAAGCACTGGGAATTGATGGCATTCCCATTGATGTATTATCACAATCAGATGAAGCTGTTATCATACTTACAAGGCTATGCCAGGAAGTTTGGAAGACAAATTCATGGCCAACTGACTGGAAAAGATCTGTGTTTATACCAATACTAAAAAGAAGGTGACCCAACTGACTGTGGAAATTATTGCATAATCGCTCTGATCCCACATGCCAGTAAGATCCTACTCAAGATCATTCATCAGAGACTACAACCATACCTGGAGCGAGAACTGCCTGAAGCACCAACAGGGTTCAGGAAAGGGCGAGGAATGAGAGACATTATCATGGATGTGAGGTGGATCCTTGAAAAGACAAAAGAATATCAAAAGGATATCCATATGTGTTGTATTGACTACAGCAAGGCTTTTGACTGTGTAAACCATGAGAAACTCTGGGCCACATTAAGAAGTATGGGTATACCAGAGCAACTGAACGTTCTCTTGCACAACCCTTACATTGATGATGAAATAACAGTTTGAACGGAACAAGGAGAAACAGAATGGTTTAAAATCAGCAAAGGTGCATGAGAAGGCTGCATACTTTCACCCTATCTCTTTAACAAATCATCAGAGAAGCAGCATTGTATGAAGACAACCAAGGTGTGAAGATTGGTGGAAGACTCATCAGCAACCTTTATTATGCTGATGATACCACATTACTGGCTGAAAGTGAAGACAATTTGAAACATTTGCTTCTCAAGATCAAGGAATATAGTCTTAAAATGGGTCTGCATCTTAATGTTAAGAAGATAAATATCCTGACAACTTGCTAAATCAATAAGTTCATCATAGATGGAGAAGAAATTGAAATAGTTGACAGCTTTAACTTGGATCAACAATCAATAAAGAAAGGACTGAAAGTCAAGAAATCTGACGACATATTGCTCTTGGTAGAATGGCTATGAAGGACCGAGACAAGATTCTCAAGAGCAGAGATGTCTCTCTCCATACAAAGATTTGTCTTGTCCAGGCCATGGTATTTTCAATAACATCATATGGATATGAAAGTTGGACAGTGAAAAAGATGGACGGGAAGAAAATTGACCCCTTTGAACTATGGTGCTGACAACAAATACCGTGTATATCATGGACTGCCCGAAGAACGAACCAGTCAGTACTAGAGGAGATCAAACCTTAGCTTTCCTTAGAAGCTCAGATGATAAGACTTTGAATTTCATACTTTGGAAACATCACGCAAAGAGAGAGATCACTGGAGAAAGACATAATGCTTGGCAAGGTAGAAGGTCACCATAAAAGAGGAATGCTGGCATTGAGATGGATCGATACAATAACAGCAGCTATGGATACCACTCTATCAACAGTGAGCCACTTGGCTGAAGACCAAACAAAGTTTAGGTCAACTATCCAACACCTCCTTGATGGCACTTAACAACAACAACAACTATCCTGATTCTCCTCTTATCTCTCCCATCACTCTTTCAGTATTTGTTCTGGTGGATCCTCCTCCGCTGATATCACGCTCTCAGTTGGTGTATCCCAACGATCTGTCTTGGGTCCACTCCTCTCTCTATACCCAGTCCCTTGGTGCACTCATCTCTTCCCATGGATTTCAGTACCATCTTTATGCTGATAACACCCAGATCTACCTCTCTACATCTGAAATCTCTTCAACAATCAAGACCCGGATCTCTGTCTGCCTTTTTGATATTGCTGCTTGAATATCTCACCACTGCTTGAAATTGTACATATCTCAAGCTAAACAGAAAAATCATAGTAACATAGTAAATGACGGCAGATAAAGACCAGTATGATCCATCTAGTCTGCCAAGTAAGATGGCAAGAGTAGGTGCACCTGCCGCTCCATGCAGACCACCCCTCCCCATGTCTTTGTTTTAGGGGTGAACCCTCCCCATGTCTTTGTTTTAGGGGTGAACCCACCGCTCCGTGTAGGACACCCCTGTATGTTGAGAAATTAGTTAGTTAAGTTTATTTTGATTTTATCCTGTGACTGTAAAGTGATCCACTGTGTCTGTCCCATGCCATTTTGAATTCTGTCACTGTATTTGCCCCCATCACTTCCATTGGGAGGGCACTCCAAGCATCCACCAACCTTTCACTCTACTAATGTTCAGTCTTTCACAGTAGGCTCATCCACTTGTTCAATATTCCAAAAAGGAGAAAAAGGCCCTCAGAACCAATGAGGTTTAGAGCATAGGTACAAGGCAAACATGCACATAAGCCTTTACTCACCCTCAACAGATCAACGACCCTAAAAAAGCTTGAAAGCTAGTCAAGACAGATACTGCAGTAGTTGTAGACAGAGATACATCTAGGGGGAATGGTAAGGAAACACAAAGGAGATCAGGTGAGTCAAGATCCAAAATCATCAGCTAAGAGGTGAGTTTTCAGCCTGGATATGAAAAGGGCCTGAAGTACAGACTCTAATTGCATTTCACGCCAATCTCTGCATTACTCCTTATGAAACCCAAAAGGCCCTCAGTAGCCAGAATGATATTTGGTTGTGTGGACATGCGAATTGCAAAAATGGATTCAAGAGTTGACTAAGCATGCATATAAGATGCAAAACATTTCCAAGAAGGAACTTTCTTTTCTGAATGTTTCTTTGGTAAGAATGGCAAGGTTTCATCTTCTAAAGAAAATTCATAAAAGCCTTGTGAATCCTCCTGGAAGACCGATCATGTCAACCAGGGGTACTCTCCTAGACCCACTCTCGGTCTTTGTGGATTCTTTTTTACGTCCATTGCTATCCACTATTCCCTCTTACCTGAGAGACACAGCCCGCTTTCTAAAGTATTAATAGAGCTAGGGGAATAGTCCACGCAACCTAATATCATAAAAAAATAATCCATTTTTTCAATTCACATGTCCACGCAACCTAATATTGTTCTAACTACTCTTGCTGTCATTGCCCTCTACACTAGTAGTTCTCAGGAGGCAGCACTGTCGGTTTGGGTAGATTTAGCTCAGCAAGGAGATTTATCTGAGGGCCTTTTGGGTTTCATCATGAGTATGGCAGAGATTGCCATGAAATGCAATTATCAACAAGCCTCAAGGGTGGCTATGGGAGCGACGTTTGCTCCATCTATGGAAGATTTGTATATGGGGAATTATGAGCAAAGATGGTATCAATTTTTCCATTTTCCCATCATGTGATGTGTAGCTTTGATTTATCGACATGTCTTCCTTATATGGGAAGGGTCGATTGAGGTGCTTTTGCAATTCCAGCAGTGGCTTAATAGTTTGAATCCAGATATACAATTTACCCTCAGTTACCATCAGAAGGAGATTGCGTTTTTAGATGTCTGAGTGTTTAAACAAGAAATTGGATGGGGTACCATGGTATATAAGAAAAAAACTGATTGGAATACCTACCTGCATTTTTCAAGGGCCCACCCGTGAAGGCTGATCGAGGGGCTCCCCTTCTCCCAGTTTGTCCAATTTTGACTCAATTGTTCGGGGTTAAATAATTTCATTTCCCAGTCCCGACATCTTAAAGGAGATTTTCTGGCAAGGGGATATCCCCGAGGAGTGATTTATAGGGCATATAAACAGGCCAAATATAATAGTAGAGATTGGTTGCTTTGTTCACAGATGAGGAGCTCTGGTAAGAAATATGTTGAGTTTGTGCATTTTGTGACAAAATAGTCCCCTTTGAGTTACCAGTTACAACAAATTATTCATAGGTGTTTTGGGGTGACACAAGTGATCCCCGGGCTAAGGGGTAAGATGTCGAGATGTGTATGGTCCAGAAATCATAATTTAAAAGAGATGTTGAGTCCAAGTGAGTTTAAGTTTCCAGAGCAACCTTTAACTGGTCCTTTGGGGCATAGATTATGTGGGGATTGCCTTATTTGTGAAGTTTCTGAGGAAGTTGATAGTTTTATGCTTGGGGGTCAAAAGTACATACTATGGTGAAGCACAACATGTAATTCTAGCTTCGTAGTATGCCTTATAAGATGCTCCTGTGATATGTTACACATAGGGAAAACGATTTGGGCATTTAAGTTGAGGATGGGCGAGCATAAAAGTCGGTTGCGATGTGGATATAAGGAAGCCCTGATTGCACAACACTATATTGATAAAGGGCATATATTTGCAGATTTCAGGTGTCTCTGTATTGACCAAATTTTGAATGGAAGTGGGAATCATGATAGGGAATAGTCTCTATTACTATATAAACAAAGATAGATTTTCCATTTAGATACAGTGCATCCTAGGGGGCTGAATGCGCCCATTGATTGGAATGTTTGTTTCTGAAGGGAGGGAGGGATGACTGTGTGGTGGATTTAGTATGATGGATCCACCACATTTGGTGTAGTGTAATGGAGGTGTAATGAGTGTTTTAAGAAGTAGAAGTAGTAGGGGTTGTTTCCGGTTATGGTTGTGAGATCTAAGTGAATGCTTTTAGTCGCGACAAATACTTACCTTCAAGGTTATTAAAGGGCTTTCGTCGGCATCATTGACTGAACTAATCCAGACAACTCCTCTCAATAGGGACAGAAGGTCAGTAACACTTAACACCCTGGTAGTCCCAAAATTAATAACACAATGCACCAAGGCAACAGTAGGCAGGGCCTACAATTTCTGCGCACCAAGGTACTGGAACAGCCTCCCTCATGGCATCCGATCAATCCAAGACTTATTTCAGTTCAGAAAGGCCTTAAAACTTCACCTCTTCCTCCAGTTTTACCCAGAAGCCAATGTGGACGCTGCACCATCCTCACAAGCCTCTCAGAACCCCCTTGACTGAAGTCAAAAGAGTTCCCAATTATGTCTTAAATTGTAAATAGTTACCCTGTTATCCAAGTTGCATTACCTGTTCAACTGTAAACACAAAGTACCATCGGAAATGTGTATTTTATTGTTCATTGTAAACTGCACTGATGCTGAATAGCGCGGTATAAAAGAGACTCTAATAAATAAATAAATAAATAAAATTTGATGGATCAGCATGGTATGATGAAGGTTGCAGGGGTATGTTGGTTGTGTGTATGAGCAGGAAAGACATGCATTGTTTTGGGATAGATGTGAGGCTCTAGGAACGAGGTTGGAGAAAAGGTGGCATCCTGAAATGTTAATCATTAGTCTCCGGGGCATGCTGAAAAACTGATGTGAGAATCAAGAAGATATGTGCTTTGAGTCAGTTCAGGAATGAGGCTTGAGTAAGGGATTTAAGTGTACATGCACGGCATTCTGGAATGTTAATCACTGAATGCCAGGGCATGCTGAATAACGAATTTGTGAATTAAGAAGGTATGTGTTATGAATTAGTTCAGATGCTGGGATTATGAATGCTGGAGGGATACGATGTCTGCCACGGTTATTTAACGTAGGTGTTTTTACAGTTGATAATCCTCTGCTCTCCCTTACACCATTTAAAGTTTAGAGTCTACCCTCTTGAAGAAGCAAGCGGCGAAACGCTCAGCCAGTACTGTGAATGGCATCGGGGAACTGATGGAAAAAGTCTGGTTAATCAGCAGTACCATAAAGCTAAGTAGGGCTTAATAAACTTTAGCTAAGTAAAAGCATTTTTTGGATGTCCTTTTGTGTATGATTCTGCATGCTCTAATGGAGAGCTGTGAGAAGAAGATAATAATTTAATAAAGAAAAAAATGTAAAAAAGAAAAGATCATTTATAATCAAAGGAGTTTTTTTAGGACCATTGATCTGTTAAGGATGAGCAAAGACTAATGTGTATGTTTGCCTTGTGCCTATGCTTTAAACCTCATTGGTTCTGAGGCACTTTTCTCCTTTTTGGTATATTGAAGAATTGGATGAGCCTACTGTGAAAGTTTGAACATTAGTAGAGTGATTTTTTGTTTGGTTTGAGATAATCAGTTTCACTCTGGAAGTGACATTATTAGTATTGTGCTTGAAATTGAACATGGCCAAAACTGAGCTTCTTATTTTTCCCCATAAAACCTCCTCTCCCCTTCTTCCTTTCTCAGTCTCTGTGGATAACTCTACTCCTCCCTGTTTCCTTGGCTTGCAACCTTGGAATCATCTTTGATGCCTCTCTCTCGTACTCCACACACATTGATCTGATAGCTAAGATCTGCCGTTTCTTTCTCTATAACATCAACAAAATCTACCCATTCCTTTCTGAACACATTACTAAGACACTTATTCACATCTTAATCACCTCCCATCTTGACTACTGTAACCTACTCCTTGCTAGTCTCCCTCTGAAGCATCTCTCTCCCCTTCAATTTGTTCAACATTCTGCTGTGCAGCTAATCTTCTGCCAGCCTCGTCATGCTCATATTACCCCCTTCTCAAGTCACTTCATTGGCTCCCTATCCGTTTCCATATCCAGTTCAAACTTCTCCTGCTGACCTATAAGTGGATTCACTCTGTAATTCCTTATTACATTTCCTCTTATCTCTCCTTCCACCCCTCCTTGGGAACTCTGCTCTTCTGGCAAATCACTTATATTTGTGCCCTTCTCTTCTACTGCTAACTCCAGACCACTACTTTCACCTTGTTGCTCCTTATGCCTGGAACAATGGGTACAGTATGCTGAGGGTGTTTTTGCTGGCAGCACTAATGTATGTTAAAAATAGATAATGCTTTGGACAGCCCTATCAAATAACCCCACTGTGGGTTTGAACCCATGACCTCTGACTCCACTGGCAGTGAAGCAACCAGTGGGCTAAAGCTCCATAGCTGCTAACAAGCCCCTGGCTGGCTGCAGAAGGACTGCACGTCACCACACAAACAGTCTGCTGTGGTCACCAGGATAGGGTTAACCCACCCATACCCATGATGCACTGCACATGCAAATCAGCAGTCTACAGATGATCACAAGATGGGGTATGCACCCCCACAGCACCCCGGCCTGGTAGAGGGAACTGACCGTGTGTGGCACTGGCACAGAGTAGCTACACACTGTCACATTGTGCAGGTACGGTACTCACCCTGAGGGTGAGGTAGGGCGCCCAGCACCAGGTCCACAGCAGAAAAAGGACATGCTGCAGGACCCCAGCAATACTAATGTCTGAGATAGGTAATGTCTGCAGACACACCTCGGATACATCTGTATTTCTCAGTCAAGGTTTAGCCCTTATGGACCCATAGGTGTATTATGTACCACCCCCCCCAGGGTTGAGAGTGAGAAACAGGGTCTCCCACCAACAGATCCACATTGTACCTCCCTGCAATGGTGGCAGTAGAGGGGACTATCAACCCCAGCCCTGCTGGGGAACAGACAGCCGTCAGGGCAGTCAATGCAGCTCTGTACACATCCATAAAGCAATTGCAGACAGACATTAGGCCTGGATATGCTAAGCTGCACCACACCACTATCTGATATTCTCCTGCAGCAAGCCTTCAGCCGCTGCACCCTGCAAGGTGTTCCAGCAAGACACATATCAGCTGCAGTAAGTCTGCTAGCTAGTCCATAGTGCATGCTCCTGGTGGAAATGCGTGCACCCAGAACTGGGATGTCAGCATACACACCAAGCAGATAAGTCAGTGACTAGGCCCCAAAAGGAAACCCATAAATATCACATGAAATAAACACTACATAGCACTATGGGGGAACCTAGCCATGCCGTGGTCACTGCTCAGTCAGGGTGAGAGTGATCTCCCAGCAGAACATGGTGTGGCTACCCTGTCTGTGCAGGTGGTGGCCGGACACTACAATGTCCCAGCCATTGCCCTATGCCCTGTGCAGATGCATCCTGGCCAGCCACCCTGTCTGGGCTATACCCATGGTACCTTTCTCCTCATTATGCACATTGGGAGGCCAATACTAGCAACAGTGCTGGCAGTGTGGGCTGTGGAGGGTGTTTGCAGCCACCACACACTGGATAGACAGACACACACTCCCCACACCTATGCCAGCATTGTGCAACTATAGAGGTGTTTGGCAGCCCTGGCAGTTGCACCAGTCCTGGGCACAGTGCAGGCATGGCTATGGTGCACAATACTGTAGGAGATACTCCCCAGGGTGGTAAACACTGTCAGACACCAGACCTGAAGCACATTCCACAGACATCAGAAACGTTGCTATGATGCAGCTCACTCAGGAAATTGTGATTAACTTAGGAATTGCTATCTGCCAGTAATCATGGCAACCTTTTGATAGATGTGTACCATATTCCCAGGTTTAGGGTGGCATTGCTAAGGTATGCAAGTGCTAGTATTGGGAGATGCATGCAGGGCCCAATGTCCTGCCTCTCCAGGAGGCATTGGCTAACGGAGCCTGTGGGTGCGGGTGTGTCTGCCCCTGTTGGCTGCTGCTTTACGGCAGTGGTTCCCAACTCCGGTCCTGGTGGGCCAAATACTGTTTGGGTTTTCATGCTGTCCCTACTGAATATGCATGAGACACATCTGCATACCATGGGGGCGGTGCATAGAGATGCAGCACAGCCATATTTAGTGGAGACAGCATGGAACCTGAATGGTGTTTGGCCCTCCAGGACTGCTTTTGGGAGACTCTGCTCTAAGTAATGCGCATGTTTATGGTGTCTGTGCTCTGTAGGGTAAAATGTAGGCATTTTGGGCATGTTTACGTTATCTGCACTAACAGTTCTGTCTGTAATACTACGTTTTAGTAGTGGGTAAAATATGGAAACTGGGTTGGCAGGAACCACAGCTGGGACTTGAACCTGTGATCTTCTGCTCCTGAACTCACTGGCTGTGTGCACTGCACCACCATGTTGCCACAGAAATGATGCATTCCCTGGGGCTTCCATGACTGTACATCAGACAGGGCCTGTCTGTTGCAGTGCACGGCACCCACCTACACAGGGCTAGGCCATGGTCTGCTGTGGGCAGCTGCCACTGCCCCCTCCACCACCAGTACCCCTCTGCCACCATGCTACTATGCCCTTCTGCTGGTGGTGCTGGTGGTGTGCCATCTCAGGCCATCCAGTGTGTGGGTAGGCGGCTGCCTATGGTGTGGGTTCTGGGGTAGGGGTGCCTGCATAGACGTCCACTCTTCCCCCCCAACACCGCCTGCCAATGTTCTGTGCCCTTGGAGGTACCTGCTGGGTACTATCCCCTGTGACACTGTGATAAACACACTCGTGCCCATGTTGGGCCCTCATCAGTTGCTGTCTGGCTGCTGTATGGTTTCGGCATTCCTAGGTGCCACCTAGGCATCTGCCTAGTCCGCACTGTGCCCAAGCTGCACCACAGCATGTGCTGCCTGCAGCCCTCTGTATCCCATTTCCAAGCATCTGTCCAGTCGGCCGTTCCGACATGCCCGCCCTGCTGTTGCCGCATATATGCACACCATAGGAAACCTGTCTGATGGTAAGGGAAACCCTGCACAGCGCAATTTCACTGTGGGCTCATTCACCTTGTATGGGGACGGAGCATGGACCCTTCCAAAATTAATATTCTTTTTTTTGATGCCTTCATGTGAGTGTTTTTTGATGTTTCCCATTGAGATCACTATTGCCCAGCTTGGTTATTTTATTTTTCCATTTTCTGCTGCTCCTTTTCACTGTTTATTTGCCCTTTTGTTCCGTGCACATGTATCACACTTATCACTTTTTTGTAGGTTTCCCTGATTTTGCTGTACATTGCTGACATAAATGGTTTCTCTTCCCTTTAAATCAGCTCTAACGCCAGGGTTTCACTGGCGTTAGTTTTGAGCCTCGGATTTCACAGCGTTAGTGTGCAGGGAGCCTCTCCCCTCCCACTCTCCACCCATTGACCCCTTCTCTCCGCCCCTGGGGAGCCTTCCTCCGCCCTCCGGGAACCTTTGCCCGCCTTCATCGCTCGTTTTCGCCGCGGCGCGCATTATCGCACGATAAGGTACCTGTGCGCCCAAGATGCGACATTATCACGTGATAAGGTACCTTATCGCGCGATAACGTCGCAGAGCGCACTTTAAGACAGTTTAGTAAACATACCCCTTAATTTGCAGCCGGCGTTATAGTGCAGGATGCCATATAAGGTGTGGGCGTGTCGGTCTTAACATAGCATTTCTGGTTACTGTGTGATAAAGGGAGCCCTGGCACGTCAATGCACGTTAGCCTGAAGTAGGCGTGCTGACCAACAAGCACAGCAAGAGAGGGGTAGCACAATGGTTAATGCATTGACTGCTGAACCATGGGTAATGAGTTCCATCCCCCAGTGGGGTTAATGAGTAAGGCTGTCTGAGGCATTACCCTTTACTATAAAGAAGTGCTGCTAAAGGCATTTCCCTTTTTACTTTAAAGCAGTGCTACTGGAGGCATTTCCCTTTTTACTTTAAAGCAGTGCTACTGGAGGCATTTTCCTTTTTGCTTTAAAGCAGTGCTGCCAGCAAAAACACCCTCAAAGTGCTGTAATCTTCATTTGCAGTGCATCAGCTAAATAAATAAATAAATCATGGGTACGAGTGGATTAACTCTATCCTGGTAACCACAGCAGACAGTTTGTGTGGTGACCTGCAGTCCTTCTGTAGCCAGCCAGGGGTTTGTTCAGAGCTGTAGACAACTGGTTACTTCACTGCCTGTAGAGCTAAAGGTTGTGGGTTTGATCCCACAGTGGGGTTGTTTATTGGAGCGGTCTGGGGCAGTTTCTTTTTTTTAATTTAAATTAGTTCTGCCAGCAAAAACACCCTCACAGTGCTGTAATCCTCAGGTGCCCCATAATGCACCTTATAAGGCACCTTAAGGTTATAGCACTGTGAGGGTGTTTTTGCTGGCAGTACTAATTTAGATTAAAAATAGAAACTGCCCCAATAAACAACCCCACTGTGGGATCAAACCCACATCCTCTGACTTCACAGGCAGTGAAGTAACCAATAGGCTACAGATCTACAGCTACAAACAAACCTCTGGCTGGCCACAGAAGGACTGCAGGTCACCACACAAACTGTCTGCTGTTGTTACCAGGATAGAGTTAAGCCACTCGTACCCATGATGCACTGCACATGCAAAGCAGCAGTCTACAGATGATCACAAGATGGGGTATGCACCCCCACAGCACCCAGGCCTGGTAGGGGGTACTGACCGTGCGCGTTACTGGCACAGAGTAGCTACAGACCCTCACATTGTGCGGGTACTGTGCTCACCCTGAGGGTGAGGTGGGGCACCCAGCACTAGGTCCACAGCACCTGCTCTCTCTGAGATAGGCTATGCAGCAGGTCTCCATTAGTGCCAGTTTGTGATAGGTAGTTCTTTCAGATACACCTATGCCCATATGTATATCCTAGTCACATCTAGCCCTTGTGGACTATTATGCCCCAGAATAGTGTATTTTCTCTGTGGGTGCCATGGCCACATGATTCGGGGAGGGGGGTGTTTGGACCCATAGGTGGATTATGTAGTACCACCAAACTTGCTGGGTACTATCCCCTGTGACACTGTGGGAAACACACTCCTGCCCATGTTGGGCCCTCATCAGTTGCTGTCTGGCTGCTCTACTGTTTCAGCATTCGTATGGGCCACCTAGGCATCACCCTAGTCCGCACTGTGGCCCAGCTGCACCACAGCATGTGCCGCCTGCAGCCCTCTGTGTCCCCTTTTCCAGCATCTGTCCAGTTGCCCATTCCGACATGCCCACCATGCTGTTGCGGGACATGTGCATGCCATAGGAAACCTGTCCAGTAACAAGGGAAAGCCCTGATCAGCGTTATTTCACTGTGGGATCATTCACCTTGTATGGGGATAGAGCATAGCCCCTTCCAAAATTGATATCTTTTTTTTGGAGCTTTCTCAGTAGTGTTTTTTTATATTTCCCATTGATATCACTATTGCCCAGCTAGGTTATGTTTTTTTTTCCAGTTTGTTCAGGTCATTTTCAATGTTTATCTGCCCTTTTGTTCTGTGCACATGTATCACACTTATCACTTTTTGTGGGTTTCCTTGGCTTTGCTGTACATTGCTGACGTAAATGGTTTCTCTTCCCTTTAAATCTACTCTAACACCAGGGTTTCACTGGCGTTAGTTTTCAGCCCCGAAATCCACAGCGTTGGTGTGCAGGGAGCCTCTTACCTCCCACTCTCCACCCATTGACCCCTTCTCTTCGCCCCTGGGGAGCCTTCCTCCGCCCTCAGGGAGCCTTTACTCTGCCTTCAGCGCTCGTTTGCGCCGCTGAGCGCCGCTGAGCACGTTAGCGTGCGATAAGGTGCCTTATCGCACGGTAAAGCGCCATTATCGTGCAAGAAGGCGCCTTATCGCGTGCTAATGTGTCAGAGCGCACATTAAGATGGTTTAGTAAACATACCCCTTAGTATATGACTCAACAAGTACAGATTGGAGTTGACAAATACAGTAATGAAGGGTGGTAGATGTAAAATCAATCTTTCATCCTATGACAACAAGGGTTGATCCTGCTGTCAGGTTGACTAGGCAGGTGTTCCCTTCATCTGTCAAGACTTCATATTCATCCCTCCTGACAGAACTACCATTGTAACAGTAGTTGAGCTACCAATGTAACAGTAGTTGAGCTCCTCTGCTAGAACCTCCAAACCAGGACATTAATGGATATCTGAAAATAAATTTGATGAGAGAGATCTAGGTTAATTGACAGTGATAAGCTGGTAGTGTTCCCCATTCGCTATATTCAGCCTCTCCTAGACTCGAATTGTTATCAATTGCATGCCAAAGTGAGTTTCAGAGTACACAAAGACTTGTATAATAGCAAGCCAAAGGCACCCAAAGGGGTTCAAGCTAAGAGGAGGATGAGGAGTGGCCCAGAAAAGCCATGACACCCTGTCCACAGAGCCATGCAGCTAGAAGGGTGCAAACATTCTGGCATGGCATTAAAAGAAGGTGAAAGTCATAAAATGACAAGCATAATGCAGTCACAAAGGTGCAAGGCAGGATGAGGAAGAGGGGTAGCTCAGAAAAAAAACCAAAGCATGCTTGTCACAAAGCTAGAAGGGTGGCATGAAGTACCCAAATCAGCATGGAAGGGGTGAAAGACAGCCATGAGAACAGTGCCCACAAAATATCTGGGGTAGTAGCAGCGGAGAGCAGCAAGGGGAAAAGAGGTCTTGTTTTTTGTTATTTCATTCTTTTTCTTGTCTTTTTAATTTTTTTAAATTTGGACAGGTGGGTCTAAACAGACTCACTGGAAATGTGATAGTAGGTGACAGATTTGCAGGGCAGACAGGAGCAGGATTTGGGCTATAGTTCAGATCTCAAGAACAAGACTATCAATAAAGAGACAAGTTGTGACAGAAATGGCAGAATGGTGAGACTGCACCAGCAGCAAAAGGAGAATGTTTTCAGTTCATTTTGTTTTATTAATTTTCTATTTCTTTTGGTTTTTATTTTGTTTTGTTTTTATTTTTAGCTTTTTTTTAATGTTTCGGCATGGATGCTAAAATGGGCACCATCCCAGAGAGATTTCAGCGCAGACTATCAAAAACACAACTAGTAGACACTGAAGACAGAGAATGTGGGCAATTGCCCCTTAGTATAGCTCTACACTCATTCTTCCCAATAGTCACATGAAAATTAAGGAAAACCAAGCAAGGAGAGGTTTTTCTTCAGAAATGCTAGATTTTCCATCAACTCTGGTGCTAGCCATGAACAATGGGGGTGGGGGGTCATGATATTTCTTACCATGGAGGATATATATTCACTGGGCAATCTAGTTGGGAGCATAGGACAGGAAATACCTCATATCCTTGCCAAGTCTGGCTAGATTGTTGATTTTTGTGCCCAATAGAGGTATGAAGAAAAAATAATAATATTTTGTTTCCTATTTGATTTGAAGGTTTTTTTTTCCATTTTATTTTGTTTCAATTTTATAAATTTTCATTTCTGGACAATTTTGTTAATTAAAGAGGTAGCTGTGTCTGCTGCTCTAAAAAAATATAGCTGAAAGGCTACTAAAGGTTTCAAGAAAATAAAAAAAACAGCTGCTCTTTTTTCTCACAGTCAGAGTCTGGTCTTAAACCAGACACTTTCCCATGGGAACTGGCTCTAGTAAGCACTGCAGTAATACTGGTGATTTTCTTTCCTATTTCCTGATTGGCCCAGGTTTGTCTGGTTTGCAGCTCTATCTAACTGCATTTTTTTATCTTGTGAATCTATTGACTCCCGTTGTAGAGATTTACTCCAAAGATTTTTCTTTTGGCATGTTCTTGTGGCAGAAATTCTGTCAAACCATGTCTAAGTATACTATCAGAGACATACTTTCTGGTACAACCAGGATCTCCAGTAAGCATAGTGTCATGCCCATAGCCCCTTACATGCAGAATGGAGGGGCGTGGTTGTCATTAGAGAGATTCACCTTTTGGTTTTTAACTGACTGATTGCCTTGTAATGCCTTATGGGAAAGGTAGTTCAGTCAGAAAGTATTCAACCTCAGGTAAAAAAAACACCTTTGTAGTTGCCTTGAGTGGTAAGGTAATGACAGTTTATTAACTGAAAAAAAAAAAAAAACACGCTAAGGTTCACAAATTCCACCTTTGGATTATTTCTCCAGGATTCTTGTAAATGAACATCAGAATATAAATGAATTCCAAACAAACAGCTTGCAATGTTCTCCAGTATAAACATAAATACTTTAACAGCCCATGCTATCCGGCATGGCTTGCAGTGCTGATCAAACAAACAGAAAACAGCTTTTCCTAAAGCAGGTTTCTTTTTCTCTCAGTCCAGAACACTGTTTGTTTTCTTAAACAGAAAAACTTTCAACAAGGCAGTTAAACTCTTCACAGGCAAGCAATTCTCTATGCAAGGTTTTCTTATAAACAGCCAAACAAAAGCTTTCCTTACTTTCACCGTTAATACAGCTTCAGGCTGAGCACTGCTCTGGCTCACAGCTGATTCACTAACTTAATTAGGCAGCTTCGGCTTACACAGTAAAAAAAAAGGTATTTTGCTTTTAACTCAAGACCTTCACAAGTTAACCACAGGCTCTTAGGGCCACCAGAGGTTTTCCTTACGGTTGACTCCCTTTCAACACCTCTGTATTGGAAGACTGGCATAAAGAGCAATCGATGTATGAGACTTCTTCTTCTAAAGCTATGTCTGGTTCACCCAGTTGCATTGGCACATCCTCTGTTTCTGGCTCAGTGGTCTTAGCTGACTGCCTTCCGTTAGGGCTAAGGCTGTCTCTGGCAATTCTGTAGTGCTCAGAAATAGACCAACCTCTAATGCTCATACCTGGGTCAAAGCTTGTAGCAGCTTCTCCTCTCTCATGCTCTGGCCACCATTCACTGGTGCTTCCACGTCCTGTTCTCCAACTTGTGTTCCTGGTTCCTGCTGTTCTCACTGATCCAGTTCCATTCCTCTTCCAGTAGGCACTCCTACTGCTCTCACGTTCTCTCTCCTTTCCTCTTCTTCTTCCTCTCCTGCCTCTTCCTTCTGAATAAACTGACCTAGTCTTAAACCTCTCAGGTGCCTGCTCCACCCCCTCTCCTCTCAGGTGTTGGAGATCAAACTGCCTCGTGGCAGCTGATTAATTGGGGAATTCACTGACGTAAGGGTTCCTTACCCTGAGACTGTATTCCCTCTCTTTTTCTCCACTAGGGGCATTCTGAAACCTATTGTAGCTAGGAATTACCTGCTTTCTAGGTGTAAAGGGAGTTTTGTGTCTCTGAACTGGTAAAATAGGTCCTTTTATAAGGGTAAATTCCTTCTCTTTATCCCTGGCTCTGGGGTCCTGATAAGCTTCCTTATCACAATAGTAAATGCCTGTGGTAGCTCAACTGCAAGATGCCTGCCTTTTATCCTAAAGGTTTCTGGTTTGAGGCCAGCCTTGGGGAAAAACTCCCAAATTAATACCTTTCAGTGCCAAGTTTTAGATTGAAATGATATGAAGCAAAATAGAAAGCTTTGCTGATATTTGCCATATCATTTCAAATTAATACACAACCCTAATGTCCAGTATGCCAAGGGATCTGTATGCATCATTTTTATTGGTTTTGCAAGTTAGATTATCACTGAAAACTGTGAAGGAGCCTAACTCATGATAGACTGATCTCTGCTGCTTAGCCTGTAACTAGGGCTTCGATCACCAAAGACTGTCCCTGCTGGGATTCATGAGATACCAGCATGTAAGGCTGGGGTGGGGTGATAGGTGACAGACTGGTGCTCATTGTACCAATACTGCTTGTTGAGATGCCTACTATTCACTTTGCTGCATCATTACCGCCACTACCCCTACCTCTGGTGCTTCCTGACCTCTACCTCATTCACTAGCTTTTCCTTCCAGGAAGTTCATGAATTGCTCTTCAAGGCAAAAGATCTATTCATCCATAGGTTACAAAGACCAGCTAGCATATAAGCATCCTCCTTCATAAGAGGTTACATTCTTTTCCCACTTAACATTGTTAGAAGTTCATCATCACTCAAACCTCTGCTGTGAATCCCTTTTGCTGTCGGAAACTCTCTAACTTTGCCAGTAAAAATTGACTACCAGAATAGGAAGGCTCAGGGCAGCCTTTGTGGAACTCAGTTCACCCATGGCATCTTTAGAGGGCTTTAGGACTTCCATCACCTATGTGATAATTTCACAGTCTTGGTGACCCAAGGGCTTGTTGATGCCAGTTTCAGTTTCCAGTGACATTTAATGTGGGACCCCATTGCTTGATTATCCTCTCCAGCTTGTCATAGGTGGAATTTTACCTGGTGTCAACACCCTGCTTGAACTGATGCACATGTGTCTCTGTTACTTTCTACTTCTTACGCAGCTAATGCCCATCCTTTACACTTTGGTGAAAATGCCCAGCTATATTTCAGCACTATTTGATCAGTTCCCTCAGAACAGGGCTGCCTAGGGAGTCTCTGGCAACCAAGTGCAGCAAGTGTTGTGATAAGGAAGCTTATCATAGCTCAGGTAGGAGCTATAGAAAAGATGATGTGACTCTGAACAAGCAACCTGTCAGTTCTGGTAGAAGCAAGAAAACAGAGTTTTCACATAAAAGACTACCAGTCCCAGAATGCACCAGGTTTCCAGCAGCCATGAGGGAGGCTGAAGTGAGAAAATGTGTGTGCAATCAAGAGAGCTATGAGGTAATCCCTAAGCACTCATCTCAAAGGGCAGGACCTGATTCAACACAGCTGCGCTGTGTTAGGGAGGAGCACACATTAGAACAGAATAAGAATAGAGCTTATTCTTCAGATAACAGTTACAGAAAGAGCTTCAGGAAAAGATACAGCAACGGCTACAAGCACCAACATCACTTGGAGAAACAGAAGCCAAGCCAAGCGGATAGAGAGAGAAGGAAACTCTCTGGAAGGAAAAGAAGGAAGGCTATTGGAAGGTCTGGGAGATTCCAAGGCAGTACCTATACTGGGAGGTATTCCAAGTGCCAGCAGAGTCCATTGGACTGGAGTCAGCCAGAGGAATGGATTGGCAGAGATAGGAATCACCAGTGGCTACCTGGAAGAGAAAAGACTGCACGTGGAAAGGACTTTCAGACCTATGCCAAAAGGTATGTGAGGTAAGATCCAGTGTCCAGGGATCAAGATTGGAAGGCTGGACATCAGAACTGGATTACATACTGGCCAGGATATACAGAGAGGAATTATGATAGCAGGAGAGGCTCAGATATGAACACTGATCCAGACCCTATCTATAATAGTGAATGGCAGCAAGGGAATAAGCATTCTCATGATAGTGCCTTATGGAAAGACTCGTCTGTGCCAATGTATGATAGTGACCCTATGCTGATTGATGAAGGGGGAGATACAGCAGATGAAACTATTCATTACATGGACTGTTCTCTATCTAAATGCTATTGCTAGCTTTCTGTGAGCAAACACCTCAGCCATCACAAAGAAACCTAACTTTGTTCTTTATTTCCACTGCAAACAGCTCTTAAAGCAGGAGTTGGGTTCACACAGTAGCAGCCAGCCAGCTAAAGGCTTTCAGCTGGTCAATTGATAGTAATTAAAGCTGCACCTGATTGTGTGTGTGAGCAAGGGAGAATCACTGCTGGGATCTGCGTGGAAAATAAGCAGAAGTTAACCTAACAAGCAAAGTTTATTCATTTCTTTGTGCCTTTTCATTTGGTAATTATTTGCTAAGAAAATATTAGCTAATTGCCTGACAAGCTGAAGGTTGTTTTCTGATTTGCTTTGTGACTTTATGTTATCCATTTAAACACTGCAAGCAAGTAACCTCATTTATATTGCTAACAAGCATACTTGTGCTGGGTGAATTAAACCCCATCAATAAAAGAAGTATTTTATTGGCTTTAACCACTGGTTTCACAACTCAATTATTGTCTTCAGCTGTGTTTGGAGTGAAAGAACTACATTACCCACAATACCTTGCAAGAATCATATGAATATATGCATCGTCAAGATTGTGTAAGTTCTCACCCTAGGCAGCCGTCTGACAAATGGCGTAGTTTTTCGGATTGCTTTTGCACCAAGAGGATTTACTTGTTGTGGATTACAAATAAAAGTCAAGTTTAAAGCTGAAAGAAGATTTTTCCCTCATCTGCATTTTGGAGGAGAAGTGGTTGTTCCAGGAAGCTGTCCCAGATGAAAAGACCCTGTGCAAAGCTGGATTCATCACTGAGACAAGGTAATATGTACCTGGCCATGTCTAGTGGTGGATGTGTGTAAGCACAGGGGGTAATTGAAAAAAAAAAAAAAGTTGAAAAAAAAAAAACCCACACCTGGTTGGAAGGTGCTGCACTTTGGTTTTTTTTTTCTTTATTTCTTGCAGGGATCAAGATGGATCCGAAGGAGATGGCTGAATGGATGGCAGCCCAATTTAGCAAGCAGCATGAGCTATCACAGCAGGCCCAGGACACTGCTATGAAGGCCTTAATGGAACAGCAGAAACCAGTGCTTGATCTGGTGCAAGCTCTAGTTCAGCTGCAGAGCCAAAGTGGAACAGATGCAAGACCAGCAGTTAGTACTGGTGCACCACATGTGAACAATGTGGGACTCAATCAAGGGATTGGGGCATTTAATTTTGGGAAATTAACTCCAGATGATAATGTTGATGATTTTCTAGAGTCTTTTGAAAGAGTGGCACAGGCTCTAGCATGGCCAGAGACCCAGTGGGCAGTAAGGCTGGCAGCCTCATTAACTGGAGAGGCACTTGCAGCTTACAGAGCAATGCCAGCAGCCCAGGCTTTGATTTGTAAGGATGTAAAGGCAGCTATTAGAGATCGCCTAGGGTTGTCTATTTCAGAGTATAGGCGAATGTTTAGAGCTGTTACATTGAAAGTGGGTGAGACACCCAGGGCTCTGAGTCAGAGAATCAGAAGTTTAGCTGTAAAATGGTTGGAGCCTGAGCAAAAGACAGTAGAAATGTTATTAGATATTATAATGCTGGAACAATTTATGCTTGGGGTACCTAAAGATTTGAATGTTTTTCTTATACAGCAAAATTGCCAAAATCTTGGAGAGGCAACCATGCTAGCAGAGAGATTCTTGGAAGCCACGCAGGCTTGCCATAGAATGGGTGGCCCTCTAAAGATGGATGCTGAGGCTAGAGATGCTGTATCAGAAAAGGGAATAATTAAGAATGTTTCTGAAAATGAATGTACTGTATCAAACCAGATGACACAGTGGAATAGAAAGAAATGTTTCAAGTGTGGAAAAGTGGGACACTTAGAGAAGAGATGCCAGACACACACTAGTTTAATGGGTCTGGATTTAAAACAGCCCAAGGAAGGATTTCTTTTGATGGTTGATGTGCAGGGAATTACCACAAATGCATTATTAGACTCTGGGGCAGACCAGAGTATGATGTCAAAAAGGCTTTGGAAGAGGATAGAGGCCCAAGAAAGATTTGTGCCTAGAACCCCTGAAAGCCAAGTTCACATCAGATGCATTCATGGTGCTGCATCATCATATCCCACCTATAGGCTAAAGGTTAAGTGCCTAGGGAAACAAGAGGAAGTCCTGTTAGCAGTGGTGCCTAGGCTACCCTTTGATTTGGTTCTAGGAAGAGACTGGCCAAGATTTAAGCAGGGTCTAGTGGAAGGACTAGGAAAAAAGGAGGGAGAAGGTTTAATGGTAGTAGCTCCCGGGCCTTTATTTGGAAGTCCTCAGACCCCAGCTAAAAAGATGGTTAAGCGTCCAGAAGACCAAGCTACCCCAAAGCAGATATTCGTCCTAAAGTACCATAAGGTCTCAGAGAAGGCCCAAGCTCCTAAGCGGGCAACCCCTCAATCTGCTGGGTTTGACCTGTGCAGCATAGAAAATGTGACTGTACCTAGCCAAGGGAGAGCCCTGGTTGACACCGGTCTCCAAGTGGAAATACCAATTGGATGTTATGGGAGAGTAGCCCCAAGGTCCGGATTAGCCCTTAAATATTTCATCGATGTGGGTGCGGGAGTAATTGATCCCGATTACAGGGGCAATATTAAAGTTCTGTTATTTAACTTTGGACAGAATGAGTATCATGTGAAGACAGGAGACAAAATTGCCCAATTGATCTGTGAGAGGCTGGGTTTTCCACCTGTGGAGGAGGTCACATCCCTAGAGAATTCTGAACGTGGAGCCAAAGGCTTTGGTTCTACTGATGTCAAAGGGGTTAAAAGCTTAGCTGCCACCTGTGCCCGAGAGAGGGAGGTGAGTGAAGAGGAAGATTTGGGACCCCAGGTATCTGATTGTAAAGAAAAATCAGAGCCCCAAATAGGTGAGGACCTGACAATGGTACAACAGGAAGAAATTAGGAAGTTGCTTAAGGAATTCCCAGATATGTTGACACCCATACCTGGGGAGACCCATTTGGTGGCCCATGAAATAATAACTCCACCTGGGAAATTGGTTCGTCAAAGGCCATACCGCTTGCCCGAAGCCAAAAGACAGGAAGTAGTGGCACAAGTCCAGGAGATGTTGGACATGGGGGTAATAGAGGAGTCAAAGAGTCCCTGGAATAGCCCCATAGTCCTGGTGCCGAAGCCTGATGGATCCTTAAGATTTTGTATTGACTTCCGGCAGGTAAACGCCATATCAGTTTTTGATGCATATCCAATGCCAAGAATTGAGGAGCTGTTAGACCAGCTGGGACAGGCTCAATACTTAACCACCCTTGATATGACAAAAGGATATTGGCAAATCCCTCTCACCAGGGAGTCGAAGCCGAAGACTGCGTTCAGCACCCCCGTTGGCCTTTTCCAGTTCAAGAGGATGCCTTTCGGACTGCATGGAGCAGCGGCTACCTGCCAAAGGTTAGTGGATCAGGTACTTCGACCCCACCAAAATTATGCTTTTGCATACATGGATGATGTCATAATCCATAGTAACACCTGGGCGGAGCATTTGAAGAGGATCAGGGCAGTCTTGTGCTCTATGAAGCAAGCGGGAATCACTTTAAACCCGAAGAAGTGTGCCTTTGCGAATAGGGAGGTAAAATACCTAGGCCACCTAGTGGGAAGAGGAAAAATTAAACCTCTATTAAGCAAAATAGATAGCATCAGGAATTTTCCTCCTCCAACAACAAAGAAACAACTAAGAAGTTTCTTAGGACTTATTGGATACTACCGCCGGTTTATACCGCAATTCGCAGAGAAAAGTGCCATTTTCACAGATATGCTGCGAAAGAATTGTCCAAACCAGATAAAGGGGACACCAGAAGCTGAAAAAGCGTTTTCAGTCTTAAAAGAAAAATTGTGTACAGGACCGTTACTGAAAGGAGTAGACTTCAAGAAACCCTTTCTGGTTCAAACCGATGCATCGGATGTAGGGCTAGGAGCGGTCCTATCCCAGTGCCATGAATGGGAGGAGCATCCTGTGATGTACCTAAGCAGGAAGTTGTCACCGGCTGAACAAAAGTATTCCACGATAGAAAAAGAGTGTTTGGCTATCAAGTGGTCAGTGGAGGCGTTAAGGTTTTACCTTACAGGGAGAAAGTTCCAGTTGGTCACGGACCATGCCCCACTTAAGTGGTTGCAGCAAATGAAGAACCACAATGCCAGGTTGACACGCTGGTACATGGCCTTACAGGCGTTTGATTTCCAAGTTGAACATCGTGCCGGGAAGTTACACAAGAATGCGGATGCACTTTCCCGTATTACGGACTGTAGAGAAGAAGTTTTACCAGTAAAACCAGTCCGTAATAACTTAAGCAGGGGGGTATGTGATAAGGAAGCTTATCATAGCTCAGGTAGGAGCTATAGAAAAGATGATGTGACTCTGAACAAGCAACCTGTCAGTTCTGGTAGAAGCAAGAAAACAGAGTTTTCACATAAAAGACTACCAGTCCCAGAATGCACCTGGTTTCCAGCAGCCATGAGGGAGGCTGAAGTGAGAAAATGTGTGTGCAATCAAGAGAGCTATGAGGTAATCCCTAAGCACTCATCTCAAAGGGCAGGACCTGATTCAACACAGCTGCGCTGTGTTAGGGAGGAGCACACATTAGAACAGAATAAGAATAGAGCTTATTCTTCAGATAACAGTTACAGAAAGAGCTTCAGGAAAAGATACAGCAACGGCTACAAGCACCAACATCACTTGGAGAAACAGAAGCCAAGCCAAGCGGATAGAGAGAGAAGGAAACTCTCTGGAAGGAAAAGAAGGAAGGCTATTGGAAGGTCTGGGAGATTCCAAGGCAGTACCTATACTGGGAGGTATTCCAAGTGCCAGCAGAGTCCATTGGACTGGAGTCAGCCAGAGGAATGGATTGGCAGAGATAGGAATCACCAGTGGCTACCTGGAAGAGAAAAGACTGCACGTGGAAAGGACTTTCAGACCTATGCCAAAAGGTATGTGAGGGAAGATCCAATGTCCAGGGATCAAGATTGGAAGGCTGGACATCAGAACTGGATTACATACTGGCCAGGATATACAGAGAGGAATTATGATAGCAGGAGAGGCTCAGATATGAACACTGATCCAGACCCTATCTATAATAGTGAATGGCAGCAAGGGAATAAGCATTCTCATGATAGTGCCTTATGGAAAGACTCGTCTGTGCCAATGTATGATAGTGACCCTATGCTGATTGATGAAGGGGGAGATACAGCAGATGAAACTATTCATTACATGGACTGTTCTCTATCTAAATGCTATTGCTAGCTTTCTGTGAGCAAACACCTCAGCCATCACAAAGAAACCTAACTTTGTTCTTTATTTCCACTGCAAACAGCTCTTAAAGCAGGATTTGGGTTCACACAGTAGCAGCCAGCCAGCTAAAGGCTTTCAGCTGGTCAATTGATAGTAATTAAAGCTGCACCTGATTGTGTGTGTGAGCAAGGGAGAATCACTGCTGGGATCTGCGTGGAAAATAAGCAGAAGTTAACCTAACAAGCAAAGTTTATTCATTTCTTTGTGCCTTTTCATTTGGTAATTATTTGCTAAGAAAACATTAGCTAATTGCCTGACAAGCTGAAGGTTGTTTTCTGATTTGCTTTGTGACTTTATGTTATCCATTTAAACACTGCAAGCAAGTAACCTCATTTATATTGCTAACAAGCATACTTGTGCTGGGTGAATTAAACCCCATCAATAAAAGAAGTATTTTATTGGCTTTAACCACTGGTTTCACAACTCAATTATTGTCTTCAGCTGTGTTTGGAGTGAAAGAACTACATTACCCACAATACCTTGCAAGAATCATATGAATATATGCATCGTCAAGATTGTGTAAGTTCTCACCCTAGGCAGCCGTCTGACAGTGTGCAAAACATCTGATCCCATGAAAGCCCCCTCCTTCATTGCCTTGACCATGTTCATCCTACTATCTGTTACTAAGAAACCTAGAAGCACAGTTATCTTTGTGCAGTATGTGCCAGTCCTGCAGCATTGCCCTTGGTTCTGCTAAGATAAGGGTCCAGGCATGAATGACATCCATCACTTAGCTCTGCAGCACAGCTCACTGATACCTTTCTCCTGTTGCTCCCTCATTAGGCCTAGAGTCTCTTCCTGCCTTATCCTGCTGCCACTAATCTGCTGTCAGGTGAGAGGTAGACATTACAGCATCTTGACTAGTCCAGATGTCAGTGGTGAAGTATACACTACTACCACCCTCTGCTTTTTGTCAGCTCTGCCAGCATCTGTTGACACAGCTGATTATATTTTGAAGGGATCACCTATATACTAAAAGCTGTCCTGCAGGGCACTTGGTAATTGAGAGCTAAGAGATACAGCAGTCTTTTAAACTCCATTTTCTCAACCATGTTCAGGGGATAATCATTGAAGCTATCATTTCCTCAATGCACCATGTCACTACCTTCAATACTGCCTGCCACAGCCCTGTGATCGTGCTATCAACCACCACCCCATCTCTTTCTTGATGACTTGCTTTAATGTGTGTTGAGCCTCCTTCCATGCAATCTAACTGGTGAAAGAAGCTATGGTCCCCCTTAGGAAGGGGATTTCTTTTTTACCTGTACCTGTACTTTTCTCACCACTGTTATTTCCATTCCTGAATGGAGTCCCCAGGCTAGGATCAGTGCCTTTCTTTGTACTGAGCTGGAAAGGTTGCTGTTTTGCCAAATGATGCTGTTTGTAAGATGATCCATTAGCTTCCCTCTACTAATATGCTGCCTACAGTAACTGTATTCTACATACAGCAGGTCCTCAAGCACTTTAAAATTCTTCCACACCTGTGAGGTTTTATAAGATTTTCTTTCTACTTTCTTGGGAGGAACAGGGGCAGCTGCTCTTGGTGCTGCTGCTAGACCTGTGGCTGGGGATGGAGGAGAGGATATAAAGCCATCAACATCCTCCCCACTCTCTATTGTCCTTTCTATCTATGTGCTAGTATCACTTTCTACCTTCTCATCAGTCGGTACTCTTCAACTCTCTCTCTTTAGCCAGTATATTTCAATATTTGATGATTTAGATATAAATCCCAACAGTGTGGATCCCTCGGATCCTGTAGCTATGAAGACTATCTCCACAAACTTTACAGCAGGGAATATGGTGCACCTGCTGCTATCTCGTTCCTCCCCCCCCCCCCCCACACACACACACCTTGCACCATGTCAACCTCTCTTTGCCCCTCTGTGGAGATGACATTTAATTTTCCAAACATGTCCTGCCCAAGCATTATGATATGCTGGGACTGCATTTACAGCTCTTTATAGGGAATAAGACAGGGAGGAGAAGCCTAGAGGTTGGGGCAAGTTGCCTTGGGCCAGAGGGACAGGGGTTCAAATCCTGCTGGAGGACAGCAACCTCAGACAGGAGGTACTGGGGTTTCTAATCCTACAGGCACTCCTTGTGGCCTTTGGCAAGCTGCTTAACCCTCCGTTACCTCAGGTACATGATGTAGATTGTGAGCCCTTCAGAGATAAGGGAAATATATACTGTACCATACCTGAATGTGCACTGCTTTGACCCAGTGAAAAGTGGTATATAAGCATTACTAAATAAATGTCTGTCCTTAAGGGCCCTGTGCAAACCAGCAGGCCTGTGAGACTGGAGTACTGCTGCCTCACATACAATGAATGCCTGAGATTACCAACCTTGCCTGGCATAGGCCCTGTACTGTCCAGTTACCCTGCCTCACACTCACACTTTTCACTAGACTGGAGAGAGAGGGAATGGTTTTGTCTGGTTAATGCTCCTATGGGACCTGGACTCCCAACTTTTTTGGACTCCCTTTCTTTTAGTTCTATTTAAAGTTTTATTCAATTTTTAACTTTATTTCACTGTATTTTATGAATTTGGGATATAATAGATGCATACAATAAAGTAAGGTGTCTTCTCACTTCCACAGCTGCTGTTAAAGACAATAGGTGAACAAGATTATTACAAAAAAAATATTTCACTCAATATTCTTACTGTGCAATGGAATACATAGATTAGATATAATAACTTGTCCTTTCCCATTGACATTGGCTCTGTTCTGTAATTCAAATGAATACACCATCCACTAATACTCAGGACAGTAAAAAGCAATTGCCAATTGGGAAACTGTAAAGGCAGAATTTTTCATAGCTTCCCTTTGACTTTCCTGGCCTCCTCTCCCCATCCTAGAGTGACACTCCCTGGAGGAGTGGATAGGAGAGAAAGGCAAGCCTACCAAAACTTTCAACCACTTAGTTTTAAAAGCAGAGAGACATAGCAGCACTAATAGAGACAAAAACACTCTACTTCCTTGAAGGTGATATTTTTTCTCAGTCTTTTTTGTGCTTTCAAGTAGAAAGCTGCAGCATCAGCCACCATCCCCTTCTTCAGTGGCTCAAATTCAGACTTGAAGCTGTCTGTCTTTTCTGCTTTCATGTCCTAAGTCCCAAAGAGCTCTTCCCCACTAACTCAAAAAATAGACTTGAAGCTGCTGGCTTTTTCAATCCTTTTTTTTCTGTCCTTTCCAATGCTAACCCCAGCTCCCCTTCTTTACTCTCTGAAAGTCAGACACAAAATGGTTCTCTGGGGCTTGAGCAAAGTTGCAACTTGCAGCTTTGCTGTGACCTCATGACTCTTGAGAATTGCATAACTCAGGCAGGGATAGAATGTCTCATTGCTTGTCAAGGATTTGCAGCATGATCTGATCAAGTGGCTTATGCTGGTTGTTCATCACCCCTCCTTGACCTTCTTCCCCTTGCAGATTAATTCTGATCTAGCAGTACCTAGGTAGTCGACAAAAATGAAGCTTATTAATGGTGATTCAGGAAATTTTTCTGAGTAAACGCAGTCGGTTAGTTTGACCTGGAACAAACCAAAACTCACAATTTTCAGATTTTTGCATTCATACAAAAACTAATGCACAAGCTTATTAAAAAGTACCTACCAACTTCGTAGCAATGTAGTCTAGAGATATATATTTATTATCTTGCATTCTTTTCATTAGTGTATTTTAAAAGATTTAGGGACATGTTTACTAAATGTTAGCATGTGTTAAAGAACATTAATCGGTGCTAAGTGCTGTTATGACCCATTTTATTTCTATGGGCACAGTGGCACTTAGAACCCATTATTGTTTATTAACGTGCATTAATCTTTAGTGCCCACAAAATTGATTTAAAGCATGCTAACCTATGAATTTAATCACATAAATCTGATTTACAAGAATTCAAAAGTTCTACCATGCATTATAAATATTTTATTAAAATTAATTTATGAAACAAACAAAACAAAATAAAATTGTGGGGGGGGGGGGTTGAGATGGAGAGTTGTATTCAGAAGGAGAGGTTGAAATTAGTGGGGTTGTGATCAAGAGGGGATCAGATTGGAGGATTTTGATCATAGGGGATTGAATCGGAAGGGGTGGGGGGACATGGCCATTAGCTTTTTTCTTTCTTATGTTTTGGGCAGTGGTCATGCTACCTGATTGCTGGTAACACGAAGACATGTACTGCCACTTCTTGGGAGGTTACCACTCCATCAACTGAGCCCTACAATTACAATTCGGTCAGTCACAAAAAGTTTTATTTGAAGGACAAAGTTAATTCACTGTAGTTGGGATTACCAAACACAAACCACCCACCTCAACCACAGTGTATTAACTTGGTCCTGCAAATAAACCTTGTTGTGACTGACCCAGTTGTAATTGTTGGGCTCTATTGATGGAGTGGTTTGTATAATGTCGACCCTGATTTAAGGACTGTTGAACCTCTTGAGAGGTGCCATTGGGCGCCTGCGCCAATAGCAGCCAAGCGCTAGATGTCACTGCTGGCCATGCCCTAGCTCTACCCAGAACCCTGATCATGCCCCAACCTGCACTAAGCAGCTGTATGGGATTCTTTTACCACTCTGCTGTTTTTAGCGCAATGTAAGCATTAGGTTGAGTCCACACTATTTCTTGGAGCATGCTAAACCCCATGCTAACTGCTTAGTGAACTTTAGGAAACATATGTCTATGGGGTATGTTTACTAAACTGCGCACAAGTGCGCGGCGCACAATAGCGTGCGCTAAGGTACCTTAGCGCATGCTAATGATGTGTTTTTGTGCTCCGCACATGTGCGCGCCGCACTAAAGTGCCCGCTCATGTGCGCGGCGCGCTGATGTGCGATAGAGGCGTGGAAAGGCTCCCAGAGGGCGGAGGAACGCTCCCCAGGGGCGGAGAGACGGGGTCAATGGGTGGAGAGTGGGAGGGGAGAGGCTCCCCGCACAGGAACGGGGCTGAAATTCGAGTAAAAAAATACCGCGAGTGAAAACCTCGTGGTAGAGCCGATTTAAAGGGAAGAGAAACCATTTATGTCAGCAATGTACAGCAAAACCAGGGAAACCTACAAAAAGTGAGCAGTGTAATACATGTGCACGGAACAAAAGGGCAAATAAACATTAAAAATGACCCCAACAAAATATAATAAAATTATAATCAAGCTGGGCAATAGTGATAGTAATGGGAAACATCAAAAAACACTCCAAAGAAAGCCCCAAAAAATAAATATGAATTTTAGAAGTGTCTACGCTCCGTCCCCATACAAGGTGAATGATCCCACAGTGAAATAGCACTGATCAGGGTTTCCCTCTCCATTGGACAGGTTACCTATGGCATGCACATTTCCACAACAGCAGGGCGGGCAGGTCGGAATGGGCAATTGGACAGATGCTGGGAAAGGGGATACAGAGGGCTGCAGGCGGCACATGCTGTGGTGCAGCTGGGGCACAGTGCGGACTAGGCAGATGCCAAGATGGCACCTAGGAATGCTGAAACTGAACAGCAGCCAGACAGCAACTGATGAGGGCCCAACATGGGCACAAGAGTGTTTATCACAGTGTCACAGGGGATAGTACCCAGCAGGTACCCCCAAGGGCACGGAACATTGGCAGGCGGTGATTGGGGGACGTGCGGACAGATATGCAGGCACCCCTACCCCAGAACCTGCACCATAGGCAGCTGCCTACCCGCACACAGGATGGCCTGAGACTGCATACCACCAGCACCACCAGCAGAAGGGCATGTCAGCATGGTGGCACAGGGGTACTGGAGGTGGAGGGGGGCAGTGGCAGCTGCCCAGAGCAGACCATGGCCTAGCCCTGTGTAGGTGGGTGCAATGCACTGCAACAGACAGGCCCTGCCGGACAAACAGTCATGGTATCATCAGGGAATGCACTGTCTCTGTGGCAACACAGTGGTGCAGTGCACACAACCAGCATGTTTGGAGACAAATGGTCACAGGTTCAAGCCCCAGCTGGGGCTCCTGCCAATCCAATCCCCATATTTTACCCACAACTATATCGTGATAGTAAAGACAAATCTTTATTGCAGAGAACATAAGCATGGCTCAAACACCTCTATTTTACCCTACAGAGCACAGACACCAGAAACATGCACATTACCTAGAGCAGATTACCCCAAATGCAGTCCTGGAGGGCCACAAATCCTTCAGGGTTGATGCTGTCTCCCATCTAAGGATGGAGCGGTACTGGTGGTGGAGGTGGCAGCAGCTGGTGGCCACAGCAGACCATGGCCTATCCCTGTCCAGGTGGGTGCCGTGCACTGCAACAAACAGGCCCTGTCGGATGTACAGTCATGGACTCCCCAGGGAACACAGCACATCTGTGTCAACACAGTGGTGCAGTGCACACAGACAGTGTGTGCAAGAACAGAAGGTCACAGGTTCAAAGCCCAGCTGGGGCTACTGCCAATCCAGTCCACATATTTTTCCCACAACTAAACCGTGATAGTAAGGACAAACCTTTATTGCTGAGAACATACTCATGGTTAATACGCCTATATTTTACCCCACCGAGCACAGACACCATAAACAGGCGCATTACCTAGAGCAGAGTCTCCCAAATGCAGTCCTGGAGGGCCCCACACCATTCAGGTTCCATGCTGCCTCTAATAAAGATGCCTGTGCTGCATATCTATGCACCACCCCCATGGTATGCAGATGTAGCTCATGCATATTCATGAGGGACAGCATGAAAACCCGAACAGTGTTTGGCACACCAGGACTGGAGTTGGGAACCTCTGCCGTAAAGCAGCAGCCAACAGGGGCAGACACACCCACACCCACAGGCCCCATTGGCCAATGCCACCTGGAGAGGCAGGACATTGGGCCCTGCGTGCATCTCCCAATACTAGCACTTGCATACCTTAGCAATGCCACCCTACACCTGGGTATATGGTACACAGCTATCAAACGTTTCCTATGATTACTGGCAGATAGCAAGTCCTACGTTAAGCACAGTTTGCTCATTGAGCTCCATCATAACAATCTTTCTGATGTCTGCGGTGTGTGCTTCAGGTCTTGTCTCTGACAGTGTTTACCACCCTGGGGAGTGACCCCCAACAGTATTGCGTACCATATCCATGCCTGTACTGTGCCCAGGACTGGTGTGGTGGGCAGGGCTGCTAAACTCCTCTATAGTAGCACAATGCTGGCATAGGGAGTGTGTGTCTGTCTATACAGTGTGTGGTGGCTGCAAACACCTTGCACAGCCCACACTGCCAGCACTGTTGCCTGTATTGGCCTGCCAATGTGCATAATGAGGAGCAAGGTACCATGGGTATAGCCCAGACAGGGTGGCCTGGCCAGGATGCATCTGCACAGGGCATAGGGCACTGGCTGGGACATTTTAGTGCCTGGCCACCACCTACACAGACAGGGTGACCTCAGTATGTCCTGCTGGGAGATCACTCTCACCCTGACTGTGCACTGACGACAGCATGGCTAGGCACCCCCATAGTGCTATATAGTATTTCTGTCATGTGATATTTATGGGTTTCCTTTTGGGGCCCAGTCACTGATTTATCTGCTTGTTGTGTATGCTGACATCCCAGTTCTGGGTGCATGTATTTCCACCAGGAATGTGCACTATGGACTAGCTATCAGACTGTTTGCAGCTGGTATGTGTCTTGATGGAGTGCCTTGCAGGGTGCAGTGGCTGAAGGCTTGCTGCAGGAGGATATCAGATAGTGGTGGGGTGCAGCTTAGCATATCCAGGCCTAATGTCTGTCTTCTATTTGTATTATGGATGTGTACAGAACTGCATTGACTGCCCTGTAGTGTGTCTGTTCCCCAGCAGGACTGGGGTTGATGGTCCCCTCTGCTGCTACTATTGCAGAGAGGTAGAATGTGGATCTGTTGATGGGAGACCCTGTTTGCCACCCTCAGCCCTGGAAGAGGAGGGTGGTGGCATGTGATCCTCCTGGGGGCAGAAGCTACCTATCTCACACATTAACACTGCTTTGGACCTCCAGCATGGCCTATTTCTGTTATGGAAGGTGCTGTGGACCTGGTGCTGGGCGCCTCACTGCA
Source organism: Ichthyophis bannanicus (assembly GCA_033557465.1). Taxonomy (NCBI): domain Eukaryota; kingdom Metazoa; phylum Chordata; class Amphibia; order Gymnophiona; family Ichthyophiidae; genus Ichthyophis; species Ichthyophis bannanicus. The sequence goes on along the minus strand of CM066034.1, from coordinate 842,657,214 downwards.
CCCTCAGGGTGAGCACAGTACCCGCACAATGTGACAGTGTGTAGCTACTCTGTGCCAGTAAAACACACGGTCAGTACCCCCTACCAGGCCGAGGTGCTGTGGGGGTGCAAATGGTCAGTTCCCCCTACCAGGCCGAGGTGCTGTGGGGGTGCATACCCCATCTTGTGTTTATCTGTGGACAGCGATTTGCATGTGCAGTGCATCATGGGTACGGGTGTGCTAACCCTATCCTGGTGACCACAGCAGACTGTCTGTGTGGTGACATGCACTCCCTCTGCAGCCAGCCTGGGGCTGGTTAGCAGCTGTAGCACAATGGTTACTTCACTGTCTGTAGAGCTAGAGGTCATGGGTTCAAACCCACTGTCCCCTATGTGAAGTGGGACCCCACAGTGGGGTTATTTGATAGGGCTGCCCAAAGTATTATCTATTTTTAATGTACATTATTGCTGCCAGCAAAAACACCCTCATCGTGCTGCACCCATAAGGTGCCTCAGAGGGCGCTTTATAGGGCGCCCTATAGGTCACCTTATGGTTACCGTCCATATAAGGTGCACTATACGTTATCCTGTGGAGCAACTTATAGGGTGCCCTATAGGGGACATTTTAGGGTGCCATGGCGGACAGTGCACTTTATAATGTGCCCTATGGAGTGCCTTATAGGGTGCCTTATGTGGCACCTTCAATTACAGCACGTGAGGGCGTGTTTGCTGGCAGCAATTAATAAAATACAAATAAAGTGCTGCAGGAAACAATACATACATTGCAAAGCTGATGCCTCAGCCAGCCTTACATATTAGGCACACTGGGGAGCAAACACATGACCCCTGTATCAGCAGTCAGTGCCTTAACCATTGTGCTACATTGCTGCTCCTCCTTGTGTGTCAGCGCACCTACTTAAGATTTCCATGCGTTTAAATGCACAGTGCTGCCATCAAACACAGTGCTATGACCTTGCTGTGCCTCATAGGGCACCATATATGGTGCCCTATAGGCCGCCCTTTCAGCAACATTGTAGGGTGCCGTGGCGGACAGTGCACTTTCAAATGTGCCCTCTGGGGTACCCTATGAGGCGCCTTATGCAGCATCTTATGTTACAATACTTTGAGGGTGTGTTTGCTGGCAGCACTAATTAAATTAAAAATAAAATGCCCCCTACAGCAATATTACCTATAACAGGTAATGCCTCAGCCAGCCTTCTTTATTAGGCACAGTGGGGGATTGAAACCATGACTCCTGCATCATTGGTCAGTGTCTTAACCATTGTGCTACACTGCTGCTCCTCCTTCCATGTCAGCGCACCTACTTATGATTTTCATTCCTTAAACTGCACAGTGCTGCCATCAAAAACAGTGCTGTGACCTTGCGGTAACTCATACGGCACCCTATAAAGCGCCCTATAAGCAACATTCTAGGATGCCTTGGCGGACAGTGCACTTTAAAATGTGCCTTATGGGGCGCCTTATGTTAACACGCTTTGAGAGTGCGTTTGCTAGTAGTGATAATTAAAATAAAAATAAAATGCCTCCTAAAGCAATCTTCCCCATAATAGGTAATGCCTCAGCCAACCTTCTTTATTGGGCACAGTGGGGGATTGAACTCATGAACACTGCATCATTGGTCAGTGTTTTAACCATTGTACTGTGGCTCTTTTTCTGTGCTTGTGCATCAGCGCGCCACTTCTGCTTTCCGCGCAACTTTCTTATGCGCTAATGTGCGTGGCGCACATGAGCGCAGCGCACATTAGCGCATGATTAATTCCGGTTTTGCTTTTTTCAGCCTGAAACGCCCACTCCTTATATGGCATCCGCACACTAGCGCGCCGCGCACCATAACGGGGTTTTAGTAAACATACCCCTATGTGTCTTTATAAAATATTAGGGGCACACCTGCAAGAAAAAGGGCTAAATTGAAGCCGTGGACATTTTTACCAGCTTGAGAGCAAGTGTAAGTGTATGTACATACAATCTCTACAACCTCGGCCATTTTTATAAAGAATGTATATTCTTTATATACACTGGGGAGGAGTGGCCTAGTGGTTGGGGCAAGGTACCACAGGCCAGAAGGTTGGTGGTTCAAATCCCACTAGAAGACAGCAACCTTGGGCCAGAAGGACTGGGGGTTTCTTGTCCCACAGGTACTCCCTATGGTCTTGGGTAAGCCACTTAACCCTCCATTGCCCATGTTCCCTGTAAGTATTAGCACATGTGTCTCATATCCCCTCATGTTAAATGTATCCCCCAACCACCTTGACCCAGTGAAAAGTGGGATATAAATGCAGCTAAATAAATGTACATACTTTGCAATCTCACCCAAGAACATACCTACATATCTCATGAAAATACACACTTTTGTCACTGCACATCCTTGTATGAATGCAACCCATGAGTAATTCTATAAAAGTCCTTTGAGGCACATAAAACTGGATTTTATGCATGGAAAGTTACAGTATTATACTCCATACAGAGCTGGTGCTACCATTAGGCAGACTAGGTGGTTGCCTAGAGTGCTGGCACTCCAGTGGCACCCATTGGCACCACTGCACCTCTCTCTGGGACCAACAGTGACAGCAATAGTTGCAAACAGCCTCACGGTGCTTGCCTTCAAGCTTTGATGGTGCCGAACAGTTTGCTTCTGCCCCTCTCCGACTCTTAATGCTGACTTCCTGTCTGCACTTTGCAATCTGTCCACTTTCCTGGTAAGAAGAAGCATTTTGTGCATTGTTCCACAATGAATATACCTTTACCTGCATTCAGTGGAGACATTCCTAAGGTAGGCAATAAGATGAAGAATGCAATATCGTGCAGAGTTTTCCAGTATCAGAACTAGATGTATTATTTGGAAGGGAAAATGTTTCTACAGGAAAAGCAGGAAGAAATCTGAATGGGTGCTTTTTCCCTAGGCAACTTTCAAAGGAAAGTTGCGTGCATATTGTCCCTTTGAGAACTGGTGCGATATCTATGAGTTCAAGCACACACCAATTTTGCAAAGTCCTGCACATTTTCCTAAATCTGTCCTTGGTTACCCCCAACCAGTTGGATTTTCAGGATATTCAAAATTAATGTTCATGAAAGAGATCTGCTTGTAGTGGAGGTAGTGCACGCAAATCAACTCATTAATATTCACGGCATCCTGAAACCCTGACTGGCTGGGGGCCTCCCAGGACAGGATTGGTAACTCCTGCTATAAAAGACAAGAAGTAGTGCTGAGACAAGCATAATTAATGAGTTTTACAGACTTTTATAAAGAATCTCAAATTATCCTTATAGTTTACTGATATCAGCACCCACATCTGATACAGTTGTAGTTAAACATACATGACTATCCATCACTAGTGTGTTAAGAAGATTCTCCATTAGGAGCGTTGAGAATTGCCAGCTATATGAAAAAGCAGAGTTTGCCTTATCCAAAAATCCCTAAGCTAATATTAAATACTGCTTGAAAATTTGTTATTATAATTTCTACGTGGGAATTCATAAATGCTGGCAAAATTCAGCATTAATGCCGCATTAAGGTCAAATGAGCTTGTGATTAATGTTATGACCATGAATAAACTAAAGGAATTACTAAGAATCAGTCCTCTTATGTTAGAGTGTTATTGAAAATTTCATTTATAGGTTTCCAATCCAATATATTTTTACCACAATGTCATTTCTGGGTAATTATTTAGTTTTTGAGTTTGATTCTAGAGCATTCCAGCACAGTTTTTTTTTTTCAACTGTACAACAATTTTCTCTTACAGTTCAGAATTAAAATATTCTGTATTTTAAAAAAGGCTCTGTCTCTTTTTCTTCCTTTTTCTTTGTTTTTTATTTTGTTTTCATTTTGTTTTTAACTAGCTGTTTCCTCCCTTTCTGAATTTGCAGCTCATTCAGAACCAGGGATAGATTTAGCACCATGAATCTTCATTTACAACTTGCTTGGGATTTTTCCCCTATTTAATAGCCCCTTTCCTCCAGCATACTAAGGGGTATGTTTACTAAACGGTGTTAAGGGAGCAAGTGTGCTGTTAACACCTGTTATCGCACCCTTGTGCCCTTAATGCTGCAGAAATGGCCTATAATGCTGCAATAACGAGCGTTAGGGGATCCCGCAGTGTTAAGGGAAATGGAGGTGAAGAGTGAGCGTTAACGGGGTGGAGAATGAGTGGTGACAGGGGGCACTCCTTTAACACCAGTTTCACAGTCGTGCCTCTTTGCTGATGATACCAAAATATGCAATAGAGTAGACACCCAGGAAGGTGTAGATAACATGAGGAGGGATCTAGCTAAGCTTGAAGAATGGTCTAGAATTTGGCAGCTGAGATTTAATGTTAAAAAATGCAAGGTCATTCATTTGGGCTGCAACAATCCAAGGGAGCAGTATAGTACAGGGGGTAAAGTACTTTTGTCCAATAAAGAAGAGCAGGACCTAGGTGTGATTGTGTCTGATGATTTTTTTTTTAAGTGCCATCAAGTCAGTGTTGACTCATAGTGACCCAGCTATCACTGGGTTTTCTTGGCAATGTATCACTGGAAGTAGATTGCCAGCCTTTTCTTCCAAGGCAATGGAGGGTAAAGTGACTTGCCTAGGGTCACAAGGAGTGCTAGTGGGAATTGATCTTCTGGGTATGAGGCAGTTGCTCTAACCAATAGACCACCCCTCCACTAAGGATCTCAAAGTAGCTAAACAGGTAGAAAAAGTGAAAGCAAAAGCTAGAAGGATGCTTGGGTGCATAGCGAGAGGAATGGCCAGCAGAAGAAAGGAGGTGATAGTGCCTCTGTATAAGTCTTTGGTGCGACCTCATTTGGAGTATTGTTTGCAATTCTGGAGACCGCATCTTGAAAAGGATATAAAAAGGCTGGAGTCAGTACAGAGGGTGGCTACTAAAATGGTTAGTGGTTTTCATTATAAAGCATACGAGGACAGACTTAAGGATCTTAATATACACATCTTAGAGGAAAGGCGGGATAGAGGTGATATGATTGGGATGTTTAAATAACTCTGTGACATAAATGCAGAGGAGGAGAGCCTCTTTCGATTGAAAGCAAGCTCTGCTATGAGGGGACATGGGATGAGGGTGAAAGGGGATAGATTCACGAGTGATATGTGGAAATATTTCTTTATGGAAAGAGTGGTGAATTCATGGAATAGTCTCCCAGTTGAGGTGGTAGAGATGAGGACAATATCTGAATTCAAAGAAGCATGGGACAAACACAGAGGATCTCTAAAGGAAAAAAGGGGATTGTTGTAGTGGTTGATATGGAAGGACAGACTAGATAAGCCATGTGGTCTTTTTCTGTCGTCATGTTTCTATGTTTCTAACTATAGTGAGGACAATAGTTTTTATTGTGTGTTCAGAGAGCATGGGGCACTGTGTGATGTGGGGCTCCCTCCAAATGTAAGGCCCCAGTCATCAGCAGCCATCTGAGGCAAATGTAAATCCACATCAGCCAGGTCAGGCTGCAGGATGTGAGGTCATGCCATGACTGTACTGCAGGCACACACTAGATATGTAGGACCAGAGACATTCTGCTAGGTTCGCCATGGCATGCATGTGTTTGTGTGCCTGTCTCATGGGCTGCCTCTCTGAGTAGGCATATCCCATGTGTGAGACAGGAATGTCAGTTGCACCAGCAGCATTGAAAGTCATCGAACCATTCAGACTGGACAACAAGTCCCCCTCACACAACCACCACACGTATCATCAGACAGGTATGGCACAGGGCCTGCAGAGATTCCAGCAGACATAGGCAGACCACTACTCGTGCTCACATTCATCCTGACAATCACATCTGCACCCATGGATTGTTGAGCCTATAAGGCAGCTCTGTGGCTTAACACACAAGGTTAGTGTGCCTATGAAAGGAAGGTCACAGTTTCAAGACCTGGATGTGGATCATGTATAGCATGCCCCTATGGGTGAACTTTATCCTACACTGCAGGTACAGCACCAGTATATACAACCTCCAGTGAATCATCCAGGAAGGCACCACTCACCCATTAGCTGCACAGCCAAGCTCCACTACCCATGCCTGAATAGAGGGGCAGACTGATAGCACTGGCACACTATGGGGGTGTTAACAATGGACAGGCATTTCAGAGTGCACTAATGGCACCTTCACAATGATACTTCCAGCCCATATGCATTATCTTCAAAACAATTCAAGGTAGTTTGTCACATATAGGTGGACAATATAATGTTATATCTCCCATTTAACATCTCCAACCCTATCCCACACCAAATTACAGATTGCTTCAAAGAAATAACAAATTGCCTCACTTCTCATAACCTCCCAATAAACTTCAGTAAAACTGAAGCACTTTATGTTACCAGAAATCATGGTTTCACCCCCCAAACATCACAATTAATGACACTGACATAGTAGTAAAGAACGAAGTAAAATACCTAGGGGTCACCCTTGACCAGACACTTAGCATGTCCACACATATAAAACTCGCAAACAAAAAAAATCTATTTTAAACTTAGAATATTAAAACAACTTTGTCCAATACTCCCCAGTCCCCAACCATGACTTCAGTTCGGTTCTTCAAGCATTAATCACACCTCATTTTGATTTTTGTAATAGCGCACTACAAGGATTATCCGAACAGAGCCTTAAACCACTCCAAATGGTTTCAAGATGTTGCATCATGAATAGCATTGCACGCTAACATATCAGAACACATCACTCCAGTACTATACAACTTACACTGGCTCCCAGTCCAAAGCAGAATACATTACAAAACACTAATGACAGCATTCAAGCTTCTTAGACAGATAGCCCCATCCATCTCACCTCCCTAATCACCAAACAAGTAGAGACGCGATCAAAAAGAGGATGCAATCAAAATAAACGAATGACTCCCTCAGATTTCCGAAAATCCAATAAAGCCGCAAATAATAGAGCATGCTCTCACTTCATGCCCATACTCTGGAATGTCCTTCTGGATGAATTTAGAGAAACCACCGATCTTACCACATTCCGCAAAAAACTAAAAACCCAGCTCTTCAAGAAATATTTTGGCAAACTATTACAACCCAACAACATAGACCCCAACTAAAACACCTCATAAAAGACATAATTCATCAAATCCAGTACTCCTCAATCAGAGAAAACACACTAAATAGCAAAATATCAGAATCCCCTCAGTTCAAAATTGTATTCAAGGATACTATATACTCTTGTATAAAGTTCTGAAAAAGCGTTTTATGTAAACAAAGTTCTGTTCTATGTAAACCACCTTGAGAATCTGAAAGGCAATATATAAAAAATGTTAAATAAATAAAATAAATAATACTATTTATTGTACATAGTTATCAATCATTATAGCTTGTGTTTAAGATTTGTTCAATGTTTTACTGTACATAGTTTTATACTGTTGTATGTATCTGACACTGTTCAATGTAAACCACCTTTGATCTACTGGAAAAAGTGGTATATAAATGCTATTAAATAATAATAATAATAAATCACACTTTAACAATGCTGAGCAGATAAGGAGACCAAAGTGGCAGGCAGGAATGCCAACAATCAACACTTTTGCACAGCATGGTGAAGTCTGTGTGTGTGTGCATCTCTCCAGAGTATTGTGGCCTTCTGCAATGTACTGTGCCCCACATTTCGTAAGCTGTCCCCTGCATTAATCTAGAAATGTGCATAATGAGGGGCAGAGGTTTGTGGGTATGGCATGAAACTGAGTGGTTTGTCCAGGATGTGTCTGCATCAGAGGTGGGGTCAATGGCTGAGACTTTGTAGTGCCCATCTGCTATGTGCATGGCCTGAGGACTCACTGCCTGTCATGCTGAGAGGGCACTCTCACTGTGACCATGTCATGGCTAGGTATCAACATAGTGCTAGACAGTGTCAAACTGCAGTGATGTGGGTACTCTCCCATTCCTGGGAGCCCATTCTCCGAGTTCATGCTGAGAGCATAAGAACATAAGAACATAAGATATGCCATACTGGGTCAGACCAAGGTCCATCAAGCCCAGTATCCTGTTTCCAACAGTGGCCAATCTAGGTCATACGTACCTAGCAGTTTCCCCAAAGGACACAGGTTCCGCAATGCTTGTACTGGTTGTTCTGTGCACATGCAGTGTGTGCTGACCAGCAGACTGGGTACAGTTGGTATGTGCATGGCTGGGGCGGCATCAAATGCAGACTGACTGTGCTTGCTATGATAGATTGGTAGTTCCAGATGGCTAGAACAGCAGCTAGTCTTGGCCTGCTCACTATGGTTATGATAGTGACAACACCCCAACACAAGTCTACCAAGCTCTACCTAATTCAGCTTCCATGGAAACAGCGGCCATAACCCTGAGCAATTTGTGAGATGTACTAGGAAAGTCCCTGTCTAACAGGAGCAGGATGCAAGCCCAGATGTGACAGGCAACTCCAGCATACTGCAATTGGGCAGAAAACAAGGTGAATAGCATCACACCCTGCAGATAATACCTGCCACACGCTAGCAGTGATATGGATCTGCAGCAGGGCCAACAGAGTCCATCTCTGGAAGTGCAAACTCTGGGGACCAGGTGCTGTGTACTTATCCTCACCTTCAGGATGACCACTGAAACCATTCAGTAGCACAGTTTGCAGCTGTTATGTGCTTGTAGCACTCACTGTCAATGCGTATTACTGAGCTGATGTGATGGATCACCACATCCTCTATTTGATGATCAGCTGCAGAATGCTGTTCTACATGTGCAGTGCATCATGGGTACTGGAGGTGGTTAACCTGTACTGGCACACACAGCAGACAGTTCAGGCAGAGACCTGCAGGTTCTTTGACTCCAGACATTGCAGGTTAGAGAGGTGTATCATACTGGTTAGTACAATGTGCCCATAAACGGAAGACAATGGTTTGATTCCCACTTGTTAATTTTCCGCCTGTGTGTTAGTCAGGTCATTTCCCCACCTGTAACAGTAAAGGCTCTGCTGTGACTTGCAGACACTCATCCTTCTATTTTGTCATGCATTCTGGCCACACTTTGGGTCAGTAAACATGCTATTCCCCACGTAGCAGACACTGCAGGCATAATGGCAACTGTGATCACTGGGGCATAGCCTGGTACCTGCCTGTCATCTCTGATGGAGAGGAACATGTGCATGTTCCCCTGGGGAGTGAAGGATAATCTGCAATGGACTGCATGGCTCATTACTGTGGCTTGCGTTCGATGTATGTGCATGTGTACCTATCCCGCAGTGTACAGTGGGTTACAGGGGACTGCATACCATGCACATGTGCTGCCTCTGGGGTATGTGGCACACTGTGGTGAAGAGGACCATTGCTCATGACTGTGCTTTGCTGTTGTGGGTAGGGAGCAGGGATGGGCCACTTGACTCTGTGCCTTGACCTTTGCAAAAGGAAAGTAGCCTGAAGCAGTGTGTCTATAGTGCTGCTACAGTACTGCATATCCTGGGAATTACAAACTGCATGTGTGATGATGGAGCCAGCACCTAGGTGTGGTGTACCACCATCTTGGAATATGCCAGCCATATTGCTTTATGTCCTGGGGTCCACCCATTCCAGGCAGAGACCTCTTTAATTCCAGACATTGCTACACAGCACAATATGATGGTGTAGCCTAATGGTTAGAGCACTGTCTCCCTATGCAAGGGAATTTGGTTCAATTGGTTCTGTGTGCTACTCAGTTCTTTTTCATGTCTGAAACAGTCCAGGGTCTGCTGTGACTGGCTGATACACATTCATATGCTTTGTTATGTGTTCCATGCACAATTTGGGTCTGTAAACATGCAATTCACCATCATGCCCATCTGACAGCATGATCTTATTGGCTCTGCTCTAGCCCATTGCAGAGGGTCAGCCATGTCTATTCTGAAGATGTGTGATACATGTGGTGGACATGGTTGGAATATTTCATCCTAATTGTGACGGAACATATCCATCACATGTGTACGGTACATGTAGACACATCCCACTCCTGTGATGACCTCCTGCAGAGATCAGCACACATCCTTACTTGCTCCATATGGCCAATATGAGCAAGACTTGTCCAGTTCCTTGATGCACATGTGTCAGGATGATTGTATGGTGGTTAGAAAGGCTGAGGCAGCTGTACCACCCATACAGAAGGTATTTGACGTGCCCTATGGCACAGCTAATATTTTTTCACACACACTCCAGGTGCATCTGTGTGGTCACATCAGGTGCATTAGGCCAGCATGGACATACTGCACTCTCCACTACCACCATCCATCCTGCAGGCCATCAATCACCATATGCCCATCGTGTGCAGTCATGTATTTTCTGGCCAGCTGTTACACCATGGCCCACACAGGGACATTCTGGACATTGGGACATTTCACTCATACCTTTCTTGTGACTGATCTGCATCACCACCCATTTTCAGTCATTCTTTTGCTGCCCATATCATGGACATGCTGGCTCTGCCAGGGTATACTTCTTGCCTATCCTATGCCGCACACTGACAGTACTGCTAATTAACTGGGCGCGCCTCACTGATACAGTCATACTGACTCTCACATTGGCATCCCACATATTGACTAACATGTCAGATCTATATGTAGGATACATATAGATCTGACATGTCCATCAGCTCCTTCACGTCCCTCCCTCCATCACCTCAACTCTGACTTTCTCAGGGGCTCCCTTATCCTGTATTATAGAGACCACCATTTTCGGGTGTTAAAGTGCAAGATTGGCACCTTAAAGCCCAGTGTCCCGTTAGTGCCCAAAAAGTGAAACACAGCGCCCTTACCACTGGAACTCCTACTACCTGCCCCATCTTTTATTGCACAGAAAACCCATTATCACTGCCTTTAACGCTTACTATCCCCTGCTATCTTAATGCCCTTTAGTAAACATACCCCTAAGTTTGGTCATTGTAGTGATGGCCCTGGGATGGGGCTTATGATGCATCAGTGTTCCTTTCAGAATCCTGCAATCATAGGTCCTAAAGCCAGCCAGAAGATGTCACTCTTAAGCAATGACCATGACTCCCTCCTATCTCCTTCAGCACTGCCTTAGTAGTATTTCCAGCAGAAGAACAGATTCAAGAGCTGAACCAGGGATTTTTCAAATGATAGTGTGCTCACCTGATATCTGAGCTCCTTGTCGGCCCCAAGACGCCTTTTTAAATAAAATATAGACACACATGCATGTATGTTTGAACATACAGGAATATCAGTTGCCATGCTGAAATGAAAGACTAAGGAACATGTTTACTAAGCTGTGCTGACAGGCTAGTGTAGGCACGTGGTAATGGCTAGCGTGCACTAAAAGAAGCCAGCATTGTAAAAATCCTGAGCTAACTGCTTAGCAGGCGATAGGGCAGGGACTGGGTGGGTTAGAGGTAGAGAGTGGATGAGGACAGTATACTGTGATTAGCATGGCGGAATAGCCATAGGCTAATTGTCAATGTTGCAGTTGGCGCTGGTGCACTTAATGCCATTTCAATTGGTGGCATCAAGTGTACCCACATTAATTGCAAATGATGCTACCACAGGAACATTTCTGTGTGCTAACCAAAAGGAACATGCTGGGCCTACCTCCAACAGTGCAAAATGTGTGCACTTACCGCACACTAGTTTTGCTCTTAGTATGCAGTAAATGCAAAAACTTACCACACTTTACTACTACTATTCAGCACTTATAAAGGGCCACGCACGCAGCGCTGCACAGCTAACCTACAAGAGGTAGCCAACATACAAGAGACAGTCCCTGCCCATCAGAGTCATGCTCATCGGAGCTTACAATCTAGTTAGAACAGTACAGAGCATTAGTCAGTTCTGCGCAAGGTATGGTGTGGGCACACATGCCCTTAAAACCTTAATAAAGATGACAAATTCTGTAGCATAAGCAGCACAACATATGTGTCATGCATTATCTAGAGTGCTAACTCATTGGAGGTCAGAATTCTTGAACTATAAAACTCTGGATAGATATAGCCAACGTTTTAGACATCATTATCTTCATACTGATTGCTGTCTTGAATATGAAGGTTGGCAACTATAGTGCTCCAGTTCTCTTTGTGCTCAGCTTGTCCCTTTGTTTCGCCCACATAATATAAACCATTTTTTAATGTCATCAAGTCAGATTGCTCTTTGGTTTTCTTTCTCTCTTTGCCCTCTGTTATGGACTCCAATACTAAATCTTAGTTGACCTTTGATGAGATCTTTCATCTCCCCTTTCATGTATCTGTTCACTTGAAATCAACTCATTTCATCTAATCTTCAGATTCCCTTATAGCATCACATTTCACATACATCAATTTTTATGATCCATTTATTACAAGTTTATATTTAACTTCTATATCTTATCATGAAGAAGTCTGTGGCCTAGTAGTTAGAGCAGCAAATTAAAACCAAAAAGTCCAGGGTTCAAATCCCATTGATACTCCTTATGGCCTTAGCCGAGTTACTTAACCCTCTACTGCCTCAGGTACACATTTAGACTGCAAGCCCCTTAGGGACAGGGAAACAACTACTGTACCTGAACGTAATGCATCCTAAATTTCTACTGGAAACAGGGGCAGTTCTTCCATTAGGCACCTGAGGTGATGGCCTCAGGCGGCACTCTGACGCCGGCACTCCGGCTCTGTTTTACTTTTAGATTTTGCAGCCTCTGACTTCACACAAGGGAAGGCATTTTAAATTTTATTTTCTTTGTATTTATTTATTGAAATCATTTCCATACCGCGGTCTTTAAATCAGCATGGTTTACAGGTAACATCAATTTGTACAAAGCGACGGAACGTGCAATGTACATTACAGAGAACATGTATTGTAACCTGGGTTTCAAACTGGGATAACTATATACAACAGGCCAGAGGCAAATTTTGTTGCCTGTGGCCTGCCTCTGCCATCCCGCCACTTTTATTTTCTCACTGCAAGCATTCTTGGGGAAAAAGCAGCAGGAAGGCAGAGGAAGGCCAGAGGCGGCAAAATCTAAAATAAAAACAACCGAAGTGCCGCTGCTGCGGCCTGATGAGAGGTGCAGGTGGAAGGAGTGGGGACAGGAGGAGGACAAGGAGAGACAAAGGGGAGAGACAGGGGAGCAAGTGCTGGACAAAGGGGGAGACAGGGGAATAATGCTGGACAAAGGGGGAGATGGGGAAAAAATGCTGGACAAAAGGGGGGGCATACTGGACAAAGGGGGAGACAGGGGGACAAGTGCTAGACAAAGAGGAGAGAGAGGGGGCAAATTCTGGACAAAGGGGGAGACAGGGGGCAAATGCTGGACAAAGAGGAGAGATAGTATGGATTAGGGTTATAATGATCTGATGGGGGGGCTAGCACTGGAAATGGGCAGATTGGGGGGCTAGGACTGGTAATGGGCTGATTAGGGGGCTAGCACTGATAATCAGCAGATCGGGGGGGGGCTAAGACTGGTAATGGGTTGATTAGGGAAGGCTAGGACTGGGAATGGGAATAGGCTGATCGAGGGGGGGCTGGGACTGGTAATGGGCTGATTAGGGGGCTAGCACTGATAATCAGCAGATCGGGGGGGGGCTAAGACTGGTAATGGGTTGATTAGGGAAGGCTAGGACTGGGAATGGGAATAGGCTGATCGAGGGGGGGGGGGGCTGGGACTGGTAATGGGCTGATTAGGGGGGCTAGCACTGGTAATGGGCCGAGGGGGTCTAGCACTGGAAATGGTTCGATGGGGTGGGCTAGGACTGATAATGGGCTGATTAGGGGAGGCTAGGACTGGTAATGGGCTGATGGGAGGGTTAGGACTGGTAATGGACTGATTGGGGACTAGCATTGGAAATGGGATGATTGGGGGGCTATGACTGGAAATGGGCTGATTAGTGGATGCTAGGACTGGTAATGGGCTGATGGGGGGTAGTACTGGTAATGAGCTGATTAGGGGAGGCTAGCACTGCTAATGGGGTTGAGGGGGGACTAGCACTGGAAATGGGCTGATGGGGGGCTAGCACTGGAAGTGAGCTGATTAGGGGGCCTTCAACTGGAAATGGGATGATGGGGGGGGGGGGCTAGGACTGGAATGGGCTGATGGTGGGGATGGGAGGATAGATCTGCTGGCCCTGGAAGAAAACTGGGAGCTAGGGCTACAAATGGGGGGAATGGGAGAATGGGATTGGAAGGGAGTGGATGCTGAGAGGGGCTGCCATGTTATTTGGACTAGAAGGGGCTGGACAGTGGGGAAGGAGGGGGACTGGAAGGGAATAGACACCAGTGGCAGTCATGGGAATGCAAGTTGGCATTGGAAGGTACTAGGAGGGAGGACTGGAAAGGGACTGATACTGGGATGGGTTACTGGGATTGGAAATAGGCTGATGGAAGGAAGGGAAGAAAACAAAAGAAGAAATAAGAAATGGCAGATGCACTATAGACCACAGAAAGTAAGCCAAGAGAAGACAGGAAAGCAGAAGCTCAGATCGGGACCAGCATGATCTGAGCAGGGACTGTCTCTTGTATGTTTTCATTGTACAGCGCTGCGTGCGCCTGGTAGCACTTTATAAATTCTTAGTAGTAGTAGTAGTAGTAGAATAAAATGGTCAGACAACAAAGGTAGAAAAGATAATTTTATTTTCATTTTAGTGAATGGACTCTGTGCTATCTTTATATTTTACACAGTATGGGGAACTGCATCTCTATCTGATGTTGCACTGCATACGGAGTCTGGCTTCTTGGGGTTTCAGTTTAATTTTTACTATATATTTTTATTTTAGGTTGTAGTCACTTATTCTGGACTTGGTGAAGGTCTGTGGTCTGAGTGTGTGACTGAGGCCAGGTAGTCTGTTAAAATGGAGTTTGTACATAGGGATCTATACTGTACTGTAGTAATTTGGCGTGTTCAGCTTTTCAAACAGGTGTATGGATGTTCTAGGGCCCGCTGCAATATTTATGGTGTTGCTCTTTTCTTGGTACACTCCATGTTGCGTAAGTTTTGAAAGTTAGTGCTGTTATGGGATGGTAAATTTGCTCTATGGATCCTATACACTGGGTTCTTGGTGAGGTCAACAATAGGGTGTTGGTTGGGAGGAGATACTGGAATATGTAGTGTTTTTGTGATTTGCAGTTGTGTGTTCTTTATGCTGCCAGACTGAAATTTAAAATATGTTGCCAGTTCAGATTCAAAGAAATTTCAAATTTTCAAGGAACATCTCAGTTTAAGTTTGTTTAGTAGACTGATAGTTTCACCGCTGCTGAGTTCCGGATTTTTCCAGCTCTAACACAATCCAATCCAGCATTTGAATTCATGGCTACCGGGATTAGTTGCTCATTTTATATCTTCCCTCCTCATCAATAATCTGGTCATAGCAAAATAAATCTGAAGTGCAGATACTTATAATGGTTTGATTTGGGGGAGGGGGGCTGTGTAAGTGACTTTTCATTAATCAAATTTCATGTTTTAATATTAAAGTATACTAAATTTATGCAAATGATGCCGCAGTGAGTCTCTGCACATGGCCCTGCATCACCCTCATGTTGTCTCTGGGGGAAAGTAGAGAGGTGGGTGCACTGGGAGACAGAGAAAAGCAGAAACCTCAGAATGGGACCTACATGATCAGAGAATAAAATGGTCAGACAATGGTCAATTTAATGACCAGACTTGGTGCTATCTATATTTTATATAGTACATGGAGTGTAGTGGAGGAGTGGAGGAGTAGCCTAATGGTTAATAACACTAGCTTAGCAATCAAGAGATCAGGGTTTGATTCCCAAAAGCACTCCTTGTGGCCTTGGGCAAGTCACTTAACCCTCCATTGCCTCAGAAAAATCCAAGTTATCAATGTCCCTGTTTAATGTATGTTACCAAGTTTAAATTTCAATGTAAACCACTTTGATTGAAATGATAAAGCAGTATATAAAACTTAATAAATAAATACATGGAAATGCATCTATTTCTCTGGTGATTGCATTGTATGCAGAATCTGGTTTCTTGAGGTTGTAGTTTAATTTTTATCTACATATTTTTATTTTTAGGTTACGGTCACTTATTTTCTGCTTGGTGAGGGTTTGTGTTTTGCATGTGTGAGAAAGGCCAGGTGTTCTGTTAACATGGAATTTGTATGTAGGGATCTGTATTGTAATAATCTGACTTGTTCAGCTGTCCAAATAGGTGTTTGAATGTTCCAGGGCCACTATAGTATTTACAGCGATGCTTTTTTTTGGATGGCCTCCTTATGTGACTTTTGGAAGTTGGTGCTGGTATGGTATGGTAGATTTGCTCAATAGATACTCTGTGACTTTGTTGTAGGGTTTTGTATTAGCTCACAATATGCCTGGTACTGGATAATGTTTGTTTGTTTGTTTATTTAAGATAATAAGTTCTGTGGGTGAATGTCCTGGTTCTGCTCTGCACCCACTGTTGAGGAAGGAGGTTCTGTGGATGCAAAATATATGTTCAAAAAGAAAAAGCAAGAACCATAACACAGTTTATAACAACAAAATAAAAATCAGTTATAATTTAATTTTATAAACTGTGCTGCAGTTCTTACTCTTTCTTTTAATTCCTTGGTGTGCAAACTCTTGCATTTCCTTCATATAATCTAAACGGCTTTTTAGTTGGTTGAGTACCTGAATGGAGTTTTGAGAAAGCCTCCCCCCCACTACGGGAGGTGGGTGCGCCATCTCATCCCTCACCTCAGGCAGCAGATTGCCTTGAGCCGCCCCTGATTGGAAAAGGCAAAAGCTAAATATTTATATTTTAAAAAAAAATCTTTAGATTTAAGTTTTCTCTAAGAAATTCCTTCACTTTCACTAACATAGGCACTTGCACTTTCACCTCACTATACCCATCTCCAATAAATACATGTATACTCAATCCAATATGTGGCAACAAAGTGGCCGCAGATTTATACAAAAACTTCCAACACTTAAACTTTGCAACCATGTACAAATAAACATTTCCTGGTCATTCTTTCATTTAAGACACTTTGGGATCATTCTGAACCACAAATAAGGCATATAGACATGTCGTGTAGACATCCAAATGACGTCGATGTCAAAAAACATATTCCGGAGCAGGAATAATGCACATGCACAGGTCAGATGGACGTGGAACCCTGGACATCCAGAAAAGGTGTGGGACGGGGTGTGCCCGATGGCATCGACGGCCAAGTGGTATTCTGTCCATGGCCGTGTACGTGCATCAGCCAGAGGCTAGATGTGCAAATTAGACCAACAGGAACATGGAATAAGGGCAGGAGATAGACAAAAAAAGACTATCATATAGTCAAGGTGCAGGCACCATGGCAACAGACACAAATGAGCATGTTCCTGGGGAATTCTGCCAAAGGAGACATGGAGACAGGTAGATAATGAACCAAAGTATGCACTGAAGTGCAGAAGCAGAGATACAAATATACAGAACATACATCACCTACAGAGGCCTGCACAAACCATGCCACCCTGCACATGACCCCCACCCATGTGACACTCCAACAAAGTACTGCCCACATCACATACCCATATAACCCACCACAGCCCATGGCACAGAACCCTCACTCACCCCCACAAAACCCACCCACAGAAACCTAGTGAAAGCATACCCCAGGCACATCCAGTGGGACAATGGGCCAGAACTAATGCTGTCCCCCATGAACCCTTGTCTGCCCCCGTGTCCTCCCCCCACCTTGAGGCCCCCCTGCTGGCTCCCAATGTTGCGACATGTTCTGGAGGGGAGGGTGATGTGTCCCCTGAAGATGAGCTGCTGCTGTTGGTGTCCCTACTGTGCCCCTCCCTGAGCCCCATGAAAAAGGAGGAATACCATAGGTGGCTCTGCACCCCAAGGCACGGGACCCAGCATGTTGGACTGCTCCCTGGCAATGCACCCCCCAGCTGATGACACACATGCAGTGGTGCATGTGACCACCCTGCTGGTGGAAGGCACAGCTGCAGGCACAGGAGGGTGGGCAGGAGCCACAGCAGAAGTGAACAGTAGTGGAGGTGATGACACAGGCCCAGTGGCCACAGATGGCAGCCTAGAGGTAGGAAAAGGGTCAGGAGCACCCTATGACCTGCCCAGCAGGCTGACAGGGGCCACAATGTTCGTTCCAAGGTGGCCTATGGAGGCATCAAGCCAGGCTGTTGCAGCCAGCTGCTGCTGCTGGAAGGCCAGCTGCCACTTCTGGAGGGCCAGGTGCTGTTCCTGGAGCAAGATACACTGGCGAAGAAGCTCCAGCTTCATGTGCATGTGCTGTGAATATGCCTCATTAACATAGAAACATAGAAATATGACAACAGAAAAAGACCACATGGCCTATCTAGTCTGTCCTTCCATATCAACAACTACAACAGTCTCCTTTTTTCCTTTAGAGATCCTCTGTGTTGGTCCCATGCTTTTTTGAATTCAGATACTGTCCTCAGCTCTACCACTTCCACTGGGAGACTATTCCATGGATCCACCACTCTTTCCATAAAGAAATATTTCCGCATATCACTCTGAATCTATCCCCCTTCACCTTCATCCCATGTCCCCTCGTAGCAGAACTTGCTTTCAATTAAAAGAGTCTCTCCTCCTGTACATTTATGCCACAGAGATATTTAAACATCTCAATCATTGCGGGTGAGCAGGTGCTGGTGCACTGCACCAGCAGCACAGATGTGCATTGCCATGGTCATTTCCTGTGCATGGCCCTTCCTGGTTGCCCTGGTGACTCTTGTGACAGTGGGGTCTGGCCTTCCCCATCCTCTGATATGGTATCACCCTCCCCATTTGCATCAGCAGGCCCAGTGGCCAAGTCACTAGGGCTGCCCAGGTGTGATCCATCTGCCTCTGTTGGTGTCACAGAGGCTGCAGCCTGTGCAGGTGACTAGGGCAGTGCTGGAGCAACTGGTGGCATGGCTGCCAAGAGAACAGTGCTGGGACCTGCAACAGCATCAGCACCTGTTGGGAGAAGCAGGACCAAGCAAACATTATGGATGCATGCAGCCAGTGTGCATACACACACACACATGCAGAGGTATAGGGAGAAGGACCCAGAGAAACAACAGTGCAGATGTGTGGACACAGCAGAGACTGTGACACGTATCACAGTGCAGACTGCAACCACAGAGCCCTCCACAGAGGTAGCAGATGGAAAGGTGGAAGTGTGACATAGCCATGAGTGGCCAACAAACACCCTGAGGGGGACATGTGAAAGGTACAGTGGGAGGTGAGGAAGTGGCCCAAATCAGAGATGCAGGGTGCAGAGAGGGGCCATATAGGAGACGGATGACAGATCATACATGTACCCCTGTCCCCTGCCATCCTTGTGGTGTCGAGGTCACTGATGCCCTCAAATGTAGCAGAGTCAATTATTGCCAGGATCTGCCTCTCCAGGTCGGTCAGCTGTGGCGCCTGATCACCTGGACCCTCACTGTGTGTCTTTGTACACGTGTCCTGGTGCACCTGTTGCCATTTCCACTTCAGGTCCTCAGTCTCACAGTTGTTGTGGTGTATGGCATTAAGTCGGTGACAGATGGCCAGCCACCATCACTGATACTCAGAGACACTCAGCTTTCACTCCTCTGTGCCCATCAGGGCAGCAAAGTCTCAAAGTACTGCTTCTATGAGGAGGGTCAGTTCAAAATCACTGAAGTTGGGTTTCTGTGTTGAGACCCCGGGGACCATTGCCAAATGCACAGACATACAGGAAAGTCCCCAAACATAGATGTAGCTACCCAGGAACATGTCCAAACTGGCATAGCAGGCTGGGAAGACATCTAAGCCACGGGGGCCTGACTGCAGATGTGATATACATCCTATGACGGGCAGACGTGTAGCAGCATAGACATACTGGTGCAAAGAATATGGGCCACGTTTGTGCATACATTCACATGTAGACATACAGACATGCATAGGACATCTATGTACCTGTGTGCGACAATGCCTAGACGTGCCCTGCAGTTATAAAGTGCATCCATGACTGGGTCATTGCCCTTTCAACAATTATATCCATTGGCGATGGTGCAGGACATTACTGAAGTGATATCCTGACCTATAGATGAACCTCTGCAGAGTCCATAACCATGTAACCACACCACAGGTAGGTGCCATGCATGCCTGATGTACAATGTATGCCAGAGCCATGTCAACATGGTGTGACAGTGTCCCCCGGGAGAACAGTGAGGGAACCCTGTGCAGATGTAGACAGGGATCTGTAAGGTGACAGGTGAATAGTACCCAACAGGGGCCATGGCAGTGCTGCAGGAGGGTGGGCAGCAGGAGAGGGAGAAACCGATGGGTACACTGTGGGGGGGATGGTGAAAGGGGGGCAGGTGACATAGACCACACACAGATGATGAGAATGGGAGATGTAGGCCAATGGTGCCACTACCCCACACCTGCTGCATCATGGGGCCGCGAAAGGCCATATGGCCAGCAGGTCCACGCCCCCCCTCAATGTCAGGTACCATGATCCCACTGACCCCCTTGGATAGGCAGCTGTGTCTGTTCCATGATGCCCTGCAGGTGTGGCCTGTCCACCCCACCATCACCCCTCTTGGATATAGCCTCATGCAGCCACCACCCCTGGGTAGCTGATGTTTATTTATTTATTTATTTATTTTATTTGGGGCCAAGGGTCCTATCCTATCCTATTTAGAGAATAGTGGGTCAGGTCAAGCAAACATGATGGCCCGACATGCAATGTGTGCGGCTGGCAAGGGTGAAACAGAACCCCCGCAGGTAGACCTGCATGTGTGGGGAGCATAGGTTGTGTGTGGGTATGTGTGGTCCGCAGGTGGAACAAGCATGTGATGAGTATGCCACATGAACCATGGACATACAGGGCTGACCCCAAGGGCAGCCCTGTGCATCTGGGTTGGTGACCTGCACGGGGAATACATCCCACCATGGAGGTGGACTTTGTCTCCCTGGATGGTGGATGGCCAGGGACAGGATGGGCAGGTGAGGGTGTGCAGGGGAGTCACCCCTGCCTGAATCTGGCCCCCTCTGGCACAGGTGGGAGGAGGGTGCATGAATGGAAGGTAGCTGGGGTCTGCCATGGAGCACCACCCCTGCATGTAGCCATGGTATCATGGCGCAGTGGCCGGTGGGTGGACAGGATGTCTGGGGCACCGGGACTATGTTGTGTCCTAGGCACCCGCCCTACCATACCACACCCCGCCCCTGAAGGATCACCTATCACATGCTGGATCTGGGGAGGGTGTAACACCAGCCTGCCCAGATATGTTGGTGCCCAGATGGCCGGCATGCACAGTGGGCATGGCTCCTATACTAAACCTATACTACACATGGCCTGAACTGTTGCATCCCCGCACAGGTGTGAGACACTATCACAGCCAGACCCATGATGCAGTGGGAGGAGACATCCACATGGCTCGTCACAGTCCTGCTTACATGTGCAGAGTGAGATCGCTGGAGGGGCAGATGGTGACACCCATATTCCAGCATACCCAGGCTGCTCTAGTACCTGGGCCTGAGTGATGAGCTCTGCGTGGCCCGCTACAAGTTTGTTTGTGCTGTCATCCATGACCTGTGCCTGGAGCTGCAGGCCGACCTGGCGCCGCATGCACACAGACAGACAGGCCTTAGCTAGGCAGCAGTGTCACGCTGCATCACCGGGGTCCTTGATGCCTTTGTGACATGCGCTGCACAATACATCTCCTTCCCGCATGCCCCACACCAGCAGCAGCAGGTCATGCTGTAGTTCAATGAGATTGCCAGCTTCCCAGCTGTCTTGGGTGCAATTGACTGCACACATGTGGCCCTTAGTCTCCCACGAGCCATGAGGCCACATATCATAACCAGTAGGCCTACCATTCACTGAATATGCAGGTCATCTGCAATGCTGACATGCTGATCACCGATGTCGTGGCACACTTCCCTGGGGCATGCCAGGATGCCTACATCCTGGCCCAGTTGGGGATACATGAGGCCTTCGAGAGTGGTGCCATCACCAGTGGCTGGCTGCTGTGTAAGTTGGGACAGTAAAGAAGGCTGCACACATGTATGCGGGTCACTGTACAGCACAGGGGTACATCGAGGAGACGTGCATGGATGTGGGGCACACACCAATGCCAGGGGCACTGGTCGCACCACCACCAACATATGCCTGCCTGGGGGGCCATACACCTGTGACAAGTGGGCACAGCAATGGCAGCATGTCAGCACAGCATGTTCTATTCCACTGGGTTGGATGTACAACATGGGCATACCGCCCTGCATGTCATACGTAGCCTGGAATGGGTAGGACACTCATGCATGTTGGGCAGGTGGGCAGGGAGTGTAACATAGGGACATATGATCTGCCACACCAGGCCACACCAGGAACCGGAAGGCCCCAGTACCCTGGTGAAAATAGTTGCCACCCTATCCCATAGGTACCCACCAGTTCACACACATGACCCACAGGTCCCATGGAGGCCAAAACCGAAATTTTGGACCTGCACATGGGGATAAGTCAGAGCTGGGACATGCAGTGGTAGCACCTGGCACTCTCTCCATGGGGCATGAGGCACCCGCAGGACCATACTCAGGTCCACCATCCTGGACAGTTGGGGGGGATAGCAGGAGTAGCTGTCATATCTGGCGACCATCTCCACCAGTTGCAAGATTGACTGAC
The DNA here is from genome assembly GCA_033557465.1 of Ichthyophis bannanicus. NCBI lineage: Eukaryota > Metazoa > Chordata > Amphibia > Gymnophiona > Ichthyophiidae > Ichthyophis > Ichthyophis bannanicus. The sequence goes on along the minus strand of CM066034.1, from coordinate 842,634,707 downwards.
CCTGTTTGTACCCTCCCTCCCCAACCCTGCAGGTGACAGAGGCTTTCCACTTCACCACTGACTGATGACCCCATTCATCAGACCACTCACGTCGGAGGAGCAGCGGTACAACTGGGCACACTGGCAGACATGCTCTGTAGAGTGGATGTTTGGTCTGCTGAAGAGCCATTTCTGATTCCTGGACCGGTCTGGTGGCAACCTGCTCTACGAGCCTCCCAAGGTGTGCAGGATGTTCCTGGCCTGCTGTGTGCTGCACAATTATGCCCTTCGTAGGAAGCAGCCAGAGCCCAATGTGGCAGAGGATGCACCAGAGGATGAGGATGATGATGACATGGCTCCACAGAAGGCATATGGTGCAGCATACTGAAGGAGTGTGGCAGCAAATCTGGACCTCCAGCAGTCACACTTTGCATGAGGTAAGCTTGCCCTGTTGGAGTGGTTGGGTTGGTGGGGGCTGGGTGGGTGTGGGAAGGGGGGAAGGCAGGGTTTTCCCATTACATGCAATTTGGCAGGTGGCCATTACAGGTCCAGGGCCCTGGGCCCCTAATCCACATGGGGTACCCTCCAGCCTCCTGTGTGAACGATTGGTATCAGGACACCCAGAGGTGCGCCTCTGGTCTGCCCCCATGGGGGTAGATGTGCCCACAGGGGCTGAGTCAGGGATTGGGCCTGGGCATGCGTGCCAGGCACTGGTTCCAGTTGCCCACACACACGGTCACATGCCCAGATACCTCAGTCTGACCCCTGCACAGGGCTGCTGTGCCATAGTGTCTCAACACATTAGCACCACAGTCCCATACATGCCACATGTGCCAGTCACCACCGTTGTTATCATTTTCTGCAGCCAGATCCTCAGTCCAGCCACAGATAGTCAGTGTCCGGCTGCAGGTATCATACATAGCCACCCTACTCTCTTTCCAGACCAGCATTGGGGTCCCCCAATATCCAGGGGGACCTCCTCCACCTCTGTGGCTAGCCTCATTCCCCATTCACGTCCACGGCCCCAGATGTACAGGGCCACCCTATGGGCTGGCCCTGTGTGCCCATAGTCACTAACCGGCCATGTCCTGCCTTTGCTCCAGCACAGCTTCACCCCCTCCCGCCCCCATCTGGGCCTCCCCATACATATGCAGTCATCGTACAGGGGTGTCTTTGGTTGGCCTGGCAGGAGAGACTGTAGCAGGGATGGCCACCCCAAGGTGATGTCCATCACTGCTATTCACAGGACAGACAGTCCCTATGCACATGTTCCCCCTCCCAACACCTTGCCACCAGGGCAGGGGGGGCATGTGCTTGCAAGCCCCATTGTTACCACGTCTGGCCCTGGCACCCAACAGTGTCCTTATAGTGCCAGAGCTCACCCATACCACCTGCCCCTTCCTCTATCCCTACCACTGCAACAGAACAGCATGCTTGGCCCTCCCGGGGGGCACAGGGATGGTGCCCATTGTGACCATTGGATGCTGTTCTCAAGCCTTTTGTTGCTACCTGTCCCCTGTGCATGGAACCATAGTTTCTGGAGCATGGGGAGCATTGTGGCATTGCACTATGTCTTTCCTGTGAATGTCTGTCTCTGCCTGCCTGTTCTGGGCCCATCACCACTGATGGTTTGCATGTACACTTCTTGCCTTCTGCTGGGGTGTGACTCTGGCCTACTGGTTTGGCCACTGTCCTGGGTGTTGGGGGCTGGCGTGTGGTCCCAATTTGCTTGGCTTGTTTTGGGTGTGCTGCTGATGTGCCACCCACACTTCCTCTGTTCTGGGTTTTCATGGGTCCCTGTGGCTTTCTCAGGGCACTGTCTCCACATGGTTTAGGTGTGCTGTACCCATGAAAGTTTTGACCATAATTTCTGTACAGGGGTATATTGTGTCTGATCCTCCCATCTCTGCTTTCCTGCTGCTGTTGCGCATTCTTCCACAGGTCTGTGCGTGCCTGTCTTTGGACACAGCAGGGTGTCAGGGCAATTGTGGGTTTGCAGCTGCTTTATTGTCTGTGTTCTGTGCTTTTGCTGCCTTTTTCTCTATGCTTGTGACTGGACACTGCAGTCTGTCTGTTGGGACTCTGGCATAGTGCTTTGAACAGTGGTCTGGGTGCTAGGGGCCATGGGCTCCATCCCCATTTGTTCTGCTTGTTTTATGCTGTCCTTTCACCTCACACTCCATTGCCTGTGGAACATTCCTGTTGCCATTCCTGCCTGTGCTGTACCAGCTTCCATTTCCACTGTTTGGCATGGCATGATCTAGGGGTATTCTACACTGTCACAATGTGTGGGATGATTGGTGTGCTTCACAGTGTTCTTTCCTTGTGGTTTATACCATTCTTTGCCTCATGGTGGTATTTCTTCATTGGTATTACACATTCTATGGGGATACTGTTGTGTGTGTGTGTTTTTCTATGTTTCTCTATAGGGTTATCTATCCCTGGTACCTGCTTTACCTACATACTCTTCTCTGAAGCGCATTGTCTGTGTGCACTGTCTGGGTCCTCCACACCCTCACTTACTTTGCTTTGGATCTGCTCCCCTGAGTCTGTACACTGTTCATGTTCCTGTCCTTGTCCAGCCTCTCCACCACCCCCCTTTTTAATTCACTCTCTGTCCCTCCCTATTGTTTGCATGTCTGTCAGCTTTCTCTACTTACTGTGCTAGAGGGGTCCTGATGTGCTCCCAGCCCTTGTGTGCTGCAGCAAGAGCTGGCCTTCTGTGCCCCATGGGGTGCAGGGCTGCCTCCTTCTGTAGGACTAGCCTGCAGAGCAGGTGTGTCTCGGCTTTGGAGAAATTTGGGTGGCATGTAGCCATTTTCTAAGTTCTGATGTGTGCTGGTCTGGGGGGGGGGGGCATCACTCCATCCTGTTTCCTGTTGCATGTGGGCCACAGTGCAAGTCTGGACATTTTTGGACATCCACGTGGGCATGCTGTCCAATGCATGGTGCATGTCTTGCTTGTTTGTACGTGTCTGCTGAGTAGACGGCGCATCATACTTTGTACGTTTATTCGTGTATGCATTTTACCATGTATTCCGTGTTCGCATGTACGTAGATTCCTGTGTACGTTCACATCTTGTATGTTTTTCCTGGACCATGATGTCCTCATCGGAATAGGCCTCTTTGCTTGCTTGCTAGTACATCCCATTCTCCCTCTCATGCACAATCACACTCGGCCACTTGACTAATTGCTGTTGATCTAGCCACGATGAGGTCCCACTGAACCCCGTGGTATTCCAATTCCTTTCCCCTCCACAGCTGGCAGTGATACACAGCTGTACCCCTGAAACTCATGGCAGTGTCGCACGCAAGCCTTCATTGTTCTCTCTTCTTCATTGCCCAACATCCCTCACTCTGACCGACTCTTTAGCAACTGATTTCTTCTGCCTTCCCCCACTAGCTGTTGCAGAACCCCCCACCCAATCCCAACTGAGAGTGGGTGGGATGGGAAACAGCACTTTCCGCTCCCACCTCCTCCCCCTCTGCCCCCCAGAACAACCATCAGAACCCCAACCCTATCCCTTCCTCCCTCTCTCCGAGCTACACCCTGCCCTTTTGGCCCATCCCCAGCCTCGTCCCACATTTTCCCCCTACCCCACACACATCAGCTCCCTGACTACTCTGAACACCCTTCCTCCCCCTTATTCCCTTCCAGGCTGGCTCCGGTGTGCTTAGCCATGTTATAGTGCCCCCTTTAGTCTTTGGGTGGCAAGGAGGGGGCACTATATATATCATGTTTTTACTTTCCTGATTCTTATTGTTTACTTCAGTTAAACCAAAGTTTTAAATGTAACAGACCGGAATATTTATATCAGCTATGCATCCCCAGGAACATGCAACCTTAATTTAAATCACAATTTGGTTATTGTTTGCTGTAGAAAACCCTAATCAGTTTATAAAATGACAGAGAAGCAAACTGTTCAGATATATACTGTATGCCAGTACACTCAGGGCTCTCTTGAAAGGTGAAAATCTCCCACAACACCAATACCATTTTTACTTTTATGCAGGTCTCTTGTCCTGTAGATATCTCTCTAAAAGATTCCCCATGCTGGAAAAGAACAGATGGTTTCATTACAATTTGTATGAGGCCGGCTGCTGAGGGGTGAATGATCCTCGAAATTGGGCAGAGCAATGGGATTCTGAATTCCATCTTCTGTGCAAAAATTTCACACAGAGTATAATTGCATTGGGCATTTACTGCCATATAACCATGTGCCTAGCAACTCTGAATCAGGCTCAAAATATCATAATGCAAAGGGCTGATGCTTGTTAGAAAATATTTGTAAGTATTTGCAATTTGATCACTTAAGAATTCAAGAGGATATTACATGAGGTTTATAAAAGTTTTTTTCTGCATCCTTTTCATGCATTTCCATTAGCAAATCTGCATATAAATAGTAAATCAGCCTTTAGCATGTGCTTTCCAAAGTGACATTATTAAAGTCTATTTCCTAATGCTGATTGCTGCAGTTGACATCAATTTGTGATTGCCTGTTACTGAATTAGTCCCAGTAAATGATCTACAGATATACAGTAGCATCTCAAGCAAAGTGTAATGTAGCTGAATACACAATTTGGCATTATCCAAGAAACAAGGATTACTTCATATCCATCTTTGTGACTTTCATCATCCTCAAGCTCATTTGCTACATACTCTATAAGAAAGAAAGTAATTAAACTGCATTCATTATATTAGTTTTGAGTGAATATATTTCTTTAATAATGTGATAGAAATACGTAGGTATTACTTTAAGAATGTGGTTGAAAAATTGAGGTCCTGGTTTATCAATTATGTTTCCCCTTAGGCATAGAAAGCAGTGTGAAGTTTATGGCAAGAATGTTTTATCACTTGTGCCTTTGTTTATACATTGCTAACCGAATTAATATGTGTACTGTTCAGTACGGGAGCAGTGTCAGCCAATATTTATATTATGTTTATTTGAAAAAATGCAGGTGCCCTTCTCCTTTAAAAATTGCAAATGTTGTTTTCTTTCTTTGCTTGACAAACCAAAAACAGATAAATTAACACATTTCTTTAGTCTCTGGTAATGATTTTTTTTCTTTTATAAATTATGGGCATGTTTACTAGCATATGCTACCCAGATAGCATGGGGTTAGCGCCGCGCTAAAATGTAATGCAGGGGCCCCATGCTAAAAACCCCACACTACCTGGATAGTGTGTGTCTGGGCGGTGACTAAGCGAGATGAGCCTTCCACTGCAGCAATGGTAACATGGGTGTTGAAGCCCTTTCTACCAGCACTCAGCACACTTGCTCTTGTGGTCTGTACCAGCTCCTTGCAGTTAGCATGAAGCCCCTTAACTCTGGTTGCTAGGAGAGCACTGCTTTTTTGACACTGCAAAGTCTGTTCCAGTTTACAGTGCTGCCCTTTAGACTACACAGGGCTACTGCCATGTTTTAATGCCTAGTCAACTGCCTACTGAGACAGCACAAGGAGTATGCGGCTGCCTACCTTGACAACATTGTCATTTACAGTTGAGACTGGACCATCCATCTAAACCAAGTACAAGCCGTGTTGACCAGCCTGTGGCAGGTGAGCTGATAGCCAACCTCAAAAACTGTTTTTTGGGAGGTCAGGACATTCAATACCTGGGGTATTTAATTGGGAATGGATGGATATGACCTCAACTATGGTAGGTCCCCACCCCAAACTCAAAGAAAGTGCTTTGTGCCTTCCTTGGACTGATTGGCTATTACCAACGGTTCTTCCATTATTTTGCAGAGGTGTTGGAGCCGTTAATCAATCTCCTCCGGAAGAGAGCTCCCAAGCAAATTCAGTGTTCATTGGTCCTGGACCTGGTCTTCCAGCATCTCAAAAGGCTGTTTGCTCTGAATACATCCCAAGTAGTCCTGTTTTCTCTCTACTATTTATTGAGCAAACTGATGCCTTAGAGGTAGGCCTAGGAGCTGTTATGGTCCAGGACATCAGGGGTAAAGAACATCCCATAGCATTTATCAGCAGGAAACTGTTTCCTTGGGAGAAGCGTTATGCAGTGATCAAGAAGGAGGTCCTCATTGTCAAGTGGGTGCTCGAAATGTTTAATTACTATCTGCTCGGTTATCTGTTTGTGCTAATAACAGACCATCAACTCCTCAAGTGGTTGGCTCGACTTACAGAGTATAATGGCTGTATTATGCAGTGGTTCTTGAGTCTCCAACCCTACTAGTTCCAAGTCCACAATAGGGCTGGTCGGACTCACCTGAATGCAGACTTTCTTTCCCAAGTGGGGGTCCCGGGTGAGGCAACTGCTCAATGGGACATGGTTGAGCTGAGGGGGGAGGGTGTGTGATGGGGTCTATAGAGCATTGCCCGTCCCTCTCTAGAGGGATTATCAATCAGCCCCTTTAAGAAAGCCTGCAGCCCAGAGTTCAAGGCTGGGAGGAATGGCTCACAAGGAGAGGTTAAAACCAGGCCGACTGCAGGAGGGAGATAGGCCTGTAGAGCCAGGAATCCTTTCAAGGGTTGGGAGACCAGCCTTGTGAAGGTGTTACAAACTGAGTCTGAATAAAAACAAGTTTGTTTTCCCTGAAGTGTTGTCTGTTTGGTGTTTGAACAGCAAACCCCTTCCCACCACATGGTGCATTAACACAAGAGAGATGCTGTAGTCAAGGCAATTTAATGACCAAGGCATGTACCAAAACAAGCAGTATATTTATTTAGCTGTGCATACATAAACTGCTTTTCACCAAGTCAAAGTGGTTTACAGATATATGCTAACAGGCACTTTTTATTCCCTTGTCCCTGAAGGGCTCACAATCTAAGTGTACCTGAGGCAATGGAGGGTTAAGTGGCTTGCCCAAGGCCACAAGGAGGGGTCATGGTACTAGAGACCTCAGTCCCTCTGGCCTGAGGTTACTTGTCCCTATGTGGGAATTGAACCCTTGGTCTTCCAGCCTGAGGTAACCTGTCCGAACCACTGAGCCACTCCTTCCTCCTAGGTTTAACAAAATAGGAGTGGACAGATCACACTCTGCACAGGTAGTAGAAACATGCTTTTGATACATCTGCAGTTTGGACTTTGAAGGTTAATTTGGGCTCTAATATACAGGCTAAAATTTTCAGGGATGACACTAATGGGACTGGATGTCTCTGGATAAATGGTGTCTTTGTTATAGTCTGATCAGTTGACCACATTGCTTGAGTCTTATCAAGATTTAGTTTAAGTGATTTTTGTGCTAACCAGTCAGACACTGACACCAGACAAGTATCTAGTGCTGACAAGTCTGGGTGTAAAGAGTCTGTGCAGAACAGCAGCTTAATATTATCTGCAAAGAAGAAACTATTTACTGACTGAATTTATACTGCTAAGGGTTGAACATATAAATTAAAGAGGCTAGGAGACAGGATGGATCACTGGTGACCTCCACAAGTCAAGGTAAACTCCCTTGGTTGGGAAGAATGAAATGGTACTGAAAAGTATGATTTTGGAGAAATGACTGAAACCAGCACAGGACAATACCAGTAATTCCTATGTCAGCCTGTCAATGAAGCAAAATCTAATGGTCAGATCCAGAGCCAGCAGCAATATGACTGAGTCCTTATCTAATGCCTCTCTAATAGCACTAACCATTGCTACCATACTCGTTTCAGTACTATGATATTGGCGAAATCCAGATTGACAGGTATGAAAAATCGTTATATTTTGATAGTTGGCAGAACCCTACCTTTTCTATCACTTTTGCTAGGAAAGTTAAATTGGACACAGGGCGGATGTTTTCCAGACATAATGGATCCAAATTAGTCTTCTTTAAAAGAGGGCAAATAACTGCCCATCCGCATGCTACAGGCATACCTAATGTCATACTATTCAGTACTATCATTAAAAGGAATGGATGAAGATCATCTAATTCCATAACCAACCATATTGATGGTACTTGATGCAAATCTAAAGTAGTAGGGTTCAGAGAGGACAAGATTTGAGCAATGACAATGAAAGATACAGAGTGGAAAGAATGGCATCCTGCTATATTGTTGACTGGACCTGCTTTAAGAGGTTCTAAAACAGTAATGGATATATTTGGAGGAGACATTGGGGCACGAAGGTCCTGGATCTTGTCATAGAAGATTGTCAGTAACTCATTTGCTGTTAAGCTTGATGAACTGACTGCAGTTTCAGCCTGGTCTTTTTCTCCAGTGAGCTGATCCATCATATGAAATAGTTCCTTAGCTGGATTGTGGCTATTTTGAATATGTTGCAAAAAATAGGTCCGTTTTGCGGTTCTGACACTCTACTTACAAGCAGTGGCTCATTCTGAATATAACAATTTCTGAAGGGTTTTATTCTTCCTCCAAAGACGGGGAGCATCAGAACCCATAGTATGTAAAGGAAGGTGCATCTGGCCTACATACTATGGAGCATGTTTACTAAAGTACAGTAGCCGGAAGAGCCGGGTTTAGCTTGGAGCTAACCCAAGTTTTGGCGGTGCAGTAATGGGGTGTGCACGGCTATAAGGGTACTGCATTAAAACCACCAAGTTACCTGAGCATCAAGAGCATAGGTGGGTTTCGGTTGGCAAGTAGGCAGTAACAACTGCACACCACTAGTTAGTAGTGCTTCTGGGTCAGAAAGATGCCGCTAGCGCAGATGTAACTGCTGCAAATCTCCTATCAGGCAGTATCTGCACATAGCCAACAAATGATATGGATACACTGCCCAAACAAGGCAATGCCTTGTCACCTCTCCAACATATCCCATGAGTCAAGAATCATTTTGGGGACAAATAGGCAGACCATTATAGACTTCCAAACCTCTTGCAGGAGGGCGCATCAGAAGCTTCCATGCAAGAATTGCAGACACCAGAATCTAGCAACAAGGTTATTCACTTTCCGCAGAACAGGCAGCGCTTCTTAGAAATAGGCATATAAATCTCCAATGTCACTGATGACTGGGCAACACAAGCTCAGGGTACACTGAAAAGGCATGCTGCGATGTGCACTAGGACCACACGAGCAGTAAAAAAGTGCACTAAAGCCATATGGGCATAATATTATGAGCTAGGGCAGTGTGGGCAACACATTACGTGCTACAGACATGCACAAAGAGAAGGCTCATAAGAGGCATGGAAAAAGTATGGGAAGTGCAATCAACGCACGCAGGCAGCTGGACAAGGCAGAAAAACTGGCACCATACCAACAAACATCCTGAGTCCCCCAAACTCAACTTGCACACCATTCAGGGGTTGAGGTCTGAAGCCCCCATAAAGCAAGTCAGACAGACAGAGACTTAGGGGCTTGTAAACAAGCCCCTTAGTTTCAGTACTCACACCTGGGGAGCCCAAGGCAGGTAAAAATCATGCCAGGCTCAGTGCTACTCCCCTGCTGCCAGATATGCAGTCACATACCTCTGAAGAGCCTTCTTCAAATCTTCAGGGGACAGCAGGGGGAATGAGGAGGGAGGGAGGGCACTGAGGCTTGAAGAATCCTTTCTGAACTTATTTTCCAATCTTCTGGTTGCTTAACAGGTCCTTAGCATGATAAAGTTGGGGAGCAGAACCGATTACTTCCTCCTTATGGAAATACCCAGGTTTTAAGGTGACTAGTAAAATCTCCAGTGCTGCACTTCAGTGAGAAAGTCAACTCTTGGGTGATCGCTTACGAGTGAAATCAATCTTTCATTCTTCAATCCTTGTTTTTCCATATTTGCTCAGAGCTGTAAAAACTTGCATCCACCATACGCTACAGACAGAGAAAACTAGACTATGCCCTTTGGGGCTCAGGCTGTTAATAGCATGGTGTTGTCATAAGAAACCTCTGGAATGTTTTCTCTATCTCCACATCTGCTGGTAGGGGAACCCAACCCACTTGTCTGGACTGGTCTAACAGGACAATATGGAGAAGCTGTTAGTGTAGTTTAAAAAAGGATTTGACAAGTACCCGTGGGAAAAGTTCATAAACCATTGTGAAAGTGGACTGGAGGAAATCCACTGTTCATGGGATATGCAACATGGAATACATCTACCTTTTGGCATTTTGTCAGGTACCTGAAACCTGGATTTACCACTGTTAGAAATAAGATACTGGACTTGATCAACCTTTAGTCTGACCCAGTATGACAAATCTTATGTTCTTATGACCTTCCCCATCTGCTGTAATATGACCTTACAATAAAATGGACCCAGTGGGGCAGGAGCAACTAGGGATCTATCCTGCTAAAGTAGTCCTATAGAAAGGAGTAAATGGAGTCTGGAGGGCTAGAGGGCCATAGAGGAAGGTGAAGTGAGAGTTAATTTATTTAATAATTTGCTTGTTTTGTATTTATTAAATAAAAAGAAATTTTTAAAAATGTGGAAGGATTCTTAAATTTCATTTTCTAATAAAATAAACAAAATAAGATTTTCCATTGCATTTTCCATTCTCTTGGAAAATAACAGATGCATATTCCTAATCAATAAAATGTTTGTAGACAATGGAAATAGCAAAAATAGTTTCTATAGTTATTCCTGAGATATAGATACATGGTACATTTTTAAATTGCCCCAAATCTCAGGTTCCATTTATAAGAAGCAACGCTGGCTAGGCATGGACAACTGAGAATTGCCCCGCTCCCTGAAGACCAGCAAATTGAGTAAGAGGTGGGTTGAATGGGCAAGGGGTGGAAGAGAGGATGGCAGTAAACCCAGCTGACTTTTTACAATCTAGAATTGTGAGGGGCTTTAGAAGGAAAAGGCTTGGGCTTGACATTTTTTTGTTTTGTTTTGTTTTAAAGGGGTTTTTATTTCAAATAAATGAAATGAAACACAACCAACAAATGAAATGAAAAACAAAAAATAACAGTGAATATCCCTAGGATCCATTAACATAGAGTTTCATTAATCACAGTTGCTAGAAAAGGATCTAGGCAGGAGATATATGGAGTATTAAAATCAGCATGATGTAAAAAAAATGAAATTTTGGCTGGTAGGTAGTAACATAGTAACATAAGGCCCGATATTCAGCAGCAGCAGTCAACACTTCTAAAGCGCATAGCCATTTTCTCTGAACTTTAACCCTGGATATTCAATGCCGGGGCCATCTCCGGCCACTAGCAGTGAATACCCAGGTCTTTTTCCCACGCCTGTCTTTACCCGTGGGTCACTAACCAGACAGCAGTTCAATATTGCTGCTGCCTGGTTAGCAACAGGTGCCGCCTCTGCTCCACCCTGGAATGCCCACAACACGCCCGATGCTGGATGGTTAGCATCGGGGCGTGTAGTGGCAGGACCTGCGGATATTCAGTGGCACTAACAGTGTTAATACCGCTGAATATCACTCTAAATGGCATTTATACAGTTTACAGGTCTGTAAACCATGTAAATGCCTTTGAATATCGGGCCCATAGTAAATAATGGCAGAAGACGACCAGCATGGTCCGTCTATTCTGTCCAGTAACGTGGCTAGAGTGGTAGAAATGACACAGATACTCTTCTTTCACAAACTGACCCACAAAGGGTTAGTCATCCATTCACTTTGCACTGTTATATTTTCAGCTTTAAACCTATAAATCTGACTATGCCAGCCCAGGGCAAGAATATCTCCCGCAAAGTCCTTTGATGCTACCAGCAGCTCCCATTATAGCATTTGGCAATGATGTTGTCTTTTTTTTTCTTTCCATCTCATGGCAATAATAAAAAATAACCTAGCTCACAGAAGCCATGCTGTTTTACTCAATTCATGAGCTGAGAGGGAAAGATGACAAAATATTATAGTTTGAAAAATTCATTAGATGCGCTATATGGCAAAACACTGCTTTTTCATAAATAGTGCGACTTTGTCTATAGCACATCACACTTATCTTCTAAAAAAGCACTTTGTCTAATTCTGCTACCTATACCACCAATCTAATACTCTCACTTACCATACATGTGGGGCCATTCTGAATATAGCCTGTACTTAATGATTTGTTTATTTATTTATTTTATTTATTTATTTATTTAACTGTATTTATATCCCGCTTTTCACCGGGTCAAAGCGGTGGGACATATAACAGGGGGGGGGATCAGTAGTGGGGGGGCCCATCACCGGGGGCTCAACAGTGATGATTTTGGGATGAACATAGAGACTGACAGGATAACTGACAGGATAACATAGAGACTGACAGGATAGCACAGTTATTGGTCTGGGGTTCTTGAAGAGAAATAGGGGGGATTCCTATTTGTATTTTAGATTTAATTACTGACTTTCACAAATCCAAGCACAAGGTGAGTTATATATTCAGATAAATTTGTAAATCACATGCCTGCCTGGTGTGAAGGTAGTGGATCTCACGTGCCACCTAGACAAGGTTTTAGATAGCGTCGGGGAGGAGTTTGCTGTCTTGGTACATGTTGGTACCAATGACATAGGAAAGTACGGTAGGAAAGTTCTGGAAGCCAAATTTAGGCTTTTAGGTAGCACGTTGAAATCCAGAACTTCCAGGGTAACATTCTCAGAAATGCTTCCTGTTCCATGTGCAGGACCCAAAAGTCAGGCAGAGCTCTGGAGTCTCAATGCGTGGATGAGACAATGGAGCAAAGAAGAGGGTTTGGGATTTGTTAGGAACTGGGCAACATTCTGGGTAAAGTAGGAGCTTTTCTGAAGGGATGGGCTCCACCTTAACTGGGATGGAACCAGGCTGCTGGCATTAACCTTTAAAAAGGAGATAGAGCAACTTTTAAACTAGATAATAGGGGAAAGCCGACAGTTGCCCAAGAGTGCATGGTTTGAATGATGTATCCTTGAAGGATACTAGCAAAAGAATGAAATTAGGGCATATGGACAGAGAGATTCCAATAAAGTCAAAAGAAACCCAAATGCCCTTAAGTATAGAGCAGACAGAGCTTAAAGATTCCAAATTGCCCCTGCCTACCTATAAGCAGATTAATATGAATAAAATATAGCCTCTAAATTGCTTGTATGCAAATGCTAGAAGTCTAAAAAGTAAGATGGGAGAGTTAGAATATATAGCACTAAATGAGAGGTTAGATATGCTTGGTATCTCAGAGACCTGGTGGAAGGAGGACAAACAGTGGGACACTGTCATACCTGGGTACAATTTATATCACTTTCAAAAGGAAGACTATGCTAAAATGAGGAAAATAGTTAAGAAAAAACTAAAAGGAGCAGCTGCAAAAATTAAAGATTTACATCAAGCATGGATGTTGTTTAAAAATACTACCTTGGAAGTCCAGACCAGCTGTATTCCATGCATTAAGAAAAGTAGAAGGAAGTCCAAAAAACTGCCAGCATGGTTTAAAGGTGAGGCCAGAGAGGCTGATGTAGCCAAAAAAGCATCCTTCAGGAAATGGAAAATAGAACCAAATGATGGAAATTGGAAACAAAAGGGCATTGATAAGTCATGCAAAGAGAGAATTTGAAAAAAAGCTTGCTGTGGAAGCAAAAACACATAATAAAAACTTTTTCAAATACATTCATAGCAAAAAAAAACCTGTGAGAGAGTCAGTTGGACCATTAGATGATAGAGGGGTAAAAGATGTACTAAGAGGGGACAAGACCATAGCAGAGAGACTTCATGAATTCTTTGCTTTGGTCTTTACTGAAGAAGATGTAGGGAAGTTACTCATGACTGAAATGGTATTAAAAGGTGATGCATTGGAAGAACTGAAATAAATATCAATAAACCGGGAAGATTATTACAACTATTTGATAAACTAAAGAATAGCAAATCACCTGGACTGAATGGTATGCAGTTGAGAGTCTGGAAAGAACTGCTATATAAGATTGCAGAACTACTGTTAGCAATCGCTGCACTATCATTAAATCATCCATAATACCTTAAGATTGGTGAATGGCCAATGTAAGACCAGTTTTTAAAAAGGGTTCCAGGCATGATTCGCGAAACTACAGACTGGTGAGCCTGACTTCAGAACTGGGCAAAGTGATAGAAACCATTATAAAGAACAAAATTACTAAATATGCAGATAGTTATGGTTTAATGGGAGGAAGCCAACATGAATTTAGCCAAGGAAGGTATTTTCTTACTAATCTGATATTTTTTTGAAGGTGTGAATAAACAGGTAGACAAAGGTGAGCCGGTTGATATAATGTAACTGGATTTTCAGAAAGCCTTTAATAAGTTTCCTCATGAGAGACTTTTGGCAAAATTAAAAAGTCATGGGATAGGAGGCAATGTACTATTGTGGATCGGGAATTGGTTAAAAGATAGAAAGTTAAATGGCCAATTTTCCCAATGGAGAAAAGTGAATAATGAAGTACCCGAGAGATCTGTGCTGGGTCCGCTGCTTTTTAACATATACGTAAATGACTTGGAAATGGGAATAATGAGTGAGGATTGGGAGATGCTGAATTGAGGTGATGAGAGAGAGAGGGAAGAAATTGTGGGCATGATGGAACTGTGAGAGAGGCAATGGAAAGCTGGCAAGGAGGTGAGTGAGAGGAGGATTATGATTACAGAGGGTTAAAATGTAATGTGGAGAGGGTGAAAGGCAGGGGAATAAGAGACTAGCAAAGGAGTGAAATGAGAAATGGGGGATCTGGGTTGAAGGTTAGAAGATTAGATGGAAAGCTGCTAGGTGAAAAGTCAAGAGGGGATTGAAGACGGAAGGTTGAAATTGAGTGGATGAATGATTAAGGAAAGAAATGGAGAAAAGAACAAAAGGTGAAAGATTGGTATTTAAGAAGTGGATATAGACAAAACAAAAAGAGGAGAATAGAGAAGAAAGAACAAATGGACAGCAGACAATGGAGAGTTAGCAGAAGACACGAAGGATGCAGAAGAGAGAGACTGAAACAAGTGTGACTGAAAAATAAAATGCCCAAACAACAAAAGATAGAAAAAAAAGTATTTTATTTTGAATTTATTAACTGGAATATGTCAGCTCTGGGAAATGTGTGCTGATGTCTTTGCACTTAATTTCATAGTTTAATTTTTCCAGTGTTATGGTGCATTCAAAGTTTGGATTTTGGCGTTCCCAGTTCAATTATTGTCTTCATATTTCTAAACCATGATCTCTTGTTCTGTATTTGGTGACGGTCTTTCTGTTTTGCATGTATAACAGAATTGTTCTATTCTGTTTGTCTACTTTCTGTTTTTCCAGTGAGAGATGTATTGGTGGAGTGGAGGAGTGGCCTAGTGGTTGGGGCAAGGTACTTCAGGCCAGAAGGTCAGGGGTTCAAATCCCACTAGAGGACAGCAACCATGGGCCGGAAGGACTGGGGTTTCTAGTCCCACAGGTGCTCCTTGTGGTCTTGGGCAAGCCACTTAACCCTCCATAGCCCATGTTCCCTGTAAAATAGTTATCTCCAAGTTATAATGCCCTGTTCAATGTAATTTCAGTTTGTTCAATGTAAACCACACTGATGCAGAATAGCACAGTATATAAGAGAATTAAATAAATAAATAAAATATTTGTAGTGCAACCTTTTGATAAATAGGGTTAGGTTCTGTGTGAGTTCTCGTAGTGCTGTTATGATATGGCAGGTTTGCTATGGGTTCTAAATGAGCAGGGTTTTATAGTAATGCACCTGGCAGTTGACACTGGAGGACAGTAATACAGAAATATGATAGCCTTTCTTTATCCTCACTGTATATGCAAATGGTTTTCAGACACTCATTAAGAGGCATGTTTACTAAACATTAATGTGCTTTCACAAATTTGAATGTATGCTAATGCAACAATACCCATTTACTGTATGTCTATGGGTGCAGTGGCACTTAACACACATTAATGTTTAGTAAATATGTCCTTAAGTCATAGTTAGGACAAAAAAGAGGCTTGTGAAGGACTCCTTTGAAAGCCGTTTAAAATTTTAGATGGGCAGCATTTACATTTTAAAATAAAATAAATTAGATTTTTACAAAAGAGGCCCAGTGGATATGCAAATATTTATGCATATGAGGTCCCACAATTAGTCTCCGCACATGGTACCACAACACCCTTGAGCTGCCCCTGGCTGTTTATTGCCATTGCTGCCACTTCAGGTCCTGGAGAGGGGCAACAGCGGGGAGGGGGGGGGGGGAATGGGCTGTCCTCTGAAATGTGACACTTTAGGATATCACCTGGTTTGCATAATGCCAGTGCCAGCCCTGCTGTTGCAGGTCTTCATGTCATCTGCAAAAAGGCAAATTTTACTTCAGCAATATTGCTTATAAAGATATTGAACAGAATTGGCACCAAAACCAACCCCCTACTCATCTTTCTTTGAAATGCAATGTCATTCATCTCTAATCTCTGTTATCTGTCAGGCAACCAATTTTTAATTCACCTGACAATCCTGGGACCCACCACCAGGCAATTCAGTTTTTTTATAAGCCTCCTATGAGGAATTATATCAATGTTTATTCTGAAATCTATGTATACCACATCTAGTGTGTGCCGTTTATCTTGTTCTCTAGTCACAGTAGAAGAAGTCAGATTTGTCTGGTATGAAATGACACTGGAAAAAAACATTTTGTTTTGGATCTTGCAATACACTGGGCCATGAAAGGCCCACTGTCCTCTCCTTCAGCAGCTCCATACTTTTCCCACCACCTTGGTGATGCTTAGTGGCCTGTAGTTTCTCACTTCTTCTCTGTTACCATTTATATGAAAAGGTACCATATCTGTTTTTTTCCAATAACATGGAACCTCTCCTACCTCCAGAAATCTGTTGAATCTATCCTTCAACAGAGTTGCAGGACCCTCTCTGAGCTCCCTCAGTATCCTTGAAAATATTCCATTCAAACCCATGGCTTATTTCACTTTCATCCCTACAAGTTTTTCACAAACGTTCTCTTCTGGGAACAGTGCTATATGTATAATGTGCTCGATTTTAATATACACTTTAGTTAGTTAGCTCTGGTCCCTCTTCAGGATTTTCTTATATGAGTACCTAACAGAGTATTTGTTTACAATATCTATTTTTTATCATTTTTCACATATCCTTCTTCAATATCCTTCAGTTTTAGAATTCCATGAGACTCATCAAACCAGGAATTGCTTAACAAATATTTCTATTCTCTGCTCACAAAGAACCAGGAACAGGACCTCAGAAAACACCCACAAACAGGAACACAAGCGAGGGGAACCTTGAACAATTTTCAGAAGACTGTGTTCATGAGGAACTAGCTAAACCTAAAGTAGACAAAGCGATGGGATCAGATGGGATACACCCTAGAATACTGAGGGAACTTGGGGACGTTCTAGCAGCTCCACTGACTGACATTTTCAATGCCTTGTTGAAGATGGGAGTGGTGCCAAAGGAATGGAGAGAGGCTCATGTGGTCCCTTTACACAAAAGTGGAAGTAAAGATGTGGTTGAAAACTACAGGCCGGTTAGTTTAACTTTGGTGGTGAGTAAATTATTGGAAACACTGCTGAAAGTGAAAATAGTGAGGTTTCTGGAGTTCAGCAGATTACAGGATCCGAGGCAGCATGGATTCACCAGAGGCAGGTCTTGTCAGACAAATCTGATTGATTTCTTTGATTGGATGACCAGGGAGTTGGACCGAGGGAGAGCCCTAGATGTGGTGTATTTAGATTTCAGTAAAGCCTTTGACACCGTTCCTCACAGGTGACTTATAAACAAAATGAGCATCCTAGGGATGGACCCTAAAGTTACTGCTTGGGTTAGAAATTGGTTGAGTGGGAGGCGACAAAGAGTACAGGTAAATGGAGCTCACTCTGAGGAGAATAAAGTTACCAGTGGTGTGCCCCAGGGATCTGTCCTTGGTCTGATTCTTTTTAATATCTTTGTTAGTGATATAGTGGAAGGGCTGTTGGGTAAGGTTTGCCTCTTTGCGGATGATACCAAAATTTGCAATAGAATAGACACCCTGGAAGGTGTAGATAACATGAGGAGGGATCTAGCTAAGCTTGAAGAATGGTCTAGAACTTGGCAGCTGGGATTTAATGTTAAAAAATGTAAGGTCATGCTTTTGGGCTGCAACAATCCAAGGGAGCAATATAGTATAGGGGGTGAAGTACTTTTGTCCACTAAAGAAGAGCTGGAGCTAGGCATGGTTGTGTCTGATGATCTGAAAGTAGCTAAACAGGTAGAAAAGGCAACAGCAAAAGCTACAAGGATGCTTGGGTGCATACGGAGAGGAATGGCTAGCAGAAAAAGGGAGGTGATAGTGCCTCTGTATAAGTCTTTGTTGCAACCTCATTTGGCATATTGTGTGCAGTTCTGGAGACCGCACCTTCAAAAGGATATAAACAGGATGGAGTCGGTGCAGAGGGTGGCTACTAAAATGGTTAGTGGTCTTCATTATAAAGCATATAAGGACAGACTTAAGGATCTTAATATGTACACCTTATAGGAAATGCGGGATAGAGGTGATATGATTGTGATGTTTAAATACCTCCGTGGCATAAATGCACAAGGGGAGAACCTCTTTTGATTGAAAGCAAGTTCTGCTATGAGGGTACATGGGATGAGGGTGAAAGGGGATAGATTCAGGAGTGATATGCGGAAATATTTCTTTACGGAAAGAGTGGTGGATCCATGGAAAAGTCACCCAGTGGAGGTGGTAGAGATGAGGACAGTATCTGAATTCAAAAAAGCATGGGACAAACACAGAGGGTCTCTAAAGGAAAAAAAGGGGACTGTTGTAGTTGTTGATATGGAAGGACAGACTAGATAGGCCATGTGGTCTTTTTCTGTCGTCATTTTTCTCTGTTTCTCTGTTTCTTAGTGATTATAATATGGTGGGCTTAACAGTGTCATTATTTCAGTTACCAGTCTTTACTACCCACATATCCTCTTTCATCACACACTCTTAACCCTACTACCCCATACATGGAAAGGCTCAAGTTTGGCTCGTAGCCAAATAGAGTGATATATTAATGTAATTCTTGTATATGGCAACTACATCACAGTTTAGCACATGCTGTGTTGTGTTTTCTTTGTTCTCTCTGAAACAGCCACAAAGTCATGTTCAAGCATATGGTTTTAGTTTAAGGCATAGTCCCAGCTTAGATTTATGGTTTTAATATTTACTTATTATCCTCAAATGCAGAGGCTGGTAAAAACATAATAGTGTGTTTTCTCACCTGGCTTAGCCTGGTAGTACAGACAGCATTCATTGATGTCTATTGATGGAAGACAGTTTATCCAGTAGAATAAACTTTAAATATTAAACCCATGTCCCTACCTTCTCTAATTAGGTGTGCTAAAGGTTATTAAGGGCTAAGTTCCATCGTATCTCTGGGATTGTCTGAGCCTGGGATGGTGTGCTCACCTGTGTGACACTTCAGTCTATTGCCTTTTATTCCTCTGGTCCCATCCACCAGTTTATATAAGATTCCAGCAGGGTTCCATGCCCATTCCTGATTGCCATCATATGAGCAAGTCATTTCTGCTTCTCTTGAGCCTTGAGGCATATGTATCTTCAGTATTATGAAAAAGCCTTCTGAGTTGGTGAGGTAAGAAACCACTCTGGCTATGGTGGCCACTGCTTAGCCTTGCACACTTCAGCCTACTCACTAAATACCTAAAGCTTGCTTGTTTTCCATGTGTGTGTCCTAGCTAGTGTTTGCACTACTGTGAAATTTCATGCACCCTCCAGTCAGAATTGTGGTTTTACTATTGCCCTACAAGTTAGCAAAATAATGTGAATGTCTGGATATTAAACACCCCTTACTGGAATCCGCAGACAGATGGCTTTAATAAAGTGCAATGTAGCCATTAGTTCTCTAAGGGTAAGTGGCTCTTTGCCTTCTAATAGCAATTTCTGATCAAGTGATCTACAATAGCCCTGACAACCGCTGGTGTGGAGTCAGTACTATTTGGAAAGATACCTAATCAAGACAAACATATTGAAGAGTAATTCCAGGTGTGAGATAGCAAGTTATGCTCAAATGAAAACTATACTGGCTAAGAGCTTGTCCTACAGCTTTACTTCAGGTTCTGATAGAATGTGATAATAGCTCAGGAGTTTCATTTCCAATTCCACAAAGGCCACATAAAGAGAGTCTGGGGTGTGTGAGGGGGTAAAGGTGGGGGGCATGGGGGGTAGTGCAGCAGGCATTGGCCCAACACACAGCTTGGTAGTCAACTCTAAGATCAATGCTAGTTTTTTGTTGCTACACAGTTATTGGACTATGATGATACTATCTCCTAGTCTCTGGATTAGGCCAGCAATGGATTATCTACTGTATATTTAACACCTGACTTGATAACTGTAATTACACCATGCCACTATCTACAGTATGCTTGTTAATTGTACAGCTGAAAGCATGTGATGGGATGACAGACAAAGCTGAGTTCATGCTAGAACATTTATTTATTTATTTACATTCTCTTATATACCGTGCTATTCTGCATCAGTGCGGTTTACATTGAACAAACTGAAATTACATTGAACAGGGTATTATAACTTGGAGATAACTATTTTACAGGGAACATGGGCTATGGAGGGTTAAGTGGCTTGCCCAAGACCACAAGGAGCACCTGTGGGACTAGAAACCCCAGTCCTTCCGGCCCAAGGTTGCTGTCCTCTAGTGGGATTTGAACCCCAGACCTTCCGGCCTGAAGTACCTTGCCCCAACCACTAGGCTACTCCTTCACTCCAACATCTGCTCTTTTCTATATTTAGCCTATAGGGCCTCCTAATAACACTGCAATTTTGCCAGTCCTAACATCACATGAGCTCTTAAAGCCTTAGACAACAGTTCAGAGGTTGTTCTGGCTCACCAATGATTAGGCACAGGGCCGGATTTACCTTGAATGAGGCCCTACGCCAACAAAAATTGTGGGCCCCCAGAAAAGATAAAAACGAGCACGCCGGATCAGCTGCGCGCTGTTGACCCTGACGTTATAATTAAACTGGGAATCCCAAAAGCCAAACTTGGAATGTACAACACTGTAGAAATAAAACTATACAATAATTTGCTCTTGTACTAAACAAAGTGCAGATGTTAATGATGCACATTTACCAGAACTGACATATTCCAATTAATAAATTCAAAATAAAGATATTTTTCTACCTTTTGTACATTTTTTTTCAGCTGCAATTGCTCCAGCCACTTTCTTCTGGTTTCTTCGTGTCAGTCCACCTCCAGTCTTAACCACCCCAGCCCATTTCCAGTCCCAGCCCCCCCCCCCCCCATCGGCTCAAGTAAAATAAAATTTAAAAAAAAAACGCTGGCTGCTGCCGCGGCAGCATGGACTGTCCCGCGGGGCCCCCTCTGCTGCCACGGCAGCATGGACTGTCCCGCGGGGCCCCTCTGCTGCCGCGGCAGCATGGACTGTCCCGCGGGGCCCCCTCTGCTGCCACGGCAGCATGGACTGTCCCACGGGGCCCCCTCTGCTGCCGCGGCAGCATGGACTGTCCCGCGGGGCCCCCTCTGCCCGGCTGAATCCGTCCCTCCGTGCTGGCTTTGAGAGGCGCGAAGGGAGAGTGTCTCCCTCACGTCTCTGTTAAGTCCGCAGGGGCTGATGGGTTTCCCAAATACAGCACTCAGAGAAATAGACCATCTACAATTATCTTAGCTAACACGGCTAACCCTCTGAAAATGTGTATATAAGGTAGTGCGCACATATAGGCATAGGCGCCTATATTTATGCACGGAGAAGCACTATGTATGTATATGTGGAGAATGTATAGCAATAGCTGTGTGCATATATAGGTGTGGAAAGGGTGTAAATATCGTGTGTATATGCACATAAGAGCATGCAGAGTGTGTGTACACATTATACGTGTAACCTGTACCCGCAATCGCTCCTGTCCTACCCCGCAGTCTATCTAGAGAAGTGGCAGCTGGGGGCGGATTATCTGTGGAAGGCTGGGACCGACGTGAAAAAGGAGGAATAAAGACCTAGGACGGACACTGGGGAGGAAGGGGTTTGTGCCGCTCACCGGTTACGCCCACCGCCGTACGCAGCTCACTTCCGGTCTCCACCTTCGGCCCGATGACGATATCGCCTTGTCTTGCTATCGTGCGCGCTCCCCAGACAGCAAAGGTTCATCCAACAGCAAGCGCGCAGGAACGGAAGTGCCAGAAAACGCATCCGGCGCAGGCCCGCCTCCCCTGCAGGGCACGTAACGACGCTCTCCAGTGACAACACAAGCAACCAGCTTTAGGTTGAAAGAGATTGCTGCGAACAAAAAAAGGCAAAGACCCAGCCTCGTAGAGAGTAGTCGCAGCAGCTAATTGGTCAGCTCCCAGCCGCCAAGCTCTGCTATGGATTGGTCCAGGGAGTTGTTGAAACTGCCAATAACAGAGCAGAGCGTCCGGGTAGTGCTGGTCGATGGCCAATGAGATGAAGGGGACCATGACTAAACGCTTGCAATTTCTGCAAACCTATTTTCTGGGCGTGGCTATGTGGCTGCGCGCGAGATTTTTGCATACAGTGGATATCATATGCTGTATGGATTCCCTGAAGACCAGGCCAGCTGTATCAGGACCTGAGGAGTAAATTGAGATTTATATGTTTTTCTAACATGCCCGTTGGGGTGCTTATTTGTGTGCCCTTGTCAGCTGTGGGCCCTACGCCACGGCGTAGTTGGCGTATAGGTAAATCCGGCCCTGATTAGGCAGTTTCCTCTTCTAGCATCACAAACACATTTTTTTACCAGATTGTTGGAAAACGATGTATGTAAAAGGACAGCTAATGTGTGAGGCGAGTACATGTACTGTACAATATGATCTGATCTGTTTTTTTGAAGGTGTGCATAAACAGGTAGACAAAGGTGAGTCAGTTGATATAGTGTATCTGGACTTTCAGAAAGCTTTTGACAAGGTCCCCCATCAGAGACTTTTGGCAAAGCTAAAAAGTCATGGGATAGGAGGCAGTGTACTATTGTGGATCGGGAACTGGTTAAAAGATAGAAAGCAGAGGGTAGGGCTAAATGGCCAATATTCCCAATGGAAAAAGGTGAATAGTGGAGTACCCCAGGGATCTGTACTGGGTCCGCTACTTTTTGACATATTCATAAATGACCTGGAAAAGGGAATAACTAGTGAGGTTATCAAATTTGCAGATGACACAAAACTGTTTAAAGTTGTTAAAACCCAAGAGGATTGTGGAAAACTGGAGGAGGATCTGGATAAATTGGAAGACTGGGCATCCAAATGGCAGATGAAATATAATGTGGACAAGTGCAAAGTTATGCACCTAGGAAAGAACAACCCACACTATAGTTACACGATGCAAGGCTCCACATTAGAAACCACCACCCAGGAAAAAGATTTAGGAGTCATCGTGGATAACATGTTAAAACCCTCCGCCCAGTGTGCAGCGGCGGCCAAGAAAGCAAATAGAATGCTAGGTATCATAAGGAAAGGGATGGAGAATAAAACAAAGGATATTATAATGCCTCTGTATCGCTCCATGGTACGACCGCACCTTGAATATTGGGTGCAATTCTGGTCACCGTATCTTAAAAAGGACATAGAGTTATTAGAAAAAGTTCAGAGAAGAGCCACCAAATTGGTGAAGGGGATGGAAGGCTACTCCTATGAAGAGAGGCTAAAAAGGTTAGGGCTCTTTAACCTGGAAAAGAGACGGCTGAGGGGAGATATGATAGAGGTCTATAAATTAATGAATGGAGTGGAACGGATAAATGTGGATCAATTGTTTACGCTATCAGAATATAGAAGGACTAGGGGACATGTAATGAAGCTACGGGGTAAACTATTTAAGACAAATAAGAGAAAATATTTCTTCACTCAAACTCTGGAATCTGTTACCGGAGGATGTAGTAAGGGCTGTTAGTATAGCTGGGTTTAAAAAAGGTTTGGACAAGTTCCTGGAGGAAAGGTCCATAAACCGCTATTAAAAAGGGACCCAGGATATCAATGCTTGACCTAGTACAAGCACTGCAGAACCTGTGTCTTTTGGGGAAACTGCTAGGTACGTATGACCTAGATTGGCCACTGTTGGAAAAAGGATACTGGGCTTGATGGACCTCAGTCTGACCCAGTATGGCATTTCTTATGTTCTTATGTTCTTATGTCTGGAATTGTAGCTCTCTGTGCCAGACCTCTGCTTACTCTTCATCTATCTACACTACTATGCATATAATATGTTGTCTGTATTTCTCAATGAATAGACCCTTTTTGGAAGACGTTTCTGTTCTTTGTGCCCATCTGCCATGAGAGGAGAGGCCTTAACCCCTTTAGCATCTTATAAAACTATTGAAATCTTTCCATTGTTGTCCATTTAGTTTCTGATAACATTCCGGTTACACATCCTCATATTTAGACTAAGGGGTATGTTTACTAAACCGTCTTAAAGTAGCAGAGGCGACGTTATTGCGCGATACTTAACGTTATCGCGTGATTTTGTCACGTATCGCGTGATAATGTCGGCAGCGGCATTAAGGCACACTAACGCTGTGAAATCCGGGTCTGAAAGATGGAGTAAGGCTTCTCAGAGGGCGGAGATAGGGATCAATGGGCGGAGAGTGGGCTGGGAGAGGCTCCATGCACACTAACGCTGTGAAATCTGGGTCTGAAGACTAACGCCAGTGAAACCCTTGCGTTAGAGGCACATTTGCAGAAGAGAGAAACCATTTCAGTCAGCAATGTACAGCAAAAGCAGAGAAATCCAGAAAAAGTGATAGTAGTGATACATGTGCAGGAACCAAAAAGGCAAATAAACATATAAAATGACCAAAACCACATTTGAAATTCCAATAACCAAGCTGGCCAATAGTGATATTAATGATAAACATAAAGCAACACTACTGACAAAGCGTAAAAAGGAAGATATCATATTTGGAAGGGTCTATGCTCTGTCCCCCTACAAAGTGAATGATCCCACATTGAAATAGCGGTGATCAGGGTTTTGTTGTTTATATTGGGCAGGTTTGTTATGGCGTGCACATGTGCAGCAACAGCAGAGTGGGCACGTATGAAAGGGCAACTATACTGATGCTGTAAATGGGATACAGGGGGATGCAGGTGGCACATAAACAAACTTAGCACCCTAGGGATGGATCCTAAAGTTACTGCTTAGGTTAGAAATTGGTTGGGTGGGAGGCGACAAAGAGTATAAGTAAATGGAGCTCACTCTGAGGAGAAGGATGTTATCAGTGGTGTGCCCCAGGGATCTGTCCTTGGTCCGATTCTTTTTAACATCTTTGTTAATGATATAGCGGAAGGGCTTTCAGGTAAGGTTTGCCTCTTTGTGGATGATACCAAAATCTGCAATAGAGTAGACACCCAGGAAGGGGTAGATAACATAAGGAGGGATCTAGCTAAGCTTGAAGAATGGTCTAGAATTTGGCAGCTGGGATTTAATGTTAAAAAATGTAAGGTCATTCATTTGGGCTGCAGCAATCCAAGGGAGCAATATAGTATAGGGGGTGAAGTACTTTTGTCCACTAAAGAAGAGCGGGACCTAGGCGTGGTTGTGTCTGATGATCTTAAAGTAGCTAAACAGGTAGAAAAGGCGACGGCAAAAGCTAGAAGGATGCTTGGGTGCATACGGAGAGGAATGGCTAGCAGAAAAAAGGAGGTGATAATGCCTCTGTATAAGTCTTTGGTGCGACCTCATTTGGAGTATAGTGTGCAATTCTGGAGACCGCACCTTCAAAAGGATGTGAACAGGATGGAGTCGGTGCAGAGGATGGCTACTAAAATGATTAGTGGTCTTCATTATAAAGCATATGAGGACAGACTGAAGGATCTTAATATGTACACCTTAGAGGAAAGGCGGGATAGAGGTGATATGATTGAGATGTTTAAATACCTCCGTGGCATAAATGTTCAGGGAGAGAGCCTCTTTCAATTGAAAGCAAGTTCTGCTATGAGGGGACATGGGATGAGGGTGAAGGGAGATAGATTCAGGAGTGATATGTGGAAATATTTCTTTACGGAAAGAGTAGTAGATCCGTGGAATAGTCTCCCAGGGAAGGTGGTAGAAATGAGGACAGTAACTGAATTCAAAAAAGCATGGGACAAATACAGAGGATCTCTAAAGGTAAAAAGGGGAATGTTGTAGTTGTTATGGAAGGACAGACTAGATAGGCCATGTGGTCTTTTTTTGTCGTCATATTTCTATGTTTCTATGTTTCTATGTTACATGCTGTGGTCCAGCTGGGGCACAGTGTGGACTAGGCAGATGCCTAGGTGGCACATAGGAATGCCAAAACTGTAAAGCAGCAAGACAGCAACTGACGAGGGTCCAACATGGGCATGAGTGTGCGTCCCACAGTCTCACAGGGGATAGTACCCAGCAGGTACCACCAAGGGCCCAAAATATTGGCAGGTGGTGCCAGGGGGAAGCATGCATGTCCATATAGGCACCCCTACCTGAGAACACACACCATAGGCAGTTGCCTACCAGCACACTGGATGGCCTGGGACTGTGAACCACCAGCACCACTGGCATAAGGGCATGTCAGCATGGTGGCGGAGATGTCCTGGTGGCAGAGAGGGTGGTGGCATCTGCCCACAGCAGACCATGGCCAAGCCCCGTTTAGGTGGGTGCCATGCACTGCAACAGACAAAGTCTGTCTGACGAACAGTAAGAACATAAGATATGCCATACTGGGTCAGACCAAGGTCCATCAAGCCCAGTATCATGGTATCCCCAGGGAATAATCTGCCCTTGTGGCAACAGTTTGGTGCAGTACACACAGCCAGTGTGTCCAGGAGGCAAAAGGTCACAAGTTCAAGTCCCAGCTGTGGCTCCTGCCAACCTTGTCCCCATATTTTACCCAGTACTAAACCGTGGTAATAAAGACAGAACCTTTATTGCAGATAAAATAAACATGCCTGAAACGCCTATGTTTTACCCTACAGAGCACAGATACCATATACATATGCAATTCCTAGAGCAGAGTTTCCCAACTGCAGTCCTGGAGGGCCAAACACCTTTCAGGTTTCATGCTGTCCCTAATAAATATGCCTGTGCTGCATTTGTATGCATCACCCCCATTGTATGCAAATGTATTTCATGCATATTCATTAGGGACATCATGAAAACCTGAACATTGTTTGGCCCACCAGGACCAGAGCTAGGAACCTCTGCCCTAGAGCAGCGGCCAACAGGGGCACAAATACCCACACCCACAGGCTCCACTATCCAAAGCATCATGGAGAGTCAGGCTGTTGGGCCCTGTGGGGAGCAGCATCTCCCAATACTGGCACTTGCATACCTTAGCACAGTGTTTCCCAACCCAGTCCTACGGGGCACACCGGCCAGTCAGGTTTTCGGGATATCCCTAATGACTATGCATGAGATATATATGCATTAGAGATATCCTGCCAACCTGACTGGTTTGTGGCCCTCCAGGGCTGGATTTGGAGACCCCTGCCTAACACCTCTGTCATCTAAGATTGTGAGTGGGCAAGGTGCAGATGTCCAAGACATCAAAAAGGTATATAGAATTTGTCACATTCCTCCTCACTTCTCACCACCACCAAAATATTGTCTATTAGACAACTTTTTGGTGGTGGTGAGAATCGAGGAGGAATGTGTCACATTCTATATACCCTTTCGATGTCTAGGACATCTGCACCTTGCCCACTCACAATCTTAGATGACAGAGTGTTAGGCAGGGGTCTCCAAATCCAGCCCTGGAGGGCCACAAACCAGTCAGGTTGGCAGGATATCTCTAATGCATATATATCTCATGCATAGTCATTAGGGATATCCCGAAAACCTGACTGGCCGGTGTGCCCCGTAGGACTGGGTTGGGAAACACTGCCTTAGCAATGCCGTCCTAAACTTGGGAACACGTTCCACATATATCAAAAGCTTGCTATGAGTAATGTCAGCCAACAAATCCTAAATTAAACATGATTTGTTGATAGAGATTCATCATAGCAACCCTTCTGATATCTGTGGAGTGTGTTTCAGTTATTGCTTCTGGCAGCATTTACCACCCCGGGGAGTGACCCCAACAGTATTGCGTACCATAGCAATGCCCACACTGTGCCCAGGACTGTTGTGGCGGCCAGGGGTGCCACAAACCTCCATATTTGCATAATTCTGGCATAGGTGTGGGAGTGTGTGTATGTCTATCCAGTGTGCTGTGGCTGCCTACACCTTACTGAGCACACACTGCTTGCACTGTTTGCCTGCCTATGTGCATAATGAGGAGCAAGGTACTGTGGGTATTTTATTTATTTTTTTATTTTTTTATACCGCACTATTTAGAATCAGTGCGGTTTACATGTATACTAACAGGTACTTTTTATTCCCTTGTCCCCGAAGGGCTCACAATCTAAGTGTACCTGAGGCAATGGAGGGTTAAGTGGCTTGCCCAAGGCCACAAGGAGTGGCCATGGGACTAAAGACCCCAGTCCCTCTGGCTTGAAGCTGCTTGTCCCCATGCAGGAATTGAACCCCTGGCCTTCCGGCCTGAGGTAACCTGTCCCAACCACTGAGCCACTCCTCCCTCGGTATGGCCCGGACAGGGTGGCCTGGGCAGGATGCATCTGCACAGGGTATAGAGCAATGGCTGGGACATTGTAGTGCCTGACCACCACCTGCACGGACAGGGTGGCCACAGCATGTCATGCTTGGAGGTCACTCTCACCCTGACTGAGCAGTGACCACGACATGGCTAGGTACCCCCATAGTGCTATGCAGCATTTCTCTCAAGTGATATTTATGAGTTTTATTTTCTGGGGCCCAATCACTGACATACCTGCTTGGGTTGTGTGCTCACATCCCATGTTTGTGTGCACACAGTTCCTCCAGGAATATGCACTATGTACTAGCTAGCAGACTGTCTGCAGTTAGCAGGTGTATGGCTGGAACACCTTGCAGGGTGCAGCAGGTGGAGACAGACTGTGCCCTCTGCTGGTGAATGTCAGATAGTGGTGAGGCAGCTGAGCTTCTCCAGTGTTCTGCCTGTCTGCCATTGCCTTATGTGATGCGTACAGATCTGCATTGACTGCCCTGTAGGGTACCTGTTCCCTAGCAGGACCAGGGTTGATGGTCCTCTCTACTACCACCACTGCAGAGATGTACAATGTGGATCTGTTGATGGGAAATCCTGTCCCCCCATCCTGAGCCACAGAGAGGGGGGGGGGGGGGGGGTTGGATGGTGCTACCTCATTTGCGTTTGGGTCCAAACACCCCCCTTCACCTATAACATGTGACCATGACACCCACACAGGATATACACTAGTCTGGGTGCACAATAATCCACAAGGGCTAGACGTGATTGTGAAATACAGATGGACACAGGTGTATCCTAGGTGCGCCTTCAAGGACTACCTATCACACACTGGCACTTGGGACCTGCAGCATAGCCTATTTCAGCCAAGCCAGGTGCTACGGACCTGGTGCTGGGTGCCCCACCTCACCCTCAGGGTGAGCACAGGACCCGCACAATGTCACGGTCTGTAGCTACTCTGTGCCAATAACACACATGGTCAGTTCCCCCTACAAGGCCTAGGTGCTGTGGGGGTGCATACCCCATTATGTGATCAGCTGTAGACTGTTGATCTGCATGTGCAGTGCATCATGGGTATGGGTGGTTTACCCTATCCTGGTAACCACAGCAGACAGTTTGTGTGGTGACCTGCAGTCTTTCTGTAGCCAGACAGCAGTATGGCAGTAGCTATAGAGATGTAACCTACTGGTTAGGTCAATGACTGTGGTGGTGGAGGTCATGGGTTTGATCCCACAGTGGTGTTATGCAATAAGGCTCTCTGAGGCTTTTCCTTTTATTTAAATCAGTGCTGCCAGCAAAATGCACCCTCACAGTGCTGTAACCTTACGGTGACTCATAAGGCGCCCTATAGGGCACATTAGAAGGCGCCTTGGCGGACAGGGCACTTTATAATGTGCCCTATGGAGTGCCTTATAGGGCGCTTTATGTGGCACATTATGTTACGGCACTGTGAGGGTGTTTTTGCTGGCAGCACTGATTTAACTTAAAAAAGGAAATGCCTCAGACAGCACTGATTTAAATGAAATACGGAAACTGCCTCATACAGCCTTCTTACATAACACCACTGCAGGATCAAACCCATGACCTCTGCCTCCACAGTCATTGCAGTAACCAGTGGGCTACATTTTTATAGCTTTTAACACTGCGCTGGCATAAACTTAGGGTTAACGTACGTTAACATGCCACGGCACCCACTATCATGCAATACAGATTCTTGCTACCTTGACGCCGGAACTCCCACTCCTTATTTGGCATTCTTCACATTATCACTGCAACTAGCGCCGGTAACATTTAGATGGTTTAGTAAACATACCCCAAAGTCTTGTCATCTGAGCTTCTAACTAAAGCTTAGGTTTGATCTTCTCTAGTACATTCTGGTTTGTTCTTCGGACAGTCCATGGTATACACAGTATTTGTCACCAGCACCATAATTCAAAGGCATCAATTTTCTTCCTGTCTATCTTTTTCACTGTTCAACTTTCACATCCATATGTTGTTATTGAAAACGGCATGGCTTGAACAAGTCAAATCTTTGCATGGGGAGAGACATCTCTGCTCTTGAGAATCTTGTCTAGGTCCTTCATAGTCATTCTGCCAAAAGCAATGTGCTGTCAGATTTCTTGACTGCTTATTGCTTCTTTATTGATAGTTTGTTCAAGTAGGTTAAAGTTGTCCACAGTTTCAATTTCTTCTTTATCAACAAGGAACTTATTGATTTTGCCAGTTGTCATGATCTTTGTCTTCTTTACATTAAGGAACAAGCCCATTTTAAGACTATGTTCCTTGATATTGAGAAGCAAATGTTTCAGATCATCTTCACTTTTAGCCAGTAATGTGGTATCATCAGCATAGCAAAGGTTGTTGATGAGTCTTCTGCCTATCTTCACACCTCTGTTGACTTCATACATTCCTGCTTCTCTGATGATTTGTTCTGCATATAAATTAAAGAGGTAGGGGGAAAGTATGCAGCCTTGCCATACACCTTTGCTGATTTTAAACCATTCTGTTTCTCCTTGTACCGTTTGAACTGTTGCTTCTTGATCAACGTAAAGGTTGTGCAAGAGAACAATCAGGTGTTCTTGTATACCCATGCTTCTTAAAGTGGCCCAGAGTTTCTCATGGTTTACACAGTCAAAAACCTTGCTATAGTCAATAAAGCACAAATATATATCCTTTTGGTATTCTTTAGTCTTTTCAAGGGTCCATCTCACATCCGCAATGATGTCTCTCATTTCCTGCCCTTTCCTGAACCCAGCTTGCACTTCAGGTAGTTTTCATTCCAGGTATGGTTGTAACCTCTGTTGAATAATCTTCAGTAGAATTTTGCTGGCATGTGGCATCAGAGTGATTGTGCAATAATGTCCACAGTCAGTTGGGTCACCTTTCTTTAGTATTGGTATATACACAGACCTTTTCCAGTCAGTTGGCCATGATGTTATCTTCCAAATTTCCCGGCAGAACCTTGTAAGCATGGTAACAGCTGCATCAGATTGCTGTAATACTTCTATAGGAATGCCATCAATGCCTGGTGCTTTGTTGTTTGATAAGGCTTTAAATGCTGCTTCAACATCTTCTTTCATCACCAATGGTTCCGGATCATAAGGTACAGGTTGAAATGGCTGTTGATCCACTTGATCTTTATCATATAAAAACGGTATATTCTTTCCACCTTTTCATGATCTTCTCAGCATTATTCAACATCGATCTTTGAGCATCTTGTAACATTCCAATTCGAGGCTGGAATTTTTTCCTTAACTTTTGTAGCTTTAGGAAATCCGATCTTGTTCTTCCTCTAATAGTTTCTGCTTCTATTTTCTTGCATGCGTCATTGTAGTACTTCTCCTTTTCTTGTCTGAACGTTGGAAGTCTCTGTTGAGTTCTGTGATTGCCTCTCTCTTTATACTCTGGCTTTAACTTCTCTACGTTTCTGGGCAATTTTCAGAGCTTCTTTAGTCATCCATTTTGGCCGTGTTTGCTTTTTCATCTTTTGTGGAGACTTCTCACTTTCTTCCAACATAACCTTCTTGATGTCATCCCATAAATTATCTGGAGCTCTGTCATTTGTATCTAAAGCAGCAAATCGATTTTGTAGGCAGTCTTTAAATTCCAGTGGTATATTCTCAAGGTCATAATTTGCTATATTCGTGAGTAGCTTGCTCTTTTTCACTTTAGCATGTGTTTGCATACTAGTAGTTGGTGATCTGTACCACAGTCAGCTCCAGGTTTTGTCTTTGTTGATGTTATAGAGCTTTTCCATCATTGATTTCCACAGATGTAGTCAATTTGATTTTGAACAATCCGTTGTGTGACGTCCATGTCTACAGTCGCCGCTTGTGTTGATGGAAGAAGGTGTTTGAAATGAACAGATTGTTGGCCTTGCCAAATTCTTTCTCCAGCTTCATTTCTGTTGCCAAGTCCATATTTTCCAAACATTTTGCCTTCTTCCTTGTTGCCAACTTTTGTGTTCCAGTCACTTATGACTATTACGCTATCTTGTTTGCATGTTCTGTCAATTTCAGTTTGTATTTTTTCATAGAACTCATCAATTTCATCCTCTTCTGCAAAAAAACACACTTTGTTATTATTGTCTATGTCTGCATTTACAGTTGTGGTCAACATTATTGGTACCCTTGCAGTTAAACTCCTTAATGTCTAATATCTCATATAGAAAAAGTGACCAGTGAAATGGCTTTGGACTATATATACACACACATTTGACACATAAAAGAATCACATAAAACAGAACAATAGAAGGAAATTGGAAATAGTATAAATACTGGGACATTTCCAGGGCATCATTATTGGCACCCTTATAAACAATTCAAATCAGTTGGAACACATGAACCTCATTCCCATTGCAGCAAAATTAGACACACCTGTAATCAATTGTCCATACTCGCATGACTTGAGTCAAACAATGAATGATAGATCTAATGTTTAAAATGACAATCCCCCTCCCGCACCCAACCAGCACTACCCACACAGTGGGGAGAACAT
Source organism: Ichthyophis bannanicus (assembly GCA_033557465.1). Taxonomy (NCBI): domain Eukaryota; kingdom Metazoa; phylum Chordata; class Amphibia; order Gymnophiona; family Ichthyophiidae; genus Ichthyophis; species Ichthyophis bannanicus. The sequence goes on along the minus strand of CM066034.1, from coordinate 842,601,928 downwards.
AAGAAAATAAGATATGCCATATTGGTTTAGACCAAGGTCCATCAAGCCCAGTATCCTGTTTCCAACAGTGGCCAACCTAGATCACAATTATTAGCAGTTTCCCCAAAAGACACAGGTTCCACAGTGCTTGTATTGGGGTAAGCAGTGGATTTCCCAGGTCCCCTTTAATAATGGTTTATGGACCTTTCCTCCAGAAACTTGCCCAAACCTTTCTTAAAACCCAGCTACACTAACAGCTTTTACTACATCCTCCGGTATCAAATTCCAGAATTTGATTACGCGTTGAGTGAAAAAATATGTTCTCTTATTAGTCTTAAATAGGTTACACTATAGCTTCATTGCATGTCCCCTAGTCTTTCTATATGTTGATGGCATAAACAATTGATCTATGCTTACCCGTTCCACTCCATAAATTAATTTATTGACCTCTATCATATCTCCTCTCGGCCATCTCTTTTCCAGGTTGAAGAGCCCTATCCTTTTTAGCCTGTCTTCATAGGAGTATCCTTCCATCCTCTTTACCATTTTGGAGGCTCTTCTCTGTACATTTTAAGACCAGACAAAAAGAGAGCACCACACAAACATCATTCTAAAGGCCTACAACAAACCAAAGGAACTATTCGAGATAGTAAAAAACCTAACAAATGAACCCAATCCCGAAAAAAGACGTGCAGATTGACCCACAAGCCTTTGCAGATCACCTTCAAGAAAAGATGGACTCTACACCACAACGACCGACAAATGGAACTGCCAACCCAACCAAAACCACCAAAACTTGGGAGAAATTCAGCACCCCATCCACAAGACAGCTTTCAGTCATCATCACAGCACTCAACACAAGCACCGCGCCAACAGACCCATGCCTGGTAACCTGGATCAAGGCAACGAAGAAAAGCTTCCTCAACACCATACACAACAAAGTACACAACTCACTGATGCAAGGAACCATGCTAGACCAGTTGAAACTAGCCACTATACGACCGATCCTGAAAAAATCCACACTAGACAAGAGCAACCCAGTAGCGTACAGACCAATCTCCAGCATACCGCTACTGGCAAAGATTATAGAAAAAGCTGTACAACACCAACTCCAGGACCATATTGACGCACATGCACCACTGGACTTACACCAGCATGGCTTCCGCCCAAACCAAGGAGTCAAAACACTACTGTTATATCTACTCAACGACATAATCCAAATCATAGACAACCACAAAAAAGGAACACTAATGATCTTCCTAGACATCTCAGCTGCATTCGACACAGTGGACCACAGAATCCTCCTAACCAGACTACAGTGCATCGGAATAAACGGCACCACCCTGAAATGGTTCAACTCCTACCTAACTGACAGACAGTTACAGGTCAAGATCGGTCCCAACACCTCACAACTCACAAAGATCAAGCAAGGGGTGCCACAAGGCTCCGCCCTATCCGCACTACTATTCAACCTCTATATGCAACCGATCTGTAACATCATGAAAGAGCACAAAATACATTACACAATCTATGCAGACGACATCATAATATACACCCCAGTCAACCTTGACAACCCTGACTACACCAGAATAACAGACTGCCTCAACAACATGTCCAACTGGCTACATAACAACAACCTGACCATAAACTATAACAAGACAGAAGCACTTCTCGTCACATGAAACAACAGCTTCATTCCGCCACCCTCCATCAATGTCAACAATTCAACAATACTATTAAAAAAGGAGGTGAAATATCTCGGAGTAACACTTGACAGGGAGCTAAACCTACAGTCACACATCAGAAGGACCACCAAAAACGTATGAGAATAATCAGACGCCTCAAGCCACTCCTCACACAAGATCATTTCTGCACAGTTTGTCAAGCTCTAATAACTCCCATACTCGACTTCTGCAACTCGATCTATACAGGTATGTCAAAACAGTCGCTCAGACCGCTACAAATGGCCCAAAACATGGCAGCATGAATAATATCCGGAGCATCAAAACAAGACCACATCACCCCCATACTAAAAGACCTACACTGGCTCCCAATCAGCTCACGAATCAAATACAAGACAATCCTAAACATATTCAGAATCAAACACAGGAACTCTGCCCACAGCCTTCAACCCCTCATACAACCCGACGTCAGCACAAGACCTAGAAGAAGAGCCACATCAGACACAATCAACATGCCAAAAGACTACACAAAGGCATGCAAGTCCACCGCACGAAGAGCGCTATCAATGGCAGCACCTGGATTGTGGAACGCACTCCCTGTCGAACTGCGATCCACGGAAGACACTAAGGACTTTTGGAAACAACTAAAGACTCTGCTCTTCCTGGAACACTATGGCCCAAACACATAATGGGAGCAACAGCCACGAACTAATGTCTCATCCGCACGCTCATTGTACATAGCACTGTATAAAGCTCATGCTGTAAATAGCGCACATTAATCAACCTACCCACTCACATACACATCCACTGTACAATATAAGAATACCTTGAACACAAACGCCAACTCCTTGATTGTTTGCTGTGCACTCCGCCTTGATTGAAGGATAAGGTGGGATAGAAATACCCTTTAAATAAATAAATAAATAAAATAAATAAAGATATGGCGACCAGAATTACACACAATACTCAAGATGTGGTCAAACTATGGAACAATACAGAGGCATTATAATATCCTTTGTTTTATTCTCCATTCCTTTCCTTATGATTCCTAGCATTCTATTTGTTTTCTTGGCTGCTGCTGCACATTGGGCAGAGGGTTTCAACATGTTATCCACGATGACACCTAAATCTTTTTCTGGGAGGTGATTCCTAATGTGGAATCTTGCATCATGTAACCATAGTTTGGGTTGTTCTTTCCTAGGCGCATAACTTTGCACTTGTCCACATTAAATTTCATCTGCCATTTGGATGCCCAGTCTTCCAGTTTATCAAGGTCCTCTTGAAATTTTTCACAATCCTCTTGGGTTTTAACATCTTTGAATAATTTTGTGTCATCTGCAAATTTAATTTATTTATGAATATGCTAAAAAGCAGCAGACCCCTGGGTTACTCCACTATTCACTTTTCTCCATTGGGAAAATTGGCCATTTAGCCCTATACTTTGCTTTCTATCTTTTAACCAGTTCCTGATCCACAATAGTACACTGCTTTTTAGAGTCTCTCATGAGGGATCTTGTCAAAGCTTTTCTGAAAATCCAGATACACTAAATCAAGACCTTCTTTGGCTAAAGCCATTTTGGCTGTATCTCATTAAGCCATGACCATTTACATTTTCAGTAGTTCTTTATAATGGTTTCTACCATTTTTCCCTGTACTGATGTCAGGCTCAATGGTTTGTAGTTTTCCGGATCACCCCGGGAACTATTTTTAAAAATTGGCATTACATTGGACATTCTCCGATCTTCAGGTATTACAGATGATTTTAATGATAGCACACTGATTACTAATAGTAGGTCTGCAATCTCATATTTCAGTTCTTTCAACACCCTTGGATGTATACCATCTGGTCCTGGTGATTTGCTACTCTTCAGTTTATCAAATAGTTGTAATACATCCTCCCGGTGTAAAGATATTTCTTTCAATTCTTTTGCGACATTACCTATAAATAGCATTTCAGTCATGGATAACATCCCTACATCTTCCTCAATAAAGACTGAGGCAAAGAATTTTATTTATTTATTTATTTTATTTATTTAACAGTTCTTCTATACCGCTCTATTTTGAATTGATTCAGTGTCTCCATTATGGCCTTGTCCCATCTTAGTGCCCCTTTTATACCTCTATCATCTCATGGTCCAACTGACTCTCTCACGGGTTTTTTGCTACAAATGTACTTGAAAAAGTCTTTTTATGTGTTTTTGCTTCCACAGAAAGCTTCTTCTCAAATTGTCTCTTTGCCTGCCTTATCAGTGCCTTGCATCTAACTTGCCAGTGCTTATGTTGTTTCCAATTTTCATCATTTGGCTCCTTTTTCCATTTATGAAAGATGATTTTTATGGCAACAATAGCCTCTTTGACTTCACCTTTAAAGCATGTTGGCAGTTTTTTGGACTTCCTTCCACTTTTCTTAAAACGTGGAATAGATGTGGTCTGGGCTTCCTAGATAGTATTTTAAACAACACCCATGCTTGATGAAAATGTTTAACTTTTGCAACTGCTCTTTTTACTTTTTTCTTAACTATTTTCCTCATTTTATCATAGTCTCCATTTTGAAAGTTAAAAGGTAGTACTGTGGATTTCCTTGCCGTCTTTCCTTCATTTATTTATTCAAATGCGATCATGCTATTATCACTATTGCCAAGTGGCCCCAACACCCTTATTTCTTGCACAAAAACTTGTGTTCCATTAAGGACTAGGACTAAAATGGCTTCCCCTCTGGTTGGTTCATGAATCAAATGCCGTTACACTGACCCATTTGATCCCGGGATAATTGAAATCACCCATTATTATTACTGTGTTGTAACTTTTCTTAGCTTCCCTGATTTCTTTGAGCATTTCATAATCCATTTGTTCTGTCAATTTCAGTTTGTATTTTTTCATAGAACTCATCAATTTCATCCTCTTCTGCAAAAAAACACACTTTGTTATTATTGTCTATGTCTGCATTTACAGTTGTGGTCAACATTATTGGTACCCTTGCAGTTCAACTCCTTAATGTCTAATATCTCATATAGAAAAAGTGACCAGTGAAATGGCTTTGGATTATATATACACACACATTTGACACGTAAAAGAATCACATAAAACAGGATAATAGAAGGAAATTGGGAATGGTATAAATACTGGGACATTTCCAGGGCATCATTATTGGCACCCTTATAAACAATTCAAATCAGTTGGAACACATGAACCACATTCCCATTGCAGCAAAATTGGACACACCTGTGATCAATTGTCCATACTCGCATGACTTGAATCAACCAATGAATGATAGCTCTAATGTTTAAAATAAAGATTGATAGGGGCGAGCAAGGGCAAGGCGGCAGGCCCAGATGGGCTCCCAACGGAGTTTTACCAGGAATTTGCGTTAGATCTTGCCCCTTTTATGCTTGACTTTTTTAATAGTCTAGAGGCGCAACTGCCTCATACAGGGCTGCTCAGCGATGCGGTCATAGCGGTTCTAGAGAAGCCCGGGAGAGATAGCACGCGAGTGGGCAATTACCGGCCTATCTCGTTGTTGAACGCCGACTATAAGGTGTTCTCAGCTATTTTGACTAAACGGCTAGCCCAGGTGGTCCCTGAGTTAATTCATGTGGACCAATGTGGTTTCATTACTGGGCGTGCAACCTCGGACAACTCTAGATTGCTGTTGAACCTCTTTTCCGTAGCAGCGTCGAGGGAGGAGCCGTTTTTAGGGCTCTCACTCGATGCTGAAAAAGCCTTTGATAGGTTAGAGTGGAATTTTTTGGATCTTGCGTTAAAATGGTTTGGTATCGGGGAGCGTTTTAGACGGTATATTCAAGTACTATACTCTCACCCCTCTGCTCGAGTGTTGGCCAACGGGGTTTTCTCGGCACCTTTGCTTTTGTCTCGGGGGTCTAGGCAGGGGTGCTCGCTTTCCCCTCTTTTGTTTAATCTTGCTTTGGAACCATTGCTTTTGAAGATTAGGCAATCTCAGGAAATACGGGGGTTACAAATTAGGGACTTGGAGGTTAAACTTTCAGCTTTCGCCGTCGATCTCCTGCTTTTTATATGCCCTTACTCGGTGGAAGGGTTACTTAGCTTGATTGAACGTTATTCGCGACTGTCGGGATATAAGGTTAATTGGTCTAAGTCTTTGGCTTTCCCCCTGAATAAGCAGATGTGTAAAGCACTGATTGAACCGTGTGCGTTTGCATGGCAGGCTGATGCGGTTAAGTACTTAGGGGTCCGGTTTTGCTTCGGGCTTGAGGAAACTATACAGGTGAATACTAAAATTATAGAGGAGATGATTAAATCTTTTACGATGCAATGGTCCCCCTTACATCTTTCTTGGTGGGGCAGGCTAGAGTCTATTAAGATGGTGTTGGCTCCCAAAATAAATTATATTTTGGAGATGCTTCCACTACGGTTTCCGCAGCCATTTTATCAGGCTATTGATCGTTACCTGTCCAGATTCCTGTGGCAAACTAGACCTCCCAGGATAGCCCTCCGGAAGCTCAAGGCGGCAAAGACTAAGGGAGGGGTGCAGTTCCCTGATTTTTGTAATTATCATCATGCTTTTCGGCTTCGACAAGGCGCGCTTTGGTTGGCGCCTGAGAGTAAGGGAGCTAAGCCAACTTGGCTAGAGGTGGAGGAGCGTCTCGTCTTGCCCATCGGGTTAGAGCGCTTGGTTGGTATGCAACTTCCTGACTCTTTTCCAGCGGCTAGGGTAGTGAGAGATACCCAAGACTCCGTACGGGTCCTTGAGCGAGTAGTGAAGGAGGATGGCTTGCTATCGGGCCAAATGCCCCTTTGGTTTAATGTGCGTTTTAAGATTGCCCACAAGGTGCTTAATTGGAGGGATTGGCAAGCGAAAGGGATTTGGTCTTTGGGCCAACTGTTGAAGGGCGGCCGTTGGAAAAGCTTCGAAGATTTGCAGAGGGAGTTTAGGTTAGCTGGCAGCCAGTGTTTTCGGTGGCTACAACTGCGGCACTGCTTGTCGCACGCCGGTGTCGTACCGGGTGTAGTTGTAGAAGAGCGGCAGCTCCCAGTCCTTTTAGAACAGCATGCAGGGTTACGGGGAACCTCCTCTAAATTGTATACATTTTTGAGGGAACGTTTTTTTGGAGACCTTTCGAAGCTGGAGAGAGCGTGGGAGCAGGATTTAGGGACTCCTGTATCTCAAGGGGGGTGGGAAGCGATATGGGGTCCGGTGGGCAGGGTCACTCAGGGAGCTTCGATGCTTCAGTCGCTCTACTTTTTGGCGCATAGAGCTTTCATCACGCCAGCGCGGCTCAGCAAGTGGGATGCGAACAGTGTGGGTAAGTGCTGGTCTTGTAATATTGCACAAGGGACTCTTCAACACATGTTATATGCGTGTCCTCATGTCCAGCTGTTTTGGCAGTCAGTATGGGACAAGATGCTGCGAGTGTTAGGCATTCAGGGGCAGCTGACCTGGCAGACTGTTTTCTTCTTGCGGTCCCAGGACCAGGCTCTGCATGTTCCTCGGGATAAGTCCTTTCTGTTTGACTTTATGATGGCTGTTGCCATCAAGGTAATTTTGATTTACTGGAAGGACTCATCCCAATTGGGAGAGCTGCAATGGTGGAACATGGTGTGTCTATATGCTGGGTATGAGAAAGGGCATGAGGCACGCAATAAGTGGAGGGGGAAGACACGGGTGGGTTTGCCCCGAACCTTGGGAGGTGGGTGTTGGAAAGGGCGGACCAACAAATGGGAATGTCTAGACGAGTTTGCTGCTTGGGCAAGATGTGGCTAAAAGAGACGTAGTCCCTATACAGATATGCAACTTTGCTGCTGAAGAAGTCTAGGGTTGTTCCGTGCCTTCTTCTCTCTGCCCACGGGGAGACAGGGGGGATGGGTGGGAGAGGGATGGGGACAAAAGGGGGGGTGGGGGGAATGGAGGGGGGTAGGAAGTGGGGGGGAGGGGGGGTTTGAGAAAGCAGGGGGGTTTGAGGTTGGAGTGAAGTGTGAAATAGTTTTTATATTTTCTTGTACTGTTGAATTATGGTTTGGTGTTGAAAACTTAAAATAAACATTTAAAAAAAAAATAAAGATTGATGAGTACCCTCAATTAATAAAAGGAATAAAGTCCACTTCTCCAATGCTAGACTTTTCTTAAATTTTTAGTAAAACCTTTTTTTTATATATTTTTTGTATTTTTTTGTAATTAAGTTATATTCAGCATGCAATGGAACCCCTGGTCTCAGACTATATCGGCAACGTTTCTAAACAGAAGTTTTTCCAAGAGACGTCTGCCGGTGTTTTGCATCAACGACCAGTTTTCTAAGGGTTCTTTTTAGGACTTTCCTTGTTATTATCTCATACAAAATAAAGAGATTGTGCTTATTTTAAAGAAGAAACGAACGGCCCCAACGCCACCTGCTCGGTACCTAATTTGCGTTTCAATTCTTCCTCAGGGGGTGGGTTCGCCAAAAACAATCTCTAAAATAGGAACATATACACAGAATTAATGCATTTACCAACCCATCAGCCTGTCATCATGTGCAAGCCGCAAAGATTTTTCATGGACCATACCAATTAATATTAGATTTTAGGAGTTTTTCAAGATGTGCGGGTTTCTTAACGATGGAAATTCTTCTCCTTCTTTCCAAGATGCCGCGCATGTGGATTACCCCTACTGGGGACCTTTAAACTCTGTTAAATTACATCATCGTGTGATGTCATCAGGAGGTTCCCTGTTGCTCAATGGAACTCCATAGGTAAATCTACCCTCCTAATATGCTCTTATAACCCTACGGAATTTTCATTATTGCACGTTTGTCAGTAAATAAAGTACTTTATGATCAACTAAATTCATTCTACGACTTTCTTGTCTATTAAGCCCCGGTGAGTCACAACCATGGTCATACCGGTGATTTAAATGCAAGCACCCCATTCCACCATATTATTTAAACCCCCTGGATCTACGGTTTGGAGGCGATAGATCCATTGTTGTTCCTGAATTATTACAGACTTGGCTCTGGAGTTTCCCGATCGTCCTGTTGCCACCCAGTCCAATCCAAAAAAACGGAGATCTTCAAAAGTATGGTTATGTTGAAGGCAATGAAGTACTAAAGGAGCTTCTTTCTTTCTGCATTTCAAACGACTCTTATGTTCGTTTATTCGAACTCGCAATGGACGTTTTGTCTTCCCTATATATAATAAGCCGCAGGGACAACAGATGCCATATATTACATGGTCAGACTCACATGATGTATTGTATCTTAATTTATAATTGTGGCCATGATAAGAAAAATGCGTAAAATCTTCAGAAATATGGCACACATTGCACCGGCCACACGGTCTGTGTCCGGTCCTTGAAATCACTCCTGATGGTACTGGAGTTCTTAATTTCGCTGGGCTCAGTTTTTCTTTGAGCTTAGAATGCCTTGTCCATACGCATCAAATTATTTTATCATGTAGACCGGGGAGAACAGTCAAAACATTCTGATGACGTTTGATGATCCATTTTATTTGGCCACTAAGGGTTGAAAATTTCGTAATATAATTGACATTGGTCTCTAAAACATTCCTTTGTGCTTTGTTAGAATGTAATAACAAATCTCTATTGTTATAGCGTGCACATTTGTAAGCTTCATGGATCACTTGCGAAGGATACCCTCGCTGTTTAAAATCGTGTATAAGGCGCTTTGCCTGATGCTTATAATCACTCAAACTGGAACAATTTCTACGATACCGTATAAACTGCGACAATGACAGACTATCACGTAGTTGCCTAGGATGTCTGCTGCAATAATGAAGTAGAGTATTTCTATCCGTAGGTTTTTTTATAGGTAGTAGTCACCCACCCCTGAAAACTCTTCTGTACTATCACATCAAGAAACACTATTTTTTGCTCATGGTATGTGTAAGTAAATTGAATATGTGGGTTTACCCCATTCAACCAGTGCCAAAACTCCTTTAAATGTTCCGAAGATCCTTTCCATATAATAAAAACATCGTCTATGAATCTCTTCCAGAGCACCAAATGAGATTTATATGGGTAAATTGTAAGCCAACGATTTTCATAAGCCTGCATATACATATTAGCGACAGATGGAGCGCAGGTGGCCCCCATGGCCACTCCGGATACCTGATGATATAAGACTCCTTCAAATTCAAAAAAATTCTGAAAGAGGGTGAGTTCTGTTAATTGAGCAATAAACCCAAGATGTTCTTCAGACATAAGTCCCTGAGTTTGTAAAGCTGTCATAATAACTTCTTGTGCTGCTTGTTGAGGGATGTTTGTATAGAGAGCCGTCACGTCCATAGTAGCTAAAATAATGTCTGGCTCCAAAGCCCACTGTGAATATTCATTCAATAAATTCAAAAAATGAGATGTGTCTTTTATATAAGATGGAATATTTTCCAACAATGGTCTGAAGTATGAATCAATGTAAATGGATAGTGGTTCTAATAAAGTACCTCTGGTGGAAACTATGGGTCTGCCCGGCGGATTATTGATGTCCTTATGCACTTTGGGTACCAAGTAAAAACGTGCTAATGTGGGGAAGGGTCCATTCAAAAAATTCATTTCTTTCTTTGAAATTAAACGAGAATCAAAAGCCTGGGTTGTGATTTCCTTTATCCGTTTTTGAAGGTGAATTGTAGGATCTTGTTGCAATATTTCATAAACCTCAGTCTGGGATAATTGTCGTTCTGCTTCCCTAAGGTATTGCTCTTGATCCATTACTACTATGGCTCCTCCTTTGTCCGCACGGTGTATGACTATAGTAGGATGATTCTGTAATTCCTGTAACGCTCGATTTTCAGCTACAGTGAGAGCGCGAGAAACCAAATTACTTGTTCTTTCCAACTTATTCATATCAGATAAGATCAAGTCTCTGAAAAGTGCTAAAGTAGGGTGCAACGGACCGGGGGGAGTCCAAGTAGATTTTATCCGTAGTGGCACTCGAGGTATCACTAAACTTGATTGTTCTATTTGAATAGGTTGAATAGATTCTGCAAAGAACACTTTCAATTGTAATTTTCGCAGCAGTCGTTCTATATCTACACGAAATTGAAACCCATCGTAACGGATCTCTGGAACGAACGATAGACCGGTGTTTAATACTTTAAGTTGAATATCCGTTAAACAAGTAGTTGATATATTTATTACTAAATTATTTATTGTATTTTCAACACACCGTGTAATCAATTGTGTCGATGACGAGTTTGTGTTTTGTTTCTCTGCTTTCCTTGTCCTGTGTTTTTCTTCTTTATCTTGGCATCTTCCTCGTCTGGAAAATCCTCCGAAGTCTTCTTGCCAGAATCTGACGATCCCGTACCCTCCGAGAGGGAATCGAATTCAACTCGTTTTTGGGATTTCCTCATCTTCCTCCTTGGATTTTGCCAGGGATAAACGTACCCCGTTGTGTAATCAGTGTAATCTCGTTTTAATTTATTTGCCTTTAGTTGTTTTGTTTCATCATACAAAGATTGAATCTTTTTAGCTTGCTCTGTTGTCTGTTCCGTGTAATTTTGAGCTGGTACCTTTTCCTTTAAAGTTGCTAACGTAGTTTCAATTTCCTGTTGTAGACTTTCTAATGAACTAGTTGTGGTGTCCGCTATCAACACCATCAGATCAAGGGAGCATTTATTCAGAATGCAACTCCAACGCTCCATAAATTCAGTATTGGTGGTGAATAATTTCGGTTCTTTGTATATACGTAATCCTCAAGGTATGTGTTGCCGGCGAATGTATTCTATAAGAGACAAACGATGAAGTTCCATTCGGACCTTTTGTTTTTGTAAATTCAACACATCATCCCATGTAGAACCATGGTCCTCTGTTGCTTCATCAGTTTCTATAGAAAACGGTGTTATATCTTTACACAATTTGGCTATGTGGGTTTCTTTGTAACTTTATTGGGGAAACCAAAACCCTTGTAAGACACGACCTATTACCTAATGTTTAAAATGACAATCCCCCTCCTGCACCCAACCAGCACTACCCACACAGTGGGGAGAACATAAGAAAATAAGATATGCCATATTGGGTCAGACCAAGGTCCATCAAGCCCAGTATCCTGTTTCCAACAGTGGCCAACCTAGATCACAATTATTAGCAGTTTCCCCAAAAGACACAGGTTCCACAATGCTTGTATTGGGGTAAGCAGTGGATTTCCCAGGTCCCCTTTAATAATGGTTTATGGACCTTTCCTCCAGAAACTTGCCCAAACCTTTCTTAAAACCCAGCTACACTAACAGCTTTTACTACATCCTCCGGTAACAAATTCCAGAGTTTGATTACGCGTTGAGTGAAAAAATATGTTCTCTTATTAGTCTTAAATAGGTTACACTATAGCTTCATTGCATGTCCCCTAGTCTTTCTATATGTTGATGGCATAAACAATTGATCTATGCTTACCCGTTCCACTCCATAAATTAATTTATTGACCTCTATCATATCTCCTCTCGGCCATCTCTTTTCCAGGTTGAAGAGCCCTATCCTTTTTAGCCTGTCTTCATAGGAGTATCCTTCCATCCTCTTTACCATTTTGGAGGCTCTTCTCTGTACATTTTAAGACCAGACAAAAAGAGAGCACCACACAAACATCATTCTAAAGGCCTACAACAAACCAAAGGAACTATTCGAGATAGTAAAAAACCTAACAAATGAACCCAATCCCGAAAAAAGACGTGCAGATTGACCCACAAGCCTTTGCAGATCACCTTCAAGAAAAGATGGACTCTACACCACAACGACCGACAAATGGAACTGCCAACCCAACCAAAACCACCAAAACTTGGGAGAAATTCAGCACCCCATCCACAAGACAGCTTTCAGTCATAATCACAGCGCTCAACACAAGCACCGCGCCAACAGACCCATAACCGGTAACCTGGATCAAGTCAACAAAGGAAAGCTTCATCAACACCATACACAACAAAGTACACAACTCACTGATGCAAGGAACCATGCCAGACCAGTTGAAACTAGCCACCATACGACCGATCCCAAAAAAAATCCACACTAGACAAGAGCAACCCAGCAGCGTACAGACCAATCTCCAGCATACCGCTACTGGCAAAGATTATAGAAAAAGCTGTATAACACCAACTCCAGGACCATATCGACGCACATGCACCACTGGACTTACACCAGCATGGCTTCCGCCCAAACCACGGAGTCGAAACACTACTGTTATATCTACTCAATGACATAATCCAAATCATAGACAACCACAAAAAAGGAACACTAATGATCTTTCTAGACATCTCAGCTGCATTCGACACAGTGGACCACAGAATCCTCCTAACCAGACTACAGAGCATCGGAATAAACGGCACCACCCTGAAATGGTTCAACTCCTACCTAACTGACAGACAGTTACAGGTCAAGATCGGTCCCAACACCTCACAACTCACAAAGATCAAGCAAGGGGTGCCACAAGGCTCCGCCCTATCCGCACTACTATTCAACCTCTATATGCAACCGATCTGTAACATCATGAAAGAGCACAAAATACATTACACAATCTATGCAGAAGACATCATGATATACACCCCAGTCAACCTCGACAACTCTGACTACACCAGAATAACAGACTGCCTCAACAACATGTCCAACTGGCTACATAACAACAACCTGACCATAAACTATAACAAGACAGAAGCACTTCTCGTCACATGGAACAACAGCTTCATTCCGTCACCCTCCATCAATGTCAACAATTCAACAATACCATTAAAAAAGGAGGTGAAATATCTCGGAGTAACACTTGACAGGGAGCTAAACCTACAGTCACACATCAGAAGGACCACCAAAAATGCATGAGGATTTCCTTGCCGTCTTTCCTTCATTTATTTAATCAAATGCGATCATGCTATTATCACTATTGCCAAGTGGCCCCAACACCCTTATTTCTTGCACAAAAACTTGTGTTCCATTAAGGACTAGGACTAAAATGGCTTCCCCTCTGGTTGGTTCATGAATCAACTGCCGTTACACTGACCCATTTGATCCCGGGATAATTGAAATCACCCATTATTATTACTGTTGTAACTTTTCTTAGCTTCCCTGATTTCTTTGAGCATTTCATAATCCATTTGTTCATTCTGGCCAGATGGTCAATAGTACACCCCCACTGCCATCGCCTTCCCCTTCCCCTTTTTACATGGAATTTCAATCCATAGACATTCTACAATGAATTTAGTTTCCTGCAAAACTTTAATCCTTTGTGTCCCAATGCCCTGTCTAACATACAGTGCAACCTTTCCACCAATTTGGTCTGCTTTATCATTACCATATAGCTTGTACCCAGGTATCACAGTGTCCCACCTTCCACCAGGTCTCTGAGATACCAATCATATCTAACCTCTCATTTAGAGCTTTATATTCTAACTCTCCCATCTTATTTTTTAGACTTCTAGCACTTGCATACAAGCAATTTAGAGGCTGTATTTTATTCATATTAATCTGGTTTTTGGTAGGCATGGATCATTTGGAATCTTTAAGTTCTGTCTGCTCTGTACTCAAGGGTATTTGGGTTACTTTTGCCTTTATTGGAATCTCTCTGCTGATATGCCCTAACTTCATTCTTTTGCTAGTATCCTTTAAGGATACATTGTTCTGAACCATGTGCTCCTGGGTGTTGGCTTTCCCCTATTATCTAGTTTAAAAGCTGCTCTATCTCCTTTTTAAAGGTTAATGCCAACAGCCTGGTTCCATCTCGGTTAAGATGGAGCCCATCCCTTCGGAAAAGCCCCTCCTTTCCTCAGAATGTTCACCAGTTCCTAACAAATCCAAAACCCTTATCCTTCCACCATCGTTTCATCTTCACATTGAGACTCCAGAGCTCTGCCTATCTTTTGGGTCCTGCCTGTGGAATGGGAAGCATTTCGGAGAATGCTACCCTGGAAATTCCTTATTTCAACTTCCTACCTAAAAGCCTAAATTTGGCCTCCAGAAACTCCCTAATACAATTTCCTATGTCATTGGTACCAACATGTACCAAGATAGCAGACTCCTCCCCAGCACTATCTAAGAACTTGTCTAGGTGGCGTGTGAGGTCCACTACATGCATACCAGGCAGGCATGTTAACAGGCGATCCTCATGTCCACCAGCCACCCAGCTATCTATATGTCTAATGATCGAATCACTAACTATAACAGCTGTCCTAACCCTTTCCTCATGGACACATGGCCCTAGAGAATCTTCCTCATTGCGAGAGGGTTTTTTCATCACCTGGAGGACAGGTCCTAGCTACAGGATCACTTTGTGTCATATAAGGGTGATGTTCTCCTTTCGTGTGACCCCTCTCCTCCATGGCAACAGGGATACTGCCAGACTGGAGGTGGGATTTCAGTGCTATATCCCTGTAGGTCTCGTCTATGTACCTCTCTGTCTTCCTTATGTCCTCCAAGTCTGCTACTCTAGCCTCCAGAAATCAGACTTGTTTCCTGAGAGCAAAGAGCTTCTTCCACCTAGTGCACACATAAGACCTCTTACCTACTGGGAGAAAATCATACATGTGACACACAATGCAAACGACTGGAAAGCCCCCATATGGCTGCTGGACTGCTGTCTGCATCTTAGTTTTAAGATTGTGTTTAGGTATTTAAGTTGTTTACTTACTTAGGCTTGCTGGGGATACTTACACTAGTACAACTATAACTAATATGTTTAATGGACTTTGTTCACCTCAAGATTAATTAATCTCAGTTACTTAATATATGCCTGATGAGGATAAACAGCTGTGCCTGAGAGTGAATATAAGCACCTTCTTCCCTTTAAGAGATTTAAGCACCTATAAAGCTACGATTATCTCAGGGGTGGGTGGGAAGGAGGGAGGGAAAGAAGACATTAAAAGCTGACTGCTACACAGTGCCCTGTCCTGTGATTCACACAGCCCTTGCTTTGATAGAAGGAGTTTTTCAAAATGTCCCTTTGATCTGTCCCTTGGCTTTAAAACCTATTTAAAATAATTTCACAGGTCTCTTGCCCCCTATCTAGAAGGCCTCTTTGTAAAGGTCTCTAGAAACAATTTATTGTTCAAAGAATGCTGACCCTGTTTTTGCTTTTATGCTAAGTTATACTCTGATTTGATTTAAATTAAAGCTGTTTGGTGATACTAGGTCCTGAGTATTAAATTTAAACTAGAAGCTGTCTGCTGGATTTTAAATTTAAACTGAAAGCTCTCTGCTGGGTTCTGAATTTAAAATGAAAGTTCTCTGCTGGGTTTTAACTTAAACTGAAAGCTACTTGTTGAGTTTTTAAATTAACTAAAAGTTATTTGCTGATACTAGGACCTGACTGATTTAACAAATACACTGGATTCAAATTTACGCAGATTAACCAGCTTTAATCTAAATAATTCCTTTTTTCCCCAAGATTTGAAAAATTCCAAGAAGTAAATACTTATAACTGCAGATCTCTCTCCAGAAGTAGCAGTCCCTTCAAGGCATAAGAACAGAATACGATCCCTGTGAATAGAGGGGGTTGCACATCCAAACCGAAAGTACATCCCTGCTATTCAGGGATCAAAATGACCCCATAGCCTATATGTTTCATTTAGGCCTGCTGAAAAGTAGTCCTAACAGGGCCAGTGATATGGAGTGGCAAGCAAGCCTATTGCTCTGGGCTCCCATGTCTCAAGGGTACTAATCCTGTCTCAATCTGAAGGTGGCATAGCCTGAAGGTAGACTTTGGGGCTTCTTCCCCAGTTTATTCTCTGAACTGCTGAATGTCTAACATCAGCTTCATGTCCTAAAGTAAAACAACACATAGGTTATGTGCATAATGGCCAAATATTGCTGCTGTAGGGATAGCAAGTCATTATATGTATATAGAATGCCAGAGTCGATCCTGGTGGCAGTGAAGAATGTATGGATTTTTAAAACACCAAAAAAACATATGGCGACTGCCATGGTTGAAAATAGATCCCTTCTTTCTTTGCCTCCTTCCTTCCGTGAATTCTGTTTTGTTTCACCCTCCCCCCTCCCCCCCCCCAGTTCCTTGTTCTCTTTTCTCCCTACACCTCCTTTTTTCCTGTACGCTATCTTTCCCCTTGCCCGTCTTCCTCTTGCACAGCTCCTCCTTTCCTTTTGCTCTTCTCTTGCTTCTTTTTCTCCTGTCTTTCCCATTCCCCCTTTCTCTCCCAAAGCAGCAGCACCAAAACAACTCAGCACCTCAGATCCTGACACCCTCATGAACAAAAAGAGCTCCCGTGGCTTGCCTTTCAATCACTTTTCATTTAGCATGACAGAACCTTGAGCTGGAAACTTCCAGCTCTTCATTGTTGCTAGGGCTCAGGGAATTACATATTTTCCCCTGAAAAGAAAGTGCATAGAAAAGTTAGACACTCACCGGATGGTGCATTTTAGGACAGGAGATTTTGAATACACAACATTCACCCATTGCAAGGCTGACACTTCCTTTTGCAGACGTTTTTTATTGTGTACATGTTTTGTAGCCCCTTAATTAATTAATTAATTTATTTATTTATTTAACTGTATTTATATCCCGCTTTTCACCGGGTCAAAGAGGTGGGACACATAACAGGGGGGGGGGGGGATCAATAGTAGGGGGGGCCATCACCGGGGGCTCAACATTGATGATTTTTGGGATGAACATAGAGACAGACAGGACAGCACAGTTACTGGTCTGAAGTTCTTGAAGAGAAATAGGGGGAGGGGGTTCCCATTCAGAGATGTTCCTGGAATAGGACAGTTTTTAGCTGCTTTTTGAATGATGGGAGATCACCGTTGTTCCTGATGTGGTTTGGCAGAGAGTTCCAGAGGGATGGGGCATAGAGTTCAAAGGCTCTGTTGCAGGTCCGTTGTGTTGCCTTGGTTCTTTTGTGGGGGACGGCAATGGAGCTGTTGGAGGATTGTCTGGTTGTTCTGCTGTGGGTTGGGCGAGGCAGTAGGGTGTGGAGTGGGGTGCCTTGTGTTTGGTGGATGGTTTTGTGGGTGAGTAGAAGAGCTTTGTACTTGATTCTTGCTTTGATGGGGAGAATATGAAGGTCTCTCAGAATTGGGGTGATGTGATCCCGTTTCTTTGCATTGTGAATTATTCTTGCCGTGGTGTTTAGGGCAGTTCGGAGGGGATTGGTTTGTGTGGCAGGTAGGCCATGGTAGATGATGTTGCAGTAGTCCAGATGAGGGAGTGTCAGAGCCTGCATTACTGTCCTGAAGTCCTGCGGTTCGAGGAGAGGACGGAGACGTTGTACCGTTTTTGCCTTGTGGAATACAGTTCCAGTGGTCTTGTTGATTTGTTGCTTAAGGGTTAGGGCTTGGTCAATGATAATGCCGAGATATGTTATGTGTGGTTGTATTTGAATTTGCGTGGTTTCCATGGTGAGGTGAGTGGGTGGTTTGAAGTCTGGGTCTTTTGTCACTATAAGAGCTTTGGTCTTCTTTATGTTAATGGATAAGTTGTTCTCTTGTAGCCAGTTGGATACGTCAGTGAAGCAGGCTGATAGCTGGTCGTTTGTTGGGTCTGTGGTTGTAATTGGGGCATAGAGCATTATGTCGTCGGCGTATATGTGGAAGTTGATGTTGTGGATGTGTATGACTGAACAGAGTGGACGGAGGTAGATGTTGAAAAGCATGGCTGATAATGTGGATCCTTGAGGTACTCCTTGATGTTGCTGGAAGGGGGGTGAGGTTGAGGTTTTGGTGCGGATCAGTTGCTGTCGGTTGGTTAGATAGGACCTGAACCATCGGAGTACGGTATCTTTGATCCCAATTGTTTGTAGTCTGTGGATGAGGGTGTCATGGGAGATGGTGTCAAAGGCCGCCGATATATCCAGGAAAATCAGGATGTATCCGGAGTGTTTCTCTTGGGTTCCTATGATAAGGGTGTTCATCAGTGTGGTCATGAGGGTCTCGACTCCATGTAATGGTCGGAATCCGTGTTGCTGCGGGTCCAGTATGTTGTTGACATCCAGGTGTTCTTGAAGCTGATGTTGGACTATCTTCTCGATTATCTTTGCGGTGAGTGGGAGACTCGCTACTGGTCTGTAGGAGGTGGGGTCTAGGGGATCTAGGTTGTGCTTTTTTAGGGTTGGTCGAATGATTGTGGTCTTGAGAGCGTCTGGCATGTGTCCTTGGGTAAAGGATTCGTTTACGATGTGGGTTAATGGTGCACTCAGGTCTTCTTTGGTTTTCTTTATCCAGTCGGTAAGACAGGGGTCCAGCAGGGAGGTGGTGGTGTTTAAGCAGGAGATGGTGGAAGATATTTCTTCTTTTGAGGTTGTGTCGAATGTATTCCAGTCTCTGTTCAGGATGAGGCATGAATTTGTTTTGGTTGTTTCAGCATAGTGATGTGAGCTTTGCAGTTGCTGAAGCTGTTTGTATTGTCGGGCTAGAAGATCAGGGGGGATATCTGGCAGCTGGTCGGAATTACTGGGTGCCCTTGTTAGTTTTTTGACAATTTGGAAGAGCTCTCGAGGTTTGTTTATGGCTGTTGTGATGAGTTTGGTGTGGTAGGTTTTTTTGGCGTTGTCGGTTTCTGCATGGTACGCATTGAGATCTCACTGCAAATGTCAATTTTAATTTATATGCTAAAGGTATTTTTGCTTGACATGTAGGGATTCAGTCCTTATATACTCGTATCAATAGCTACTTATATAAGTAGTATATGTATCCTAACACAGTGCTTCTTATCCCTGTTTTGAGGTTTGATTTGCAGTCTGTAACTCCAACAAACAGAAGCACCTTTCTCTAAAAGGAGGCAATGCTGTCGGAGAGGCCAGGGCCTGTCGGGTCAACATGCTGTGCTGCCAAGTAATATGAACACCATAACTGCTGGGCAACCAAGGTGATAATGGGGGACTAATGCAACATGACTCACTGGGAGACCAGGCTCCACTGACCTTGGTAGAGCAGAAGCTGCCGCTGGACCTGGTGGGGATTTATAGGAGGGAAGGAGACATGGATGTGAAAACAAGGAACAGTTTGCATGCCACTCTAAATTTCCAATGAACTCTTCTAGTAAATATTCATGCACACAGAACTGTATTATCATTGGAAAGGTATATTTCTTAGATTTGCAGTAGCATTATTGATGAAGCTAACAAATAGTTTTCTAAACTATCAGGGATTAAAGGCAGTTTGGTTAAGAAAATAGAAAAAGAACATATAGAACAGAAATAGACAGTTCTATGATACCCAAACATCCTATTCCCTATATGCTTCCCAGTGGAGATAATGGAAATGAGAAAAATATCAAAACTGAAGAATGCAAGAGGCAAACACCGAGGTTGTTTGAGGAAGAAGGGATTGTAGAGACTGATCAGCAAACAGGATGGGCCATATGGTTTTTTTTTGCCATCATTTTCTGTGTTTCTATTGGCTAATATTCAAAGAAAGCTGAGTGCCTGAATTTAGGTAGCTTAATTAGGTTCCTCAATTTGTCACTTATTCTTGACCAAAGAAAATTCATATAAATACAGGAATCTAAAAGTTAGTAAGATGATTATATAAAGGCATTTTTACTCATATATGCTAGTATAGAAGCATAAAATGCTGCTTGTAAAATTATCCCATGCATAAAAGTATCTGCAAGGATCAGAACATGAGTATTTTTACATAAGCTGGGTGTAGGCATGTTCAGAGAGAACGTAATTACTCACCTGTAACAGGTGATCTCCGGGAACAGCAGGAATTTAGTTTCCACATATGGGTATTGTCGGTACCGACGGAGCCTGCGTGGGAACGCATCCCAGCATCCAATAGGAAAGATTTTGGGAGCATACCACAGCGCCTGCGTGCTGCCTTCCCGCCATTCCAACTCTCCCTCTTCAGTTGAGTTTATAGCTGAGACAAAGGAGAGAAGGAGAGAGAAAAAGAGATAGAAAGACAACTCTTAGGGGAGGTGTGTGGGTTGTGAAAACTAAATTCCTGCTGTTCCCGGATATCACCTGTTACAGGTGAGTAACCATGCTATCTCCAGGAACAAGCAGGAATGAAGTCTTCACATATGGGGACTCCCCAGCTGAAAGATGCCAGGGAGATGGCCCCAGAAAGCTGCAAACCCATGGTGAGATGGGTCATGCTTCCTCCCATGGATCTCTGGCATCCAAACCCGGATGGCAGGTAGGAGTTGCATTAAATCTGAAAGAGATGCTGAAGAACAGCTTGGCCAAACAGGCATCCCGACGGGAGTTCTTGTCTAAACAGTAGTGGGCTGTAAAAGTGTGCACTGAAGCCCAAGTAGCTGCTCTGCAGATGTCATCTATAGACACATAATGAAGGTTAGCCATAGAGGCTGCCATGCCTCTCACATTGTGAGCTGTGACATGGCCCTCGAGAGGAAGCCCCCTACTCTCATAAGCGAAGGATATGCACTGTGCAATCCAGTTAGAGAGAGTTCTTTTGAAAACTGGAAGTCCCAAATGACTAGAATCAAAAGCAACAAAAAGTTGTGAAGATTTTCTATGTTGCTGCGTTCTTTGCAGGTAAAAGGCTAAGGCTCTTTTTCAGTCTAAGGTATGAAGGTTCCTTTCTGCACTGTAGGCATGAGGCCTCTGAAAGAATACAGGAAGGTAAACCACTTGGTTTAAGTGGAAAGGCGAGCAGACCACTTTTGGCATAAAGTGAGGAAGAGTCCTAAGAACAACCTTATCATGGTGAAATCTTGTATAAGGAGGATCGGCCACTAAAGCTTGTAACTCACTAATACGTTGTGCAGACGTGATTGCAATTAGGAAGAAAACCTTCCATGAAAGGAATTTTAGAGCTGTAGTGGCTAAAGGCTCAAAGGGCGGTTTCATGAGCTGCCCGAGAACAAGGTTCAAATCCCATGCCACCGGTGGTGGTCTAATGGGAGGTTTTGTTAGTAGAAGACCTCTCATAAATCTTGCTATGAGTGGATGAGAGGACATAGGTTGTCCATTTAGAGGCTTGTAAGAAGTTGCAATAGCACTAAGATGAACATAACATAAGAACATAAGATATGCCATACTGGATCAGACCAAGGTCCATCAAGCCCAGTATCCTGTTTCCAACAGTGGCCAATCTAGGTCATACGTACCTAGCAGTTTCCCCAAAAGACACAGGTTCCACAATGCTTGTACTGGGTCAAGAATTGATATCCTGGGTACCTTCTTAATAATGGTTTATGGACCTTTCCTCCAGGAACTTGTCCAACCCTTTTTTAAACCCAGCTACACTAACAGCCTTTACTACATCCTCCGATAACAAATTTCAAAGCTAGATTACACGTTGAGCAAAAAAATATTTTTTTATTAGTCTTAAATTGTTTACCCTGTAGCTTCATTGCATGTCCCCTAGCCTTTCTATATTCTGATAACGTAAACAAGTGACTACGTTTACCCATTCCACTCCGTTCATTAATTTATAGACTTCTATCATATCTCCCCTCAGTCGTCTCTTTTCCAGCTTAAAGAGCCCTAACCTTTTTAGCCTTTCTTCATAGGAGTATCCCTCCATCCCCTTTACCATTTTAGTGGCTCTTCTTTGAACCTTTTCTAATAATGCTATATCCTTTTTAAGATAAGGCGACCAGAATTGCACAGAATATTCAAGGTGCGGTCTCACAATGGAACGATATAGAGGCATTATAATATCTTTTGTTTTATTTTCCATTCCTTTCCTTATCATACCTAGCATTCAATTTGCTCTCTTTACCGCTGCTGCATACTGGGCCGAGGGTTTTAACATGTTATCCACAATGACACCTAAATCTTTTTCCTGGGTGGTGGTTCCTAATGTGGAACCTTGCATTGTGTAACCATAGTTTGGGTTGTTCTTCCCTAGGTGCATAACTTTGCACTTGTCCACATTAAATTTCAGCTGCCATATTGATGCCCAGTCTTCCAATTAATCAAGATCCTCTTGCAATTTTCCACAATTCTCTTGGGTTTTAACAACTTTAAATAGTTTTGTGCCATCTGCAAATTTGATATCCTCACTCGTTATTCCCTTTTCCAGGTCATTTATGAATATATCAAAAAGCAGCGGACCCAGCACAGATTCCTGGGGAACACCACTATTCACTTTTCTCCATTGGGAAAATTGGCCATTTAGCCCTACCCTCTGCTTTCTAACTTTTAACCAGTTCCTGATCCACAATAGTACACTGCCTCCTATCCCATGACTTTAGTTTTGCCAAAAGTCTCTGATGAGGGACCTTGTCAAAGGCTTTCTGAAAGTCCAGATACACTATATCAACCGACTCACCTTTGTCCACCTGTTTATTCACACCTTCAAAAAAAACATAACAGATTAGTAAGACAAGATCTTCCTTGTCTAAAGCCATGTTGGCTGTCTCACATTAGGCCATGACTATCTACGTGCTGAGTAATTTTGTTCTTTATGATGGTTTCTACCATTTTTCCCGGTACTGATGTCAGGCTCACTGGTCTGTAATTTCCCGGATCACCCCTGGAACCCTTTTTTAAAAATTGGCTTTAAATTGGCGGTCCTCCAATCTTCAGGTATTACAGATGATTTTAATGAAAGTTCACAGATTACTAATAGCAGGTCTGTAATCTCATATTTCAGTTCTTTCAACACCCTTGTATGTATACCATCTGGCCCAGGTGATTTGCTACTCTTCAGTTTATCTAATAGTTGTAATACATTGTCCCGATATATAGATTTTTCCTTCAATTCTTCCACACCTTTAAATACCACTTCAGTCATGGGTAAGATCCCTATATCTTCCTCAGTAAAGACTGAAGCAAAGAATTAGTTCAGTCTCTTCGCTATCGCCTTGTCGCCTTTTTGTG
This sequence comes from Ichthyophis bannanicus, assembly GCA_033557465.1. Lineage (NCBI taxonomy): Eukaryota > Metazoa > Chordata > Amphibia > Gymnophiona > Ichthyophiidae > Ichthyophis > Ichthyophis bannanicus. The sequence continues at coordinate 842,578,580 of CM066034.1, read as the reverse complement.
CCCTTTAACCCCTCTATCATCTAATGGACCAACTGACTCACAGGTTTGTGGCTACAAATGTACTTGAAAAAGTCTTTATTTCGCGTTTTTGTTTCCGTAGCAAGCTTCTTCTCAAATTCTCCCTTTGCCTGGCTTATCAATGCCTTGCATTTGACTTGCCAGTGCTTGTGCTGTTTCCAGGTTTCGTTGTTTGGCTCTTTTTTCCATTTCCTGAAAGATGCATTTTTGGCAACAACAGCCTCTCTGACCTCACCTTTAAACCATGCTGGCAGTTTTTTGGACTTCCTTCCACTTTTCTTAAAGCGTGGAATACAGCTGGTCTGGGCTTCCAAGACAGTATTTTTAAACAACACCCAAGCTTGATGTAAGTCTTTAATCTTTGCAACTGCTCCTTTTAGGATTTTTCTTAACTATTTTCCTCATTTTATCATAGTCTACCTTTCAAAAGTTAAAAGGTAGTACTATGGATTTCCTTACTATCCCTCCTCCACTAATTAAATCAAACGCGATCATGCTATGATCACTATTGCCAAGTGGCCCCAACACCCTTATATCTTGCACTAGATATGGTGTTCCACTAAGGACTAGGTCTAATATGGCTTCCCCTCTGGTCGGTTCATGAACCAGCTGCTCCAAGAAGCAGTCATTTATTTCATCTAGGAACTTTATCTCCCTAGCATGTCCTGCTGTGACACTGACCCAGTCGATACTGGGGTAATTGAAATTACCCATTATTATTACTGCGCTGTAACTTTTGTCAGCTTCCTTGATTTATTTGAGCATTTCATCATCCATTTGTTCATTCTGGCCAGGCGGTCGATAGTATACCCCCACTGCCATCACCTTCCCCTTTTTATGTGGAATTTCAATTCATAGAGATTCTACAGCAAATTTTGTTTCCTGCAAAACTTTAATGCTTTCTGACTCAATGCCCTATCTAATATAGAGTGCAACCCCTCCACCAATTTGATCAGCTCTATCATTACGATATAATTTGTACCAAGGTATCCCAGGGTCCCACTGGTTGTCCTCCTTCCACCATGTCTCTGATATTCCAATCATATCTAACCTCTCATTTATTGCTATATATTCTAACTCTCCCATCTTATTTTTTAGACTTCTAGCATTTGCATACAAGCATTTTAGAGACTGTATTTTATTCATATTAATCTGACTATTGGTAGGCATGAGTAATTTGGGATCTTTAACCCTTTCCAGGCCAAGCCCAAAACTCTCGGGATCCAAAATTCTGACTAAATATTCCTATCAAATGGTATATAATACATGACCATAGCAGAAGGAAAATCACTATTAGAACATATTGAATAAGACGGGTACAATTTTCCTGAAATATGCAAAAATTAACCCGGCTGCAGAATGTGGATTAAAATTTTAAAGTAGGCCTTCAAAGGGTTAAGCTCTGTCTGCTCCATACTCTTTTTTGGAACCTTTCTGCTTTTGGTAGTATCCTTCAAAGATACATTCTTCCGAACCATGCGCTCTTGGGCAACTGTCGGCTTTCCCCTATTATCTAGTTTAAAAGCTGCTCTATCTCCTTTTTAAAGGTTAATGCCAGCAGCCTGGTTCTATCCCGGTTAAGGTGAAGCCCATTCCTTTGGAAGAGCCCCTCCTTTCCCCAGAATGTTCCCCAGTTCCTAACAAATCCAAAACCCTCATCTCTCATGGACTCTTACTGAATTGGTCTTAAGACCAGAATTTGATAAATGAAGGAGATACTCCAGTAGCAATTCCAAAGGTATCGCAAGAGGATTAAGTCCCTTTTGAGAACACCATACAGTAAACCGTTTCCACTTGAAGGCATATGATCGCCTTATGGAGGGTTTTCTGGAAGCCTGAAGGATATCCTTTATTTGCTGAAAGGTTGAGATGCTGAAGTTACATAGTAACATAGTAACATAGTAAATGACGGCAGATAAAGACCAGCATGGTCCATCTAGTCTGCCCAGCAAGATGGCAAGAGTAGGTGCACCTGTCACTCTGTGCAGGCCACCCCCCCCCCCCCATGTCTTTGTTTAGGGGTAAACCCACCACTCCATGTAGGACACCCCTATTTGTTGAGACGTTATATGGTTCAGAAGTTAGATGGTACCGTTTATTTTGTTTTTATCCTATTGCTGTAAAGGGATCCACTGTGTTTGTCCCATGCTGTTTTGAATTCCGTCACCGTGTTTGCCCCCACCACTTTCTTCGGGAGGGCATTCCAAGCATCCACCACCCTTTCAGTGAAAAAATATTTCCTGATATTGCCTTTCAATTTACCACCTTGCAGCTTCATGTTATGCCCTCTAGTTTTACAGCTTCCCCGTCTTTGGAAGAGGTTTGTTTGTTCATCATTTCTCTTTAAGTATTTAAAGGTCTGAATCATATCTCCCCTGTCCCTCCTCTCCTCCAAAGTGTACATATTTAGGTCTTCAAGTCTCTTCTCATAAGGCTTCTGACACAGGCGCCAAATCATTTTGGTTGCTTTCCTCTGAACAGTTTCCAGTCTTTTTACATCTTTTGCAAGATATGGTCTCCAAAACTGAACATAGTATTCCAAGTGAGGCCTCACCAGTGACTTGTACAGTGGCATAAGTACCTCTTCCTTTCTGCTGGTAATCCCTCTCTGTATGCAGCCCAACATTCTCCTGGCTTTTGCCACTGCCTTGTCACACTGTTTTGCCACCTTGAGATCATCAGAGATAATCACACCAAGGTCTTTCTCCTGAACCATGCATACCAACCTCTCGCCCCCTATCGTGTACATTTCCCTTGGATTTCTGCTACCCAAGTGCATGACACTGCACTTTTTCGCATTAAATCGTAGTTGCCAAGCATTAGACCAGTCTTCCAGCTTTTGTAGATCTTTCCTCATGTTAGCCACTCCCTCGGGGGAGTCCACTCTATTGCAAATTTTTGTGTCGTCTGCAAAAAGACAGACTTTTCCATTCAGTCCTTCAGTTCTAGGCTTTCAGCAACCAGGCCCTGAGATGCAGGGACTGGGGATTCGGGTGCCATTGAGTCCCGTTCTCCTGGGAGAGAAGATCTGGAGCACATCCCAACTCTAGAGGTGTAGCCAAGAGAGATGTAGAAGCAGAGGATACCACGTTTGCCATGGCCAATGTGGATCTATGAATATCATACGACCTCTGTCTCTCTGAAGCTTGAACAGTGTTTTGGGGATGAGGGGAATGGGTGGGAAGGCATAGAGGAAGTCTTGATCCCAATGAAGAAGGAAAGCATGTGTTTATGTTTATGTTTATTACATTTGATATACCGCTCAGGCCAAAGCATCAGAGCGGTTTACAATACTATATCATTAGAGGAAATATGAAAGGAACGCCATTTGTAAGATAGGACAGAGTAGAGGACCGAAACAGTCAAAAAGATAAGACAAAGAGAAGAAACAGAACAGCAGGTTACCATAATATATGAGTATGACAATCCAGACCACATCTTCAGTGCTAACTTCAGAACAGACGCCATGGTCCAACGCCTGAAGCAGCGGTTTAAGCCGTTGTTAATGGCTTCTCATTAGCAGGCTATAGGAGGAAGGAGGGGCTCCTGCTCACAGCTCCATTGTCATCGCTGCTCTCCTGCGCACCCCTGAAGCATCCCTTGCCTGACAATTTTGAGCTGGAATTCTGGAACAGAACCGGGAAAGTTAGGCATTCTGTGGACTTGCAAAGATGTCTATGTCTGGGGTTCCCCAGATTTGGACTACTCGGGCAATCTGGTCCGAGTGGAGAGACCATTCGTGTGGCAGCAGCGCTCGGCTGAGTTTGTCTGCCCAAAGGTTTTGAATGCCTGGAAGATATACCATGAGGAGGTGAATTTGATGCTCTCTGGCAAGGGCCCGTAGTCGTAAAGCTTTGTTGCATAATGACAGAGAGCCTGTTCTGCCCTGCTTGTTCACATAGAACATGGCTACTTGATTGTCGGTCTGGACTAGGACTGTCTTGTTGCTGAGCTGGGCTTGGAATACTTGAAAAGCAAGGAAGAATGCTCTGAGTTCTAGGAGGTTTATGTGAAGACAAGCCTCCTCTGGGGTCCAGAGACCCTGGGTGGAGAGATCGTTCAGGTGGGTCCCCCATCCCAACTGGGACACATCTGTTGTTAGAGTTGCCTGGAATAGGGGCTGCTGGAAAGGAAAGCCTATGAGTAGGTTTTCCAGTGATTGCCACCATTGGAGGGACAAAATAAGTCATTCTGAGTTTCTTATTTTGTCCGACAGGCGACCTGAGGCCTGTGTCCACTGACAGGATAGGGTCCACTGGGCTGCTCGCATGTGAAGATGAGCATAGGGAACCACATGTACAGTGAATGCCATATGTCCCAGTAGCTGAAGCATTTCTCGAGCAGTTAGGGAGGCTTTTACCGCTGCTTGGGAAGCTAGCTGCACTATACAAAGACAGCGGGGCTGTGGAAGGAAAGCCCTTGATTGTCTGCTATCTAGGTGAGCTCCTATGAATTCTAAGACTGAGAAGGAGCGAGATGGGATTTTGGAAGGTTTATGACCAATCCCAAGTAATGTAGAACTTACATTGTGCGAGAAAGAGCAGAGTTGGCTTCTGGAGCTGTGGGTGCTTGAATGAGCCAGTTGTCCATGTAAGGGAAGATGAATATCCCCAGAGTCCATAGGAATGCAGCTACTACTGCCATGCATTTTGTGAAAACTCTTGGGGCAGAAGCCAGACCGAAGGGAAGAGTCCTGTATTGGAAGTGTCTTCCCTAGAAAAGGAATCAAAGGAATTTCCTGTGATGGATGGATGAGTATATGAGTATATGCATCCTTTAGATCTAGAGAACATAGCCAATCCTGACTCTGAAGGTATGGCAGAAGTGTTCCGAGAGAGATCATTTTAAATTTTTCTTGGAACAGATATTTGTTCAATTCTCTGAGGTCCAAAATGGGTCTGTGTCCCCCTGTTTTCTTTGGGATGAGAAAATAGGCGGAGTAGAACCCTGTACCCTGTTGAGGTATGGGTACCTCTTCTATTGCTCCTTGAGCAAGAAGTATTCTGACCTCCTGACTCAGAAGATTGGTGACAGGGGTTTGAGAATTGAACTGTCTTATGATTGTAGGAGGGGGCATGCTGTGAAAATGAAAGTCTGTACCCCTCTTGTACAATGGAGAGAGTCCAATTTTCTGATGTTATTTGGTGCCATCCGGTGGCAAACTGACATAATCTGCCAGGGATGGTAGAGGGTTCTGGACCCTGTAGGGGCAGGAAGGCTAAGTTCTCTAGAAAAGAGTCAAAGCCCCTGAGGAGGCTGAGTCTGCTGAGCTGACTGAGTTTTTGGGACTTTTGGTATCTTCTGTTGTCTAGTTTGTTGCTGTTGTCCCTTTTGAGCAGCATGAACTGGACAGTGACCATGCTGGGTATAAGAAGGATAAAACTTATTTTTCTTGTTGAAAAAAGGTTTTTTTATTAGATCTTTTCTTTGCTGGGTTGGCTGTAGACTTTGACAACCTGTCCAAGGTAATATTGTCAGAGTCAATCTCATTAGCTTTTTCTTGCCAATTCTTGCCAAAGAAATTTTCTCCTGTGCAAGGAATGTTGCCCAGTTTATCTTGTACCCAAATTTCCAAGTCTGATGCCTGAAGCCAGCCAATATGACGTGCACCAATGGAGATAGCAGAGGTTCTGCTGATG